>JADANN010000322.1:0-525324 GCA_018806985.1 Angiostrongylus vasorum
GTTCTGTGCTTCCATCAATCGCCGGACGTGCTCGTCAACAGGAACTCATGATTGTACTGGTACGTAAGGACACTTATGTAGGAGATGAAGCTCAGGCCAAAAGAGCTTGCGCTGACGATTCCCTATGTATTCGCGTTTCAGTCGTCTGTCCAGCACTTCTTCTTAACTTTCTTATTTTCAGGACTGCTTACTTTAAGTTATCCCATAGATCGTGGTATCGTGACGAATTGGGATGACATGGAGAAGATCTGGCACCACGTGTTTCACAATGAGCTTCGCGTCGCTCCTGAAGAGCGCCGAGTGCTTCTAACCGAGGCACTGCTCAATCCTAAAGCTAATCGAGAGAAAATGACACAGATCATGTTTGAGAGATTCAATACGCCCGGTATGAACACAGATATCCAAGCTCTGCTGTTCTTGTACGCTTCCAGGCATACTTCTGGATTAGTTCTGAACTCCGGAGACGGAGTTACTCACACTGTTCCTATATATGAGGTAAAGTCTCGCTGATAATTTGCTCGATCACCTGATCAGTTGACTAGATTACTTGTTCCAGGGATGCGCTTTAGTCTATGGAATCTTTCGTCCTAACCTTACGAGTAGTCAACTATCTGATTACATGTTGAGGATTCTCACTGAACAAGGCTACTGGCTCACTACCACTGCAAAGCGTTAAACATTGGGCGAAACTAAAGAAAAGTTGTGTTACACCGCTCTGGATTTTGAAAGGAAATGGCGAGGACTGCCTCGCCGTCCTCTATCCACACGACGTTTGAGCTCTCTGACTGTAGATTAATTTCTGTTGGACCAGAGGGTTTCTCGTTGCCCTGAAGCTCTTCTCCGAGTGTGTACATTAGAATGTACTTCTTAAAATAAATCCCACGTCCGATTTTTTAATTAACCTCGGCATTGATCAAGTGATTCTTCGTATTCTTGTTGAGCAAACACGAGGTGTTATTTTTATTCTTTATTTACGAACAAGGTGTTTCGGCGGATTTCACCTTCCTCAAAGCCTGGAAAGGTCCAATCTATTAGGCAAACACTTCCATAACCAAACAGAAAAAAACGCTGAACCAAGATTTCAATCACATTGAACACAAAATAGCTTCTTTGCACACTCACCGCTTTCTAGGAGTCTTCCTCTGATATGTCGCGTGGAGACCAACCGTACAGAATTCACATGGAAGCGCAATGTACCCATCCCATCAAAATAACAGGCCTATATACTGCCCAATATCACGTGTGATAATGAGGCATTCTTCCCTGCTGTTCATTTTCGGATTCCTGGAATTCATCCATAATACCTCGAAAGTTTTGCGCGCTTGTGTTCGCGATTCCCCGTGCGAGGATCGTGACGTGTACTTCAAAGTCATCCGCGTTTTGTCTCTGGGTCCTGTGCGTGCCTAGTGGGGTACTTGGTCTACGTTTACCGACTAGGTGTTCTTTTATGCGGACACAGAGGGGTCTGCCCATTTCGCCAATGTATTCGTCTCCGCACGCCTTACAGGAGATCTGATAAACTGTATCCGAACTCATGCAATCACTGTCTCTACCATTAGGGCAAATTATGCAATTTTGCGCTGCACATAGACGGTCATATAGGCGGTTACGAACTAGCTGGCCCCCCTAAGAGTGCTTGGTGGCATTTCAACTGCGTTCACCGAATTCTCTAGATCCGCCCTTTTTAGGCAGCGTTTTATAGCTGCACTTACATCATTTGAGATGAAGGGTAAGATAAACGGGACCTTTTATCGCCAGAGTTATCGTTTAGGGGCCTAGGATTTCCCCTACACCTACCACGAGCTACAGTTTCGTAGCCATTAGAAATGGCTATTTGCTGTGCCAAGTTCCTGGACTCCTCTCTCTGCTCTCTTCCCGTGCACACATTGGTTGCTGTTCGAAACATGTTTCTTACAAGCGTCCTTTTCGTGTGAAAGGAGTGAGAGGACAGGTAATGAACCAAGATGTTATGTCTATGTGCAAAGCAAAATTGCACAATTTGCCCCTAATGGTAGACACTGTGATTGCACGAGCTCAGGTACAGTTTATGTGATCTCCTGTAAGGCGTGCCGAGACGAATACATTGGAGGAACGGGTAGGCGACTCTGTGTGCACATAAAAGAACAGCTAGTCGGTAAACGTAGACCAAATACCCCAGCAGGCACGCACAGGACCCAGAGACAAAACGCGGAGGACTTTGAAGTACACGTCACGATCCTCGCACGGGGAATCGCGGACACAAACGCGCAAAACTTTCGAGGCATTCTAGATGAATTCCAGAAATCCGAAAATGAACAGCAGGGAAGAATGCCTCATTATCACACGTGATATTGGGCAGTATATAAGCCTGTTATTTTTATGGGATGGGTACATTGCGCTTCCATGTGAGTTCTGTACGGTTGGTCTCCACGCGAGATATCAGAGGAAGACTCCTAGAAAGCGGTGAGTGTGCAAAGAAGCTATTTTGTGTTCAATTTGATTGAAATCTTGGTTTAGCGTTTTTTCTGTTTGGTTATGGAAGTGTTTCGCCTAATAGATTGCTGTCAACTTGACCTTTCCAAGCTATGAGGAAGGTGAAATCGGACGAAACCCCTTGTTCGTGAACAAAGAATAAAAATAACACCTCGTGTTTGCTCAACAAGAATACGAAGAAGTACTTTTTTCATTCCTTTGAAAAAAGAGGACGATTCTTTTAGCCATCACTACTCGGGTTGGAGGCGTGTGGAGTCCACGAAATCTTGTTCAACTAGGTCGTGATGTGCAGTATTGACACTCGAAAAGATCTGTGGGCCAACACGATCTTGAGAGGGGAAACACCTTGTTTCTCGGCCTTGCAGAGCGCATGGACAAAGAAGTGACGCTTTAGTTCTTAGGTGTGTAGTTAGTTCCTAGGAATGAGTCACGCATTAATCTTTACCTTTACCTGCTTAGATCTACGAAGATTCCAGGTCGATGAAAATCATGATCGTTGAAGTTCCTGAGCTTAAATATTCGGTCTGGATAGGTGGATCTGTCCTAGCCTCCTTGTGAAGCTTCCAGGAAATGTGAATCACAAAGGAGGAGTACAATGAATGCGGACCCTCCATCGTTCACCGAAAGTTTTGCTGAGCAGAACATCCTCGCTTGTGATAATACACTGACGTGTAGCAATAAATAGATTTCGGTGTGTCTCGAGTATGTGATTGCTGGACTAGAGTAATGGCGCTTATGCCTAATCACAGAATTAGCGTTCCAGTTTTCGCTGCTCTTTCCTGTTTTCACCAATATTTAGCAAAGGTTTATTTGAAATAGACACAGCAAGTCAAATCATTTTCACAAATGTCTCGTGCGACCATTTGAAACATTTAGGCCGACGATGGTGTCACGTTAATAGGAGCAATTGGTGAATTCAGAACTTGGAAACAACCACGAAACGTTGCAATGTTTCCCTAACAACTAACTCTTTCCAAAATATTAACTTTACTTAGGACTTGTCCGCAGTACCAGAAACATCGTTTGTAGGAAGGCCAAATGTGAAATTCGAATGCAAAAAAATTTCCACCACTACCGACAGCAGCAAAGATCAACAGATCAATCGGGACACCATGACATTCTGCTTGGCGAGGTCACACTTGTTGGGATACTTCAAAGATTTGTCCACTCTAAAAGACTGGAATCGGAGTGAATTACGAGAACTTGCACATTGTTGGTAGAGATCGAAAGGTTATAGTTCTTTGTTCCAATTAGCACATTTCTGTATGGGTTGAGATATGTTCAGATTTTACATAATTGGGTGCGGAAAGGTGGAGTTGTGTGAATATCCACGGTTCAGCGGCTAGCCCGGAATTGCAGTCTTTGTTGAGTGTGGCGTCACACTATCTCATTGCTTGAGAGGACATCGTTGGTCATCTTCGACGCGGGTTTGTTGCCGGTTTTTGCAACGTAATGAGTTTCAAGTTAAATCCAACTAGCACGCAACTAGTTACAATAAGGAACGTGCCACTATTAGGCTGCTCTGGAATAAATGAGCATTTTGAAATATTTATTTTTTTAATGTGTTTTTTGCCACAAAATATTCGTTTTTACCTTACAATAAATTATTAAAAAGCTGATTATATGATCTTTTCGAACATTACTTTATAGCTTGTCAAAAGTTAAACTTTTTTTCAAAAAATTTTTGGCTTTGCAATTTTAGATGTCAAAACCAGAATTTGGCTAAATTTTGTCGTTTGAGTTCAAACTCGGTCGTGGCGCAGCAGAGACGGCTCTAAACATTGACGTGAAGGCGTGAAGGTACTGTTGGTAAACCAACTGTACGAACATGGTTCCGGAAATTCTGATCTGATGATTTTGACTTCGAAGATATGGTAGGCCGAGAACGTCCTAATGAACTTGACGACAATGACTTGAAGGCACTTGTGGGAACAAACACGCGAACAACTGTTCCAGAGCTTGCGGATCAGCTTCGCGTGAACATAGGAAGGAACAATGTTAATTCATTTGAATCGCATAGGAAAGACGAAAAACTCGACAAGTGGATGAGGCACAAATTAAGCGATAATAAAAAAAAATCGCCTTTTTTAAGTGTCGTCTGCTGTTATTCTGCGCAACAGAAACGACCCTTTTTTTGCTAGAATTGTGAGGTGCGCCGAAAAGTGGGTTCTGTAAGACAGCAGGCGGCGTTTAGCACAATGTTTAGATTGCGATCAGGCTCCACAGCACTTCCCAAGGCCAAAATTGCGCCAAAAAAAGGTTGTGGTGACTGTTTGGTGGTCTGGTCTGCAGCCGAGCTTATTCATCAAAGCTTCTTGAATCCGTGCGAACCGATTACAGCAGAGTGGCATTGCCAACAAATCGACGAAATGCCTCTTAGCCTGGTGCGCCGGATCGAACCAGCGATCGTCGCAGTGTGTTTTGCACGTCACCTCTAATCACTTTGTTATAAGCGCCGAACTCTTTTACCTTATTGGCATACATAATCCAAAGTCAGCATTTAGTTCCACAAATGGATTGCAGATCAGAAATTGGAATGGAGAGGTGCACCGTTGATCCAATTAGTGGTTTCAAGCGAAATTTATCTGACCACCAACTATTTTGCTATCATCGTTGTAATTTTTGGTCAAATGTCAAAAACTGAAATTCCGGTTAATTTTCAATTTTCAGTGAATCTGACAGTAACAAAAATCAGAAAGAAATAGAAACAAAAACGTTGGAAATGCAAGAAAAAATGATGCAGGAACACAACAAATAAAAAATATTAAAAAAATTAAAACGAGTTTCTGGAATGCAAAACTACAACGGGTGTCATTTCAGTGATAAGAATACGCGCATGCAATTCGTGAGTAAAAAAACCGCCTCCTTTTTTATTGAGAGTGTTGTCATAGATTTTTGTTCTTTCCAAAACTGATTTCCATTCACAAGTTCGTGCTTCTTCCACTGGAGTTCCCTGGAAGGCGAAATTCTCTGAATTGATTCACTTTGATTTCTTCATCTACGTACCGAGTTTCTGCTCTATGTGTGTGTAAGTATAAATATGTATCGAGATGCAGTTGACACTTCCTTTTCTCGTGCTACAATTCTGCATTTCTACTCGAGAATTCTACAATGCTGAAAAATAACTTTGTGCTGAAAATAACTGTGAAATAACGTTTCCGCACAAAGGGCTTTACTGCTGTCTATAGAGACACTCCTCCCACCGGTTTACCACCTCACCGTGGCAGAGAGGTGTTCCTGGGTGTCGGGCCGCGACGTACAGCGAGGGATTCATCCACCCGGCAGGGCTTCCCGAACTGAGAAAAAGCCCGGCGTTTCCATCAGGTAGCCCAACCAAGAGTATACCGATGCCAGGATCCACCATCATCTTGGTATCAAATTAGTAGTATGCTGGAAAATGTTCCTTTAATTTACAAGGGCGACGACTGCCTGTGGTGGTGACGACCTGGAGCAGGCTTTGGCCACGCCGATCTTAAGACTTCAGGAAAACACCATAGCTAAACCAGCGAAATTCCGAAAAATGGAGACTATGCTGAGGCCGGCTCAACCGGTGAGGTGGGGTCGTCTAACCATCCACATATCCAAGCATAGAGAGTTCTTTACTTGGCAACGAATACTTCCACCTCTACATATATGTTTTAGAGAATACTCTCGAGAATACAGCCATTGAAACATGATGGCATCATAATCAGAGAAGGTGTACACGAACTGGCTAAGAGAAGCTATGTAAGTAAGGTTAAGTACACGGGCGCAAACGAGGAAGAAGAGGAATTTCTACGCAAGCTCTCTCCACCTCTGCAGCACACCGGCTAACCTACTGAGAAAGAATTCACCAACGAACTTCATGTAGTGTGCACCTGTCACCAGCAGCAAGTTGTTTGCTTTGCATTCTAGATTCCAACTCGTTCAACTTTTGCAGCGCTAGTTCTGTCATGTGAAGGCAGGCGTTGTCCTGGAGAAGGAATGGTCCTTTCTTTTTGGGAAAACCACTGGCAAGGCCCACCGGAGCTTCGCCAATTACAAAGCCAAGATGATTGCACTCCAACGGCCAGACGGAACAGCAAAAGTCTCAAGAAAGGAAATGGATGAAACCATTCACAACTACAACTCGGATTCCATCGATACACATTGTGAAAGTCGTGGCTCGATGTGAACTTTTCTGTTGCAGTAGAAACCGTCAAATTCTACAAATCTTTGCCTGCAAGGCAAAGTTTCCCTTATTTTACTGCGATGAAAAAAGGATGCGATGATGTTCTCAAATATTTTATTTCTTTGCTCATCTGGCTCTTCTCCGTTGGCAATTTAGAAGTTAAACTTCATTGTTTTTGTTTGAAAGTTAGTTCCAAACGCACCACTGGAAAAGAGAGCCTGAATATTATGTGTGTCATGTGTGTCACAGTAATATTGAAAAGAGTTCGCTTTATAAATCTTTAAGGTTCTGAACATGTTGCATGTTGTCGTGTACGAGAAATTTTCGCCAGTTATTGAAAAACCAGTGTCCTCACGAGCGCGTTTACCTACAAACATGAAAAAAAAGAATGAGCTGCCTTACACCACAGTGACTGTTTCTCAATCTGAACGTTAAAGCACAAAAGGAAGCCTCAGGTGAACAGCTCTAGCATTTATTTCAACGAAATTCGTCAAATGCCTTAGAAGTTGTTAAGATGTTTCAAAGACATTGCTTCACTGCATGCTAGTTATTAAAATATCGACTGTTGCTATATAGATTGTATTCTTGAGCAGATATCATAACCAGCGGAAAATCAGCAAAGATCGTCTTGTATAAAAGGACAATGTCGGATGAGTTCGCTTTATTCGAGAGGTGTTCCTCACCAGAAGATTCGCCTCGGCGTGACAATGGAAACCCACATAACGAGGACGAACGGCTGTGGAGAATCTACTGGTATCATTGCCGCTTTGAAGAACGCAAAAAGCTTCCAAACTTAGTCGGGTTTCTCCTTACAGCAACCTCATGTTAATTTATCACGGTGTCTGGGGATAGAATAATCTTCTCAGGATAAGATATAATTAGTACAGAATATTATACTATTCCATGTTCTAGGAAAAAAGGATAGAATTCGGTGCAAGGTTAACTGGCTTGAATTCGCGCTCATGAGAAAGGAAATAAGTAGATGGTTTACTAGGTTATCATTAATTAATCTATTAGTCCATATTAATTTATTATCAGATTTATATCCAGCGCCCTTATGCTTCGATACGCGTCCTCCTATACACCATTCAAGAAGGCTTTCAAACGTTTCTGCATGTGGGTTCCCATGCTGCTTGAGGGATTTTTTCGGCCTCGTTGGGAATATCGTATGATGCTGGATGAGTCGATTCTCCCTGGAATGCTGAGGCAGCCGTGCCGATGAATTATAGCAAAGGCAAAAAAGAAGCTCGCTTGTCCCACACATGTCTGCCATTAATTCCGACACCTCGGAATAACGAGAAGCATGACAGATCCGGATCGGTGTTGAAGGGTCGAACGAGGACCTGCGTTGGTTCGACCGTCCGTGAAGTGAAGGGGGATAGCCAACCACTACCCTACCTTCGTTCGTACCAAGAATGAGTAGCTCCAAAAAAAAGCCATTCCAGGTCCACCTTTTTTGTTCCAGATAGGAGTAAAGTAGAGTTATCTTCGAAGAGCGCTAAATTCAAGACAAAAAAATACGCCAGCGACTAGTTTTAGTGACAATCTAATCTAGAAACACCGTGACACGGCTTCCACTTTTAACGTGTCCAGAGGGATCTTGTTTAACCAGCAGGTACCAGTATAGAAACAATGCTGAAGGCTGGCAAAGGCTTATAAGCTCCATCCGTGCCACATAAAATCAACTGTATTTGTTGCCTTAAAACATCGGCGTCTAGCATGGCTGAAATTCCAATGTGCTATTAAAACTGCCCAGGTATTTTCAAACAAGCAGGTTTGTGAGAATATTACAAGGCAATCTGTACAGAGTAGTTATTAATAATTGAATCAATAATTAGAGCGGTTCTAAGAAAGAAATAGGGATACATATGTAATGAAGGATTTTCTATCAACATGCCTTACTATTGTCAAAGAAGGATTTCATTATTAACGCCGTGTTGGATTTTTTAGAAATTTTCTACATTTAAAACGCCACTCCATAAATGAGTTGCCGACGGCTAACAGCAATATTTCTAAAGAAAAAGAATAGCGAACAAGAATCAGCTTTTCAGGTAAAAAAGCAAGTTCAGAACACCGTGCAGCCGCAGCCTTAATACTGTTGATATGAAACAGGAAACTTAAAATTTTTATTGATGGTAAAACGACCATGTAGACGAGAACCGCATAGTCAAATCTCTAAGCAATGAGCATTGTCCGGTAGCCTGCCCGATGGTCGAGAACGAATATTAATGGAGAGAAGGAAGGAGACGTTAGATCAAGTATTTTATAACACAATAGGCTCTACGGCAGAAACTGTAAAGAATAGTTAGTGGCGGAGAGGAGCGGTTCAGATCGTGTAGAAAATTAGCCACGTGGGTCTTTTAGTCGTTGTACTGATCAAACAGCCTCGAACCTGGGTAATTAAACCGTTTACATACATAAATGCAACATAATAACATAATAGCAACGATTGAGGAGTGGTGGCACAAGAATCACGCGAGTTAAAGCTATGAGGTGTTGTGGCCAGTAGTGAAGTGAGGGTAACAACGAAATAATGGCATCTGAATATTAGTACATCATTAATACAATAATAACAGTAATAATGAATGATTACATACAATTAACTGCTGGTTAGCCATGAGCGATGCCGCGCTAGCACTATCCGCGGCTGGTGCAGCGGCTGAGGGAGACAGTATGCTGGCGGTGGAGAGGGATACAGACAAGCCGCATTTTCGGCTGAGTTAAGGATCAACCTTATCGCGGTGAGGTGCACTTTTTTAGCATGATCGATGAGGACAGTAAGTTATGTGAGCATTGACGGTGCTATGGACAACGAATGACGAGTCATCTACGGAACAGAGTCAGGCGGCTGGTCGTGGATAACGCTATGTCTGCAACGTGAAGTTTGAGCATCGATGGGTGCCACCATTGCCTAAGAGTCAAGGGCCAGAATGATAATGACTGAAACTGATAAGCCTATAGCGGCTTAACAAATACATAGCATAAGTTGGCCGCTCAGCGGCCTTGTACGCATGGCGTACATTGTGGGAGGAATGGTACATGCCACCGATGGCGTTGCAAGCAGAACGCATTTGGAAACACCTGCCACTGCTGACAGCGCACCGTAGACAAGCTAAGAAACGAGATACAATAATCTGCGGATAACTGAGGATGAATGAGAATGAGTGAGAATGAATGAGAATGATTGGGAACGACTGAGAATGAGTTGAGGTGATTGAGGGTGATTGAGGATGACTGGGGATGATGTTGCAAGGAGCGGATTATCCGCACTACCGATCGGGCGTAAGGTGAGTGATGGCATAACTCCGCCGTCGAAGGCATCTGGCTTATATTGGCTGCGGAAGAAGCGTGCGTATGCAACCGCTGCCGGTATGGATTGTTGATCCAGGACTACAGCAGACTGTACTTAACCGCCTAAAACACCAAACGTTATTGGCTTCGTTGTTTTACAAGGAAATAGTAAGCTGTTCTACTGCTACGCCTACTCCTTCCGATAAGTCATCGTTGCTGTGCGACTAAAATCAACCTGAACCGCTATTGTGCCTGAAACACTAAACGTGAACGACCGAGTAGAATAAAAAAGGTTACATTGCGGTATTTGGTGTGCGGTTGCGAGACGGCCATGGTATGGACATCAAATGCTATTGTTTTGAAATAGATAGAGAACTTTTCAAGAAGGAAGTTCTCTATAGAAACAACAAATAAGAATATATGATTCACACAAGAGATATTAAAGTGAAAGGTAGAGTACAATTCACGAGAAATATTCTCTAAACACCTCTGGATATATTAAGAGGATTAGGTTGAAAATTTTGCTAGCTTTAAGATTAGGATAATGCAATATGCAACAAGTTCAAGAGGCAGAGGCAAGACACAAAGACAGGAAGTGAATAAAACATTAAATAACGTGAAGTGAGTGATGTGATGGTTTTGTATAGTCCAGTCTACACGAAGGGTTTCGTTGGTCGATTTGTCGACAAAGATTCCCTCTGGAGCGAATCACGTTACTAGGAAAACAGGAGAAGTGAAAAGGAAGACGTCACCTTGCCAATAAAACAAAGAATTCTAACAACACAACCTGCACCTGGATTTTCCCATAGATGACATGCCTATAAGATGGGCTCGAATGTGTTTCAACTTTTCATTAATTTAATTTCTGTTGGACCAGAGGGTTTCTCGTTGCATTGAAGCTCTACTCCGGGTGTGTACATTAGAATGTACTTCTTCCAATAAATCCCACGTCCGATTTTCCGATTTTCTATTAGCCTCGGCATTGATCAAGTGATTCTTCGTATTCTTGTTGAGCAAACACGAGGTGTTATTTTTATTCTTCATTCACGAACAAGCTGACGTTTAGGCGGATTTCGCCTTTCTCAGAGCCTGGAAAGGTCAAGTTGAGAGCAATCTATTCGGCCAAACTCATCCATAACCAAACAGAGAGAACGCTAAACCAAGATTACAATCACATTGAACCCAAAATAGCTTCCTTGCACACTCACCAATTTCTATGAGTCCTCCACTGAGTATGTCGCGTGGAGACCAACCGCGCAAAATTCACATGGAAGCGTAATGTGCTCCTCCCATCAGAATAGTGGGTTTATATCTTGCCCAATATCACGCATGATAATGAGGCATTCTTTCCTGCGGTTCATTCTCGGATTCCTGCAATTGGTCCAGAACGCCTCGAGAGTTTTGCGCGCTTGTGTTCTCGATTCCTGCGCGAGGATCGTGACCAGTACTTCAAAGTCCTCCGCGTTATGTCTCTGGGTCCTATGCATGCCTAGTGGCGCATTTGGTTTAAGTTTACCGACTAGGTGCTCTTTTATGCGGACACAAAGTGGTCTACCCATTTCGCCAATGTATTCGTCTGCGCACGCCTTACAGGAGATCAGATAGACTGTACACGAGCTCATGCAATCACCGTCTCTACCACTAGGGCAAATTATGCAATTTTGCGTTGCACATAGACGGTCATATAGGCGGTTATGAACTAGCTGGCCCCCCTAAGAGTGCTTGGTGGCATTTCAACTACGTTTACCGAATTCTCTAGATCCGCCCTTTTTTAGGCAGCGTTTTATAGCTGCACTTACGTCATTCGAGATGAAGGGTAGGATAAACGGGACCTTTTTATCCTTAGAGTTGTCGTTTATGGGCCTAGGATTTCCTCCACACCTATCACGAGATAGAGTTTCGTAGCCATTAGAAATGGCTATTTGCTGTGCCAAGTTCCTCGACTCCTCTCTGTGCTCTCTTCCCGTGCACACGTTGATTGCTGTTCGAAACATGTTTCTTACAAGCGCCCTTTTCGTGTGAGAGGAGAGGTAATGAACAAGTATGTTTTGCTACTTGGATTACGGTACCATTTCGTAATGTAGCCGCTTATTGATAGGTTGATTTGCACGTTCAGAAATGGAAGCCAGTTTTCCTTCGGTTTCTCTCGGGTGCACTTAATATACTCTGACTGTCCATTCAGTAACTCAAAACATTTGTCCATTTCCTCTTGTATTGAACAGATGAGAAAGCATTCATCTATATATCTACACTAGAGTAACGGCCCGACGTCGACTACTGGTGCTTCCATCTTAGACGTAAATGCAATGGCAAGGCTTGTTGCCAGTCGCTGTCCCATTGCCAACCCTTTCATTTGAGCGAAGTACTTTTCAGGCCATCTGAATATTGAGCAGTTTAGGCGCTCCTTTAAGAGTGTCATCAACTGCTGAATCGAGAAGCCATACATGTTTATTGCTCCTTCGTATTGTATAAGGAGCTGGCGGATGGCTTACATAGCGGAATCGCTCGACACATTTCTTTAAAGGGCGGTAACGTCGAAGGACTCCATCAGTACCCGCTGTTCGGCTGCGCATCACGTAGACGGTCCAGAAACATTTGGGCATTCGTAAGATGGGCCGGAATGTGTTTCAACAACTGGGTGAATATTAGGGTTAAAAAACCACGTAATCCCATCCGTTGGCCCGTCTACACAGCTAATGATTGGTCTGACCTTTAATAACGGTGGGTCGGTAGACATAAAATCATCGCTGGATACCAACTTATGGGTTTTGATAAGTAGGTACAAGACGGGACATGTTGGCAGGTCAAGTTTTACTTGGGAGATAACAAATGGTTTTAAAACGGCAGCCCTTGCCATTTTGACCCATTCGTTGCTCAATTTTCGGCATCTTTTTTTGGCTCCCTCTCAGATGATGGACGATAAAGTGAAGCATTTTCAAGATGCTTTTTCGTTATCTCAACAGAAGTAGCTGACGAGAACCAGGCTACTGTCCACCAAGTGGAGAAGCGCTCTTCATGGTTGATTAGTAAGAATCTGTCGCAGTGTTAAGATCAGAATAAATATCCAAGAAATGTTTAAGGGACGTTAGGATTCAGTGCTATGTCGACTCAGAACGCTCAGAAACGTTTCGAATTTCTGAAAGATGAACATGGTAGGTCAGATCAATTCAAGAGATTGCAAGATGGAACATTAATTGCAAGAGACCGACTTCACGATAATCCTACTTCGCAGTTGAGTCGGATTCCCACAGAAACGAGATCAGGTGCTGAAGTGCATAGGTCCCGATCTTCGATAGCTGACACGGTCTATGATAGGCAGCTGATATTTGGTGAACATGTTAAGGTGCCAGGGAAGGGAGTAGGTCAATGGAGACGGTCTCAAGCACTGGTATCACCTTGGAATCATCCTCTATGAATTCCAGAATATGAAGGTGTTCGGCAGAGTCAGAAGTCAAATATGGATATGTAGAAGTCTCAAAAACTTTCAACGAAGACCGTGTTCTTCGATCATGACTCCACTACTGCCAATCGCAAATGTGCGCAGTGATCGGCGCATCGCAGTGGAGTGAAATCGCAGAAATATAATGGCGATAATACCATTGTTGATGTTGTAACAGTAGACAATAGAGGAGAGGAAAATATTAAGGAACTCATTGTTTATTCACCGCCTTTGGTATTTCCAGATACAAAGGGACAAAGCATTCAAGAGCGTAAGAAAGCAGGTCGTCCTCCAAAGAAATTCCATGGTGAACTTGCGAAGCAAACTCAGGCAATTCGAGACGCGGAGATAGAAGAAGAAGTGGTGTTCAGTCAAAGAGAGATACCAGATCTTGATTTCATTTTGAAGCATATAGATGATTCTACAGTAGAACTTCCACTGGAGGCAACTGCACTGGTTGATTCACCGACTATCGATGACACGGCATTATTTTGTGAAGTAGGCAAAGTGCTGAAAGGGCTAGTTGCTCAAATCAGCCTGGAAAAACTACAGCCAAAAACGGTCAGAAAGGCTTCTTCTAGACGCTGGTGGAAACACTTATCAACACCGGTCCGTTTGAAAATACCGGAGTATCAAACCTTTAATATTGCCATCGCCCAGTGTCATCGTCCCACCTCCATCGCTAAAGAGCAATCCAAGAGGTTGACACCCTGAAAAGTATCGACAAGTCGTTCTCGACCGAGTCAAGCAGCAGCATTGGGAACGAGTAGCTTCGAATATTCCCGATCTCGGACCTTCACCGCTATGGGAATCTATGCCGTTGAATACAAGCCAAGAATGTGCGGCGAAAACTCGGAACAATGGGGACGAAAACGTCAATATTTAAGTAGATCATCCCTAGATTATGTTTACCGCTCTTCCATAATCTTATAAAGACGTTTAATTTTGAAGAAAGTCACCTACTGTCTTGAGCAGTTGTCTTAACTAGCGCTTTTCTGCTAAGTGCTGCCGATGATATACGCGAAGTTGAGAACTTCAAAAATAATAGGAATTCGGAAAAGAAATAACAAAGTCAACGGAAGAAATAGCGAGAAAAGGTGTGCTCGAATCAATGTAGGGGTTAAAGGTAACGAAGAGTCGTAAAATACGCAAAAAAATGTAATCATCCACCCATATGTGTTGTTCCTCGTTAAAATGAAGCCGCTGAAGAGAAGAGGAGAAACGTCAAAACGATACAATAAAATGCACTTTAGACAAAAAGCGAGAGTCATGGCATAAGCATGGAATTGGCAAACACGGAAAAAATCACGAGAAGTAATTCACATTACTCCCTGCGCTTCGGCGGAAAACGGAGCAATGTGTTGAAAATCGTCAGACTCATTTACTGCAGGACGTCTTTTCTCGAATGGTGTAAGAGGGCGAAGATAAACTGGTTCCTTGTGCTGTTCGTCAAGTGTCAGCTAAAAAAATCCTATCCGAATATAATGTAAACCAATACGAAATATTGTTACACATAGTAAAACCTGACGCCTTTCACCTTCCGTATCTCCTTTCTCGTAGTCGACGACGAATTTCATAATTGTTGTTTGCTAATACTGTAGGAAATGTTATATTCACTAATTAACGTACCGAAATCACGTCTTCCAGAAGTTTGCGCGTCCTCTCCTTTTTTCGTCTTTTCCAAAACTAGCTCATCACCAGATATAATTGCTCGGATCCTAAATTTGTTATTTGTGTTTGGCTAACAGATACTCGTGAAGAAGAAAAATTTTACGCGGCTTAGCTGTGCAAAGTAATGTGCAACTCCAGAATACACACGATTTATTTACTTAATTATTTTTATTTTACATGACCAGTTATCATACCTACGGTGCAGATCCCAGCACTTCTTGCGTTCGACTCGTTTTCGTCGCATTCATCGTCCACAACGATCTTTGGAAATATCACGTGTTGTTTCGCCTAATGCTTGAAGATTTCGTCTTCTTCATGAATTTGGTAAAATGTACGTCGAGTTGACTCACCTTGCAATCCTCGAGATAGGCGGGATAAGGCGTTCTCATCTGGACTGGAGGAGAGCTTTGGGGAGAAGGTCGAGCTGGCACCTTTGCTTCCTGATCGACGGCATCTCCAACCGATGCGGTGTTCTCCTCCCAGACTAATCCATTATTTCTCCTAGGATGATTGGTCGAATAATTCACTGTATTCTTGAACAGCAAACACAAGGCTGACACTTCGCTCTTTATTTAAAATCAGCTGATATTTCGGTGGGTTTTGCCTTCCTGAGAGCCGCATTCCATGAGCCTTCCACTGCGCATGTGACGTGAAGACTATGAAATGTGTCAGTGGAAGATGTATAGATAGCGGCTTTAAGGAATGCAAAATCTGCCTATACGTCAGCTTGTCGTAAATAAAGAATAAAGTAACAACCTCGTGTTTGCTCATTAAGAGGACAGTAAATTTTTTTTTGTTACTGGGCAATTTATTCACAAGATGTCGACTGAAAGGCTTAGCTTGCAACAACATTTTTAATGTTCGGAACAGGATATTAAAAAGGAATGAAAACGATAAATCGGGATCAATTTAAAAAGTTTAAAAAAAAGTAAAAAGCCAAGCATTTCGCGTTATCAAGTGAGATCTTGAGTACAGTGAAGGACACTTCACAATAATATTCGCTTCACTACAATAGCACTACATTCGCAGCATACCTCAACTTCAGCTGCTCCTCCAGGGTAGGTGGCAAATTTCCATGCAGCCAATTCCGTTGTTATTTGCCATTCAACCGTTCTAGCGACGAGCACAAACTTCGTGAAGTCCTCAAATATGACAACTAATACCTGTTCTAATAAAGGGATTGTTCCCTATACACTTTTCGTTCTAATATTCAATAAATTTCGTATAACGTAGAAAAGTTTCACTCTAACACTATCTTAGCGTCCAAAGGTATAGGCGAACACTCTACCAACACATCTCTACCTGTGGTCTTTCCAGAAATCCAGGTGGTAGCTCTTCTGCCGGGATCACCATGAATGATTTCTTCATAACTAAAACAATGGTCCGCCTTAAATTAAACGTCTTTATAAGATTATGGAAGAGCGGTAAACATAATCTAGGAATGATTTACTTAAATATTGACGTTTTCGTCCCCATTGTTCCGAGTTTTCGCCGCACATTCTTGGCTTGTATTCAACGGCATAGATTCCCATAGCGGTGAAGGTCCGAGATCGGGAATATTCGAAGCTACTCGTTCCCAATGCTGCTGCTTGACTCGGTCGAGAACGACTTGTCGATACTTTTCAGGGTGTCAACCTCTTGGATTGCTCTTTAGCGATGGAGGTGGACGATGACACTGGGCGATGGCAATATTAAAGGTTTGATACTCCGGTATTTTCAAACGGACCGGTGTTGATAAGTGTTTCCACCAGCGTCTAGAAGAAGCCTTTCTGACCGTTTTTGGCTGTAGTTTTTTCCAGGCTGATTTGAGCAACTAGCCCTTTCAGCACTTTGCCTACTTCACAAAATAATGCCGTGTCATGGATAGTCGGTGAATCAACCAGTGCAGTTGCCTCCAGTGGAAGTTCTACTGTAGAATCATCTATATGCTTCAAAAATGAAATCAAGATCTGGTATCTCTCTTTGACTGAACACCACTTCTTCTTCTATCTCCGCGTCTCGAATTGCCTGAGTTTGCTTCGCAAGTTCACCATGGAATTTCTTTGGAGGACGACCTGCTTTCTTACGCTCTTGAATGCTTTGTCCCTTTGTATCTGGAAATACCAAAGGCGGTGAATAAACAATGAGTTCCTTAATATTTTCCTCTCCTCTATTGTCTACTGTTACAACATCAACAATGGTATTATCGCCATTATATTTCTGCGATTTCACTCCACTGCGATGCGCCGATCACTGCGCACATTTGCGATTGGCAGTAGTGGAGTCATGATCGAAGAACACGGTCTTCGTTGAAAGTTTTTGAGACTTCTACATATCCATATTTGACTTCTGACTCTGCCGAACACCTTCATATTCTGGAATTCATAGAGGATGATTCCAAGGTGATACCAGTGCTTGAGACCGTCTCCATTGACCTACTCCCTTCCCTGGCACCTTAACATGTTCACCAAATATCAGCTGCCTATCATAGACCGTGTCAGCTATCGAAGATCGGGACCTATGCACTTCAGCACCTGATCTCGTTTCTGTGGGAATCCGACTCAACTGCGAAGTAGGATTATCGTGAAGTCGGTCTCTTGCAATTAATGTTCCATCTTGCAATCTCTTGAATTGATCTGACCTACCATGTTCATCTTTCAGAAATTCGAAACGTTTCTGAGCGTTCTGAGTCGACATAGCACTGAATCCTAACGTCCCTTAAACATTTCTTGGATATTTATTCTGATCTTAACACTGCGACAGATTCTTACTAATCAACCATGAAGAGCGCTTCTCCACTTGGTGGACAGTAGCCTGGTTCTCGTCAGCTACTTCTGTTGAGATAACGAAAAAGCATCTTGAAAATGCTTCACTTTATCGTCCATCATCTGAGAGGGAGCCAAAAAAAAGATGCCGAAAATTGAGCAACGAATGGGTCAAAATGGCAAGGGCTGCCGTTTTAAAACCATTTGTTATCTCCCAAGTAAAACTTGACCTGCCAACATGTCCCGTCTTGTACCTACTTATCAAAACCCATAAGTTGGTATCCAGCGATGATTTTATGTCTACCGACCCATCGTTATTAAAGGTCAGACCAATCATTAGCTGTGTAGACGGGCCAACGGATGGGATTACGTGGTTTTTTAACCCTAATATTCACCCAGTTGTTGAAACACATTCCGGCCCATCTTACGAATGCCCAAATGTTTCTGGACCGTCTACGTGATGCGCAGCCGAACAGCGGGTACTGATGGAGTCCTTCGACGTTACCGCCCTTTAAAGAAATGTGTCGAGCGATTCCGCTATGTAAGCCATCCGCCAGCTCCTTATACAATACGAAGGAGCAATAAACATGTATGGCTTCTCGATTCAGCAGTTGATGACACTCTTAAAGGAGCGCCTAAACTGCTCAATATTCAGATGGCCTGAAAAGTACTTCGTTCAAATGAAAGGGTTGGCAATGGGACAGCGACTGGCAACAAGCCTTGCCATTGCATTTACGTCTAAGATGGAAGCACCAGTAGTCGACCTCGGGCCGTTACTCTAGTGTAGATATATAGATGAATGCTTTCTCATCTGTTCAATACAAGAGGAAATGGACAAATGTTTTGAGTTACTGAATGGACAGTCAGAGTATATTAAGTGCACCCGAGAGAAACCGAAGGAAAACTGGCTTCCATTTCTGAACGTGCAAATCAACCTATCAATAAGCGGCTACATTACGAAATGGTACCGTAATCCAAGTAGCAAAACATACTTGTTCATTACCTCTCCTCTCACACGAAAAGGGCGCTTGTAAGAAACATGTTTCGAACAGCAATCAACGTGTGCACGGGAAGAGAGCACAGAGAGGAGTCGAGGAACTTGGCACAGCAAATAGCCATTTCTAATGGCTACGAAACTCTATCTCGTGATAGGTGTGGAGGAAATCCTAGGCCCATAAACGACAACTCTAAGGATAAAAAGGTCCCGTTTATCCTACCCTTCATCTCGAATGACGTAAGTGCAGCTATAAAACGCTGCCTAAAAAGGGCGGATCTAGAGAATTCGGTAAACGTAGTTGAAATGCCACCAAGCACTCTTAGGGGGGCCAGCTAGTTCATAACCGCCTATATGACCGTCTATGTGCAACGCAAAATTGCATAATTTGCCCTAGTGGTAGAGACGGTGATTGCATGAGCTCGTGTACAGTCTATCTGATCTCCTGTAAGGCGTGCGCAGACGAATACATTGGCGAAATGGGTAGACCACTTTGTGTCCGCATAAAAGAGCACCTAGTCGGTAAACTTAAACCAAATGCGCCACTAGGCATGCATAGGACCCAGAGACATAACGCGGAGGACTTTGAAGTACAGGTCACGATCCTCGCGCAGGAATCGAGAACACAAGCGCGCAAAACTCTCGAGGCGTTCTGGACCAATTGCAGGAATCCGAGAATGAACCGCAGGAAAGAATGCCTCATTATCATGCGTGATATTGGGCAAGATATAAACCCACTATTCTGATGGGAGGAGCACATTACGCTTCCATGTGAATTTTGCGCGGTTGGTCTCCACGCGACATACTCAGTGGAGGACTCATAGAAATTGGTGAGTGTGCAAGGAAGCTATTTTGGGTTCAATGTGATTGTAATCTTGGTTTAGCGTTCTCTCTGTTTGGTTATGGATGAGTTTGGCCGAATAGATTGCTCTCAACTTGACCTTTCCAGGCTCTGAGAAAGGCGAAATCCGCCTAAACGTCAGCTTGTTCGTGAATAAAGAATAAAAATAACACCTCGTGTTTGCTCAACAAGAATACGAATGAATACCACAATATATTAGTTAGGCAGTGCACGAGAATATAGCAGTTAGGCCATTGCAGAACGCACATGGACATGCCTCGTCCCATAGATCATGCGCCGTGTGGCCAATTAAGATATTGCTAAAATCGTCGACATTAGGGCTACAATGTTTCGACTGCAAGTTTCAAGAGTACAACGGACAATAATGAGATTATGCAACAATGAGCAGCGATAGGAATCGTTGAAGATGGCAAACTTGGAGCGGAATTGCAAGAAGTGGATTACCCTTCAGTGGGAACCTCTAGATGTTCTTGTCTGCGTGGTTCACCCACGTGAGGCTACTTGGTTGTTATCGACTGACAATCCCCAAACTTGAGTAATTAAGCCGTTTAGATACATTATAACAACATTACTAATGCGATAATAACGGTCGGAAGATAATGGCATAAAACAAGGCGAAGTGAAAGTCATGAGACCCTATTGCTATTAAAATGCAATGGTAGTGGACTATTACTACAAAAGCAGTGGAACAATTACAATAATGACTGCACAATGCAGCAACTAGGCAGCCATGGGGGGATGCCAGGCCCACACAATTTGTGCTCAGTGTGGCGGCTGAGTGAGTTCGTACGCTGGGCACAGATGGGCAGAGTGGGAAAGATAGTGCGACGGCGATGATGGGCAATGAGAGTAAGAGAGTGCACTGAACGCAGACGGGCAGGGTGGGAAAGATAGTGCGCTCGGCGATGATGAGCAGAGTGAACGAGTACAACCGACATGGGCCATAGTGGCCAGGCTTTACATGATTATGGTAACACAAGATCAACGGATCACGTGAGCAATGAGATGAGGAGGAGATAATCAACAAGTATTTACTAAGGCCAATTCACGAAGACACGACTGATTAGTCATCTGTGGAACACTGTGAGACGGATGGTCTAGGACAACGCTGTGTATGCAACGTGAAGTTTGAGCATCGATGGATGCAACCAGTGCGCTAAGGATGTGTTGGGTCAGAAATAGAGCAACTGTGAAGTGATAAGCCAACTGTCCCGGCATTACAGCCTTGTACGCATGGCTTGCATTGTGGGAGGACTGGTTAACATTGCCACCGATGGCGTTGCAAACAGAACGCACTTGGACATATCCGCCTCTACTGACAATGCACCATAGACTAGCTAAGCAATAAAGGACATTGACCTGAGGACAACGGTGAGAATCTAATGCAAGTTCCAAGAGTGCAACACACAATAATGACGCGTGGCAATGACGATCTGCGATACATTCAATCAACAAAGAAGACAAGCTAAGGAAGGTGTTACAAGAACTGCCCACACTACCGCGCGAGGGAGATGGGGCGACGCCATGAGCTAAATCGATCGCGATTGCCTCTTCGACGCGTATACCGTAGGGCTCCTGCCATCTTATCGAGTCAGGACCTCCTCGTTGCATTGTTGGTCGGCCGTTTAATTCGCGATGCTAAACGCTGATCGTCTGAAGCACTCGATATTGTTAACCCTGTAAATGTCTATTGACATTAAAAACACAAGCTATTAATGGAATGGTTGCTATAATAACTAAACGAACTCATTTGTTTGCAATTCCACAGCTCCCTTACCCATCAATATCCTTTGTTGTATTTGTATCAGGTGTGAATTATCCTGTTCAGATGTACTCCACTTTGCAAGTCTTCTTCTTCATTACTAAAAGAAACCCGTATCTCTATCGCATTATTGAACTTTAACCACGTAAATCTCTATTCTGTTTTAGTTACATAGAAATTGTAACATGAACAGTATTTCCTAGCTATATGTCATACTCTCATAAACCTACTCCATAATGCTTTATATCATTGTTAGCCCAATTTGTCATCTATACTACTACTGCCCTTTGGGCTACTTGTAATTTGTTGTACGTATATTTCGAAACTCAATGCACTCTCATGTAAATAGTATGTGTATGAACGGTTTAAATACACAAGTTTGAAATGTGGAACACCGCTGCAAATCAAGAAAACCCGCGTGGCAGAACTACCAGCACACGCAACCAACGAATTCTTCACTAGATCTTGGTGCACTGGCCACCTGAAAGAACCCATCGCCTTCGTTACACCTTTGGCTGCACTGTCTCCACAATTTTGAAAACTAAGCACACCGTAATTATGTTTTTCGAATTGTGTGCTCTGAGAGAATAGCAAAACAATAGTTTTGAAACCGACTTTCATTCAACCTCGATAGTGAAATAATCAAGATGTGTATAAGTTGTAGAGCTCACACCAGGTTGATAAATTTGTTATATTCAGCTAACATTTCAACTTCTTTGTCTTCATCAGAGCCGAATACCCGAGTCGATGGTCCACATCGAGAAGACGAACAACTGTGGACCATCGACTCGGATCATCAGCTTTGATGAAGGAGAAGACGTGGAAACGTTAGCCGAATAAAACTAATTTTTCAACCTCGTGTAATCTCAACAACTAATGCATATGTGCTCTGACTTCTTTTCTGTCCGGCGTTGCCATTTAATTAGTGGTAATGAGCATCGTACATAAAAGTGAGGTTGAATATTCAACGAAAATATTCTTGGCGCGCATTTCAAGCAGCTCTTGGTGAGCGCACACTTTTGAAAGCACTAAAATTTGTTCTTTCCTCAACTATTGTCTTCTTTCCGAACAAACGTGTGATATCATGACGATCGTGTGTAACCGTATTAATTTTCGAGGAACTCGACCATTCACTAGTAAAGTCGGACTCAGTTTGCTGCTAAGACAAGCACTGTTTTTCAAGGAGAGAACGGCCTATAGTTGGTCATCGTGGGCTTAGTGGCATAGCTAAAGGTAAAAAATTTAGAAAACGCGCAACTCTGAACTGAGTTTCTTGACAAGTTTACCACGGTTCCTAGTTGGAGTTATTTAAATAGGTGGATACCTTGCCGTACTCCCGCAGATCACAAATGGTTTGTACATAACCAGCTTTTTGCTTATTCTCACTGCATTTACTTTACCTAGTTTTATCGGACGCGCGAAAGACGGTATATGGAGGGGAGAATTCGTTGATGGAGTTCGATCAAGCGTAACGCGCACTAAGTGTAATCCAGTTCAGTGTTGTTATATTTTATATCTTACTGGCTTCACTAATCACATTCTTTTATGAATGCTGTAGTATAATTTTCGAGACTAACCAGATTTCTCGAGCTAAGATGTTTTTGCTCTCTGAAAACATGCTTCCTCAATGTTTCTAACTTTGTTAGTCAGTAATAATTGAATAGCCGTTTTCTAACGACCACAGTGATGCTGAGACATGAGCATAACTGGGAGTCACAGCTACTTAAAATCGTTATTGAAATGCCGAAATAATCGTTTCTTCAAAGAAGAAAGCAAATATTAGACTGATTAGCATTTGAAGCATTGCGAAGACTCATGCGTGATTGCTTGTGGTTAACGGACATAGATCGAGTTAAAATCGTTGATCGAATGCTGTCATTTTTTGTAGAAATCGCTGGTTTCGGAGTGACCACGATTCCCGATGAGAACACAGCATTATCTGAAAGTGAGTGGAAAATTGAGCAGCATTTTTTCCTGGAAAAGGAAAGTGACCACCACACACGTGCGGGCCTTGGCTATAGCTACTCGTCTTTCACTTCCTTTGAATCCATTTAACACAGTTATTGTGCATGAGTAACAGGAAATACCAATGTGAATTATGTTAACGGAAAATAGAGAGGTTTTCTAATGAAGCCTCCTGTTCACATATGGCTTGAAAAAGTGAAGCAGCTAGCGAGATATCTTCTGGATATGGATAAAATTCACTGGTCGAGTTCTTAACGTTTCTCATTGTCGCCGAGGATATTGATGGACGAGGTACCTTCAATTTAAGCAGCAACGCAAAACATTAATAGTCTGAAGCAATAGTTTCTTGTACCAATTATTATTTTCTGGCTCTTTTTTTGAACTACGAACGAAAAATCAGATCTCGACCAGTTCTCCTAATCGTATTCGCAAACTCAGTTCTATTTCTTATATCTGAGACTTCACTTCGGCTTTAATACTCTGTGGCAACATTCTTAATACTTTTCCTTAGCCAAAATACCGGCAGAAGGTTTTTCGTAGTGTAACGAATGGACTCTAAGGGTCTGGGAAGAGGAATTTGCCGCAATCACTAAAATATTAGTCAGATAGAAAATATGCTGAAGGACGTATCATTCGCCAATACGAATAAGTCTGCGCTTGTGTCTAAGTATCATATCTTAGTAACTTATCATTTACATCAAAAAATGTTAGCAGTATCCCTGGAAGTATCGAATTGCCGAGCCCTTTCAGCTGGACAGGACGTGTAGCATGTAATAAAAATTTTCGAAAAATAAATGAGAACGTCTTAGCCTGGCTTTCAACCCCCTCTCCAACACTCTCCTCCAATTCATGTGGGACGGGTTTATCCCGGCTATTTCCAAGATTGAAAAGAGAGTCGACATGACCAGCATTGTACGACATTCATAAAAGGAAGACCTATTCGTCAAGCGGCAGTGGAAATAATACAGGAAATACTCGACGACCTTTTTGGACGATAAACGCGAGGAAAGCGAATCGGATGCAAGAAGTGTTTTGATGATGGGTCATGTAAATAAACAAATAAATAACGCCGAGGAAGTGACGAAACTAGAAGTAAATCCAAAAAAAAAGTGTGGTTGCAAATGTTTTACCTGTGCTGGATTATTAGCACTCATTTCATAAATGTCCAGCAAAATCGTATAGTTCTGAATATAAATGGTTTTTTTTTACTACAGACGTTGAAAAAAAATGCGTCATGGTGACTTAGTGTGAGGTCCAGGACAAGTAAGCTGCAATGATCTGTGCCCTCCAAGTATCGATAACTGTTATTCTAAGTTTGCATCCTTTTCCAGAGGTCTACGAAACTGCCATAGTGGACGTTTCGTTTTCGATTAAGTGCCACTATGACTGCTGCTCACTAATGTTCTCTTTTATAATGAACGAAGAGATTCACATTCTTATTAAAAACATAGGTTGAGACTATAAAAATCGTTTTAAGAAGTTCATTATGAGAATTCGAACCATCCATCAGGCCAATAAATTTGTCCGTCTCAGTAGAGCTCATTGAAACCATACGGGTATGATATGCTGACTAATGGAATTGATGCAGATTAATAGTGAAAAAAGTTGATAACATCGTGATATCTCGAGGTAGAGTCGTCACCACTGAAAGCGAAGACCATGACCGTATAAGCCTGTAAAAAGCCAACGGTACAAAATCTTTTGTCCAACATTTTCGAGTGACTAATCTTCCAAAACAAAAACTGCTTGAAGCTCCTTGGTGTATTCGTCTTTTGAAGCGAGTGTAGCGCACGGGTTATTGTGTGGCAGTACAATGCACACCCATTCTGCGGCTCGTTACCGTGCCTCGGGCAGACAATATCTCCAAACCAAGGAGGTCAGCATGTTGATACAAGTTGGACATGTTTGGAGGGGCTCCATCGTTTGGCCAAATATACATCCATTCAACTCTATGATACGAAATGGAGCGGAATGCATGGTGCACCTATGCGATTGATTAGTGTGGAACTCTCGATCCCCTATCCCTCATTCGTCTGTGAATGAGCTGTTATAAAGCATGAAGAGTTTGTAAAGAGTGGATCAATTTCTGTGGGTGTGTGCCATACATTCCACTTCATGAAACATTGTAGAGACAATTAAATCTATATATGGTCCATGTAATGAATCGTACTTGCCTGGGAATGTGTCGAGTCAGTGCTGCTATCATACCAGACAAGTGTCGTGCATATTTACTCACTCCAAATGTGGGGATGGCTCCGCGTGCCCGCGGCGCGAGATCGAACCACCAAACTGTTCGTCGTGCTTTACAGCGCCTACAACGCTACAAGTGCCCCTAATGAAATGTCGTAAAATAACAATTCCCTCATTGATGTTGTACGGGAATGGACACTGTTCGAGTGTTGGAATGCCTTGCGGTTCCGTCTATTCAACAACAATTCAGCGATCGTGTGCTTTCTCTTCGATACATGTACTTGTCTGTTGTTTATTTCAGTTCAAAGGGTTCATTCGTTATTCAGCACGGATGCCTTCACAGCCTTGGCCCTTAGAAAGCCTTGATCTATGTCTAATAGTTTACAAAAAAGTTTTTTCGTACAAATTTTCGAACGCGCACGACGCGCTACGAAGAATTAAGCATTATCTCAAGTAGGCGGCACGTAAAATTATGTGTAGTCATCACACTGTGTGCGTTCATTAACAATTCCCTATGGTAACTCTCCTACCTGTTTTATGTTAAAAGTAGCTTTTTTTCAGTTCGTCTCATTCGCGATACGAGCGATTTCTCGCCGGTTGCGAACTTTTTGGTCCCATGAGAGTAAAAAATATTTTTCCAATGGATCTGGCACTTGATGGGTTGCCAACATGACATAATTGTAGAAGAGATTTTTGTGCTATCGTTCTATGATCTGAACATTATGTACGCTACCACCTACTGTGCGTTATTATGGTCCGTCGTGCAAATATATTGCTGTCAGCATTTGGAAGCGTTCTGCAGCTTATTTTGAGCCTGTTTTGGTATTTCCATTTTCACACACTCCGTACAATTCTCATGGTTAATCAGAGCGTTTAAAATGAACTACCGTGAAACTGAAACTTGCTTCTTTCATTTAATTTATTTGACCTGTCTTCACGTCTACCGTGCGGATCCCAGCACTTCTCATGTTCGATTCGTTTTCTCGCATCCATTGTCCACGGAGATCTTCCAACTTTCACGTTTATTTGTATGACCTTATAAACTGATCTTCTTTAGCTCATGCGAGGTTGGTATAGGTCTTCGTTGTCGTTGTCGTTGTTGTTGTTGTTGCTGTTGTTCTTGTTGGCCGATGCCTGACGTTTCGGCGATTTCGTCTTCCTCACAGCCTGGACGTCTTTTGTACAAGAATACATTAATTATTTGGTGGGAAAAAAAGGTGAGGTATTGATGAAGATCAAGCTTTTTGAATACACGCCATATTGATCAGAAAGGCTACTCACACCGTGATGTTACGAGTCAGACTGGCCTACGCGTTGTTCACGTGGGGGTCGCGAGCGAGACACACCCAGGAGTCGTAATGTCATTTTGAAATAGGGGCCAGGTCACGTGTGATAGTGAGACGTTCGTCTTTCCGGTTCATCTTTGGATTTTTGAAATTTATCCAAAACGCCTCAAGAGTTTTGCGCGTTCATGTTCTCGATTCTTGCGCTAGGATCCGCACAGCCACTTCAAAATCATCGCCCTTGTGCTTTTGTGACCTAAGCGTACCTAGAGGAGTATTTTGACGAATTTTAACTTATTATTCATGAATACTATTTTTGCTTAGGTTCCATCGAAGATGTCATGAAGACTATTCACCCCACTCGACTAATTTTTGTCGAGGGAAGGATGTGAACAGTGAAGCAAAAGCGGTGTTTTGTAACTCTGACTGTCGACTTCCACTCGTACATATTCATATTCCATTTTTAACACCGCATTCTCTACAGTCATTATGACGTGCTGGCACCAAATTATTGATCTTTCCCTTTTATTTTAGATGGTGTCGTTATAAAATAAGCAAGCTGTTGTTGTGAACTTCTTATGCAGTCTGTGCAGGTGTTTATGCGCTGAGATATGCAATTACCTACGGCCTGCGTAATAGTCGGACTCATAGGACAAGTTTGATGGAATTGAATCATACTTACATAAATACTTGGATAACTAGACGGCCCGCCCTCAATGGTTGTGCAGGCTCCAGCTTAATATCCACCTTTTCAGAGTCTTGCTGGCTTAGCCACTGTGGTTCCCTGGAGTTCAGAGGTCAGTCAGGTCAAAGTCTGCCCCCAGGTCGTCGCCACCACAGGCAGTCGCATCGCTTGCGGATCAGAGGGAGATTTGCCAGCGACTGGTTTGATACAAAGAAGGGGTGGATCCTGGTATTTGTTTTTCTCTTAGCTAGCCTTCCTGATGGAAACGCCGGACTCCTTCTCAGCTTGGGAGACCCTGGCAGAGGGATGAAACCTCCCACTGTCCATCGTAGCACGACACCCAGGCGCACCTCCCGGCCGCAATGAAACGGTAAACCGTAAAGGGGCTCGTTTATAAATACATATATATATTATTTGTAAGCTCAAACGTAAAGTATTTTGCAAGACTTTTCTTACACGTTTGAATTTAACAGTCTTCCTTTGTATTCCTAGCTAGATCGGGACGATCTATGAGAAACACGGTTATGGAGCTCTATAAATAAAAAAACCATCTATACACACTAACTTATCTGGAAATCTTCTCATTAGAGAACACACTAACTCTAGTGCAAATCCCAACTGGATAATATTTTGCTGGACTGACATTCTTTTTTCTTGAAAATCTGAGGCATCCGTAATAGTCCGATTGCAGCTGTCCAATCCTTGTGCAACGGATGGAGGTTGAACTAGGTTTCTTCAATGCAAGCGATTATTGCCGTAATTTTATCTTCAAAGCTACTATTTGACAGAAATGGAAAACTGTTTGGTTTAGATAACACTCATAGATCAAGCTTCTACCGTTGATAGATGCTTGATACCCACGAACACGCTGTCACAAGGACCACGTTGCTAACCCGTCTGCAACCATGTTCAACCAACCCTCTAATCTTCTTGTTCCGAAAGTTCTAGTAAATGTGTCGCTTTGCGAAAACCATTGAATTAATTTTAGTAGATAAAGCTGTGATATCGCAAAAAGCCGCGGATGGATTTACCAAATGCTTCAGAATGGTGAATGTCGCGTACAGTCCACATATACTGACTGAGAAGCACGAGAAATCAAGAAACATTCAATTTATCCTTTTTTCTGCTCCTAAAATGCTTTTATGAGAATGTAGTTTTGTGCGGTAGCATTCTTGCCATAACTAAGCAAATGGGATCGAAGCTGGGTAAGACGAATGGAGGAGCACACCTAACTTTATTTGTGCCTTCTAAACTTGACATGGTCCTTCGTACATGAATGCGCACCTTAAAGATCTAATCTGTATTCAATCGCATTAGAAATGGTTCAAGAAATAAAGTGTTTTTGACTATCATTTAGTACCAACGAGGCGCTAGTTCGACACCGTTTCGGGTTCCCATCCCTCTGCGGTTGGGGAATTGTCACGAGAATCGCTTGGTAATACTTATATCCATTGAATCCACAACAGATGGCGAGTTCTTGTGACGAAGATTTGGAAGCAGCTTAGTATGGCTATCCCTAGATCAGATGAAGAATCGACTCAACAGTTTTAAACGACGAGGAGTGCCATATGGTAATAATATGGTAAAAGAACAGTCAAGATCACAAATGTGAAAAAAAATTTTTAATGACATATGTGAGAAAACGGGTCTACTGAAAGAAGTGCCGGGACCTGCAC
Organism: Angiostrongylus vasorum; assembly: GCA_018806985.1. Lineage (NCBI taxonomy): Eukaryota > Metazoa > Nematoda > Chromadorea > Rhabditida > Metastrongylidae > Angiostrongylus > Angiostrongylus vasorum. Next base: position 29,185 of record JADANN010000322.1, read on the forward strand.
AGCAAGTAATGTCGAGTAATGTCGATTTGCAAACGACGAACTTGAAATAAACGAATATAAACTTTCCTCTTTCTCACTTGAAAGTGGAGTATTGAACTGTGCAAATATGACACAGTGTCAAGGTGTTCCAGTGCTTGCGTGATCAGAGGACGGGTAAGTGCTACAAAAATCCCACTCCTTCAAAATAGCCAAATATTCAGAACATCAACATGAAAAGGATAAAGCATGAGGCTCTCACCATTGATCAGTCCAAGAACGGTTTGCCTTTATCCGACATCGGCAAATATCATTAGAGGTGACTGAAGGCATATTCGGTCCATGTAGTGACTCGAGGTGGCCTGCCGATGTATACAGTCGGTCCTGCCAAGCTTGCAAACAGAATACTGATATGAGGTAGCAAAATGCCGGGTTAAAAAACGAATTTGACATCCAGACATGCTGTGGCTTATATTGAGAGAGTCATATATCTGACTATATGATTAGTTCCATTGCAGAACGTTGGCCGCATAAAAAAGTGCGGCGTTTCAGTTCACGTTAAAAAGAAATTAATTCACCTAGAAAATAAATGACAGTCAGCTATAGAAATGGTGAGAAAATACGTTCCGATTCTATGCGAATGTACACCTAGCATTGGCCTTGGAAAATTATGCGGTGGTAAGCCGAGTTTCATCACGACTTGGAAAACTAGTTGAAATGGCGGTCCATAAGGGGTTACTATCACAATTCAACGATAAAACGTGGCTAAACTGGATATCTTAAAGAAAGAAAGCCGAATACAGTCGGGTAAGAGTCAGCGGTTTCTTCCAAGGAAGGAACATCTCAAACAAGCATTTGTGTTGCTAACATGCAAATGCAAACGGCGACAAGTTCAGTAATGTGTTCTATTTTCCGCTTGGTAAAATTGACAGGCCGACATTATGAACCTGTTGTTGATGAGAAACCTGTACAGAAGATGAAGAGTATGAAGAGGTTCGTACCATCTTAGAAGAGTCTTATATTTCACTGTTTTTTCTCGCGAACTGTTTGCATTATAACTGTCGGTTGTGTTAGAACAATACACATTGGCCACCTTGCAATGAGGACCACGTAATTTTTACGTCATCCTTGATAAAAAACAAGTCCAACAGCGAGTTTTGCCGGGTTTTTTTTCACACGACCTGTCATTCACATCTTCTGTGCAGATGGTAGCACTTCTTCCATTCGAATCCTTTCCTCGCATCCATCATCCACGAAAGCCTTCCAACTTTTAAGTGTGGTGTCGGCTGCTGCTTGAGGATTTTTAGTTTATCGTTAATGTTGCTGATTGCCCGTCGAAGCGTTTCTCGTTGGAGTCCTGAGACAACTGGGTTAGAGCGTTCCCACTAGGCTGACAGAAAGTAATTCTTTCCGGGATGTGTGTGGTACTAATATTTAAACACCGGAGGGATAAGAGGCTCAGTGAGCTCGTAGTGGGATCGAACCAGAAACGGTGCTCGTGGTGATCGGCCACACTACCACTGTGCTATTCAGCCCTTAAGTTTTATGCTTTGGATAAGAAGTTAAAGAACTTTGTCGATGAAATGAGTATTGAGTTTGCGGAAGTCGAATGACGAAAATACCTCTATAGATCGTCCATATAAAGAGACTTGTCTAACCGTTCCGTACATTTAATGGTTATGGATTGGTTAAGGCTAATGCCAAGGAGCTCGCTTTGCGGTAGAATGATACCCTGCGAGAAGATGAAAGCTATCGAAACCTGAGGCTTGGAGCAAGTTTGTCGGTTACCATGGTACCACTCTAAAACAACCTCATGAGATATTAATTACCGTATGGTGGCTTTCAAGATATTAAGAGTTTCATAAAGGCCACTATACCTTGAAAGCATGAAATGAAATGCAAAATTGTTCGTTTTACCAATTTATGTGGAAAAATGGCTCTGTGGTTCGTGGTAGGAATAACTTGTGCTTTGGTAGACCGATGTGACTGGAACGTGAAAGCCGCGCTAAATTGTTGACAAACCAAGGCTAGCTTGGTTTAGGTTGAGGAAGCCAGTGGGCTTTTGATTTCCTATATATCATTCCAAATTGTCCTGTTAGATTTTTGATGCGTTGTTGACTATGCTTAGATTTCAACTGCAGCGTGATTGTCGATTACAGTTGACCGTCGCTATAGAAAGAGTCTGCAACTGGTACGGTGAGTATGGAAACACTCGAATATACAGCAGTAATACCACAGCAGTAAGTCGATCGATGAAAATATGTCTTTCTGATCAAGATAGAAGATTCTATTACTGAAATGACTAGATCAATCACAAGCTGTATAAAGCAATGCTCGATGCTTACGGTGCTCATTTAATGGTATAGTAGGCGATAGGCGCTATCGCACCACGCGGTGGGCCACAAATGACGTCCATAACGACTTCTTGCTTCTAAGCAATGACTTTCTCGATTGTAAACAATCGAGTAATTTTGATGCTTACTTTCAACGGCTTGTCAGATCTCTTGTTAAATTCGTAATCAATCTCCAAATCGTTTATCCACTGGTCCACATTACCTGGACGTGAACGATACGGCAAATTCATTCTTCACGCGAGGCACGTGCAAAATGCACAGCGTTTTAAAACCTTCGAAGAAGGATTTCTACCAATTATATTCTTGACGACCAGCATAAATTCTGCCAACTCGTCAACTGCTAATGGATCCATTTTCTGGAAAATGTCAGAAATTGTAAGAACAATGGAGAAGAAGCGAAAAAAAATCGTAAAAAGTACACTAGAATCCAGCATAGTGCATGGCTATTCACAATGAGTGCAGGATCTCTTCATAACAATAAGTCAACGACAATGGGAGGTACGCGTTCCAACCACTATGCGAAGTTTTCATCATAAAACCAGATGCAGTAAAGATTCTACTGATATCTTTTGGCACCGAAATAAAACGATGCGCTACATATTCATTCGAAGTATAGAAAAGTAAGCAAGCGGTTACTTGCTCGATCCATCCCTAAGGAGTGCACCATGAATTTTCATCAAGCATTGTTGAGGATAATCAATGCGAGTATGGTCTATACAAGAGATGTGGTCGCTAACGATGTATCAAGTCGATTCTACTATTCTTTCAAACGAGTGTCGCGCCTATTTGCTCGCTCGGAAGAAACGAAAGGCTTGGATAGCTTGAAGGACTGGATCGAACCAGCGATCGATCAGTTTTCTAATGCAGAGCACAGAAATCGCCTCACCGAAAGTCACGACTTTATTCAACTGCTTAAGATTTGGCGCAATAACGGGATGTTGCCACCGATCTCTCCATTGAGTGATATCATGATATCATGCAGCAGTGCTAGTAGTGTCGTTCATGATGAGCACAGTGTCCGTTCATCTCCGCAGCGTGCCATTAGGCCTCCTTTCTCTCCAGAGTAGGAAAACTGGCACCAGACTTGGTTAGAAACAGCTCAGTTCAGGCATTTCAGGCAGGGAAGCTTTAGCCCAATTATCTTAGGACTTCCCTCATTAAGGAATCTTAGGTCGGATGGTCGCGAGGCAACGTATTCAGATGGCGTATACAGGTGTTACCTGCGAACCAGGAGCAACGTTGTGCATCCCTGAGATGCATGTATATTCGGAGGATGAAGTGCCCACTTCTGCTCCAGCGATTTGACGTATACCTCCTGTGCCTGCGGGAGCGTTTTCACCCATGCATGCGTGGGTGTATCCGCGTTCACAGGAATTGTATTCTACGAGTCAGTTCTGCCAAAAGCCTGCAATCAAGTAACAAAGAAGAATACGGGAGGCGGTTAGAGTCGCCTTCAACAACTTCGTCTACTCCGGGAGGGGCTATCAAGCTACTCGTGAGTATACACATCCTTCACATTGAGTTCTGAGAAAGCTTTCTGTGGGTGCCAAAGGCTTAACGCAGTAAAATAAACGGCCTTCATTTTCCTGACCTCGAAAGAGCCCCCCGAAACAACAGTGTGAGGTAGGACGAGCACTGAGATGCTGCTAAAATCTCAAGGCTTTTCTGGGCTGCTCAAACTTCGAAAGACTAGGGTGACGACTTATGCCTACAGTGCACGGTTAATTGTATCTAGTTCGTCGAGAGGACCTGATCGTGCAGGTAAGAAAGATAACGTGCCGCATCGTCTAGTTGGTTGAGTCGAGAAGACCCCACCTATTTAACGTTGTCTATTACAGCGAAGAAAAATTGTTCCTTGGAACATGTGACGGTAGAGGAATGAAGACAAGTGGACCAATACCGGCTGTGACAATCTTCGTCGTTTACGTGCCGTCACCAAACAATGCCGAAGAAGAAGTCTTAACGTTCTCTATGGACTTGGAGAACTTCTACAGAGAAGACCATACATTCTTCAAGGTCATAATTGGAGATTTTAAAGCTAACATTTAACCGAAGAAACTTCTGAAGAACGTTATATTGGGACCCAAGGATTAGAGAGGAACGAGCAGGTAACTCGGAATTCCAGAAGCTCCACACTCAATGGTGGACGTGGTAGTCTCTTAACGAAGAGCACCATAACGAAATAGACCACATCATAGTGAATCGAAACTTTTGACTGACCGATGTTTCTATTGCTCCAAAATGTTGAATTAAAAAAGGCCATCATCTGTTTCGTACAAGATTCTATTTCGCAAGAATAGGGAAACACACTAGCTCGGCTATTCACACGCTACCTGTCTGAATGCAAGGTTCCCATTTAATGGAAAATAGCAACACTGTGTTATTGTTCAAGAAGAGTGACCTCCACGATGGCGACAATAATCGTCTAATCTGCTTGCTCCCTGTCGTCTACAGACTTTCCACTCGAGTCATCTTAAACAGGATTGACAGAACACTGGACGAAGGGCAGCCATGTGAGCAAGAAGGATTTCGAAAAGGATTTTGTACGATAGACCACATCCACACGATAACAAGACTCAATGTAGTATCGCGACAGCACAATAGATCGCTCTGTATCACTTTCATCGATTTAAGGAAGGTCTTTCAGTCAACTGAGATTAAAGCATTCACGGAAGTCCTGGTGAGTCAGGGAGCCCCTACCAAGTATAAAAAGTTCTTCGTGAGCTGTAAAAATTTCACAACCACGATATCACCATTTTACAACGATATTAACATCGTCGTCAAAAAAGGGGATAGGCACCATCTCGCTAAATTTATTTACCGCCACCCTCGAGAACGTCATGCGAACATTGGCATGGAATAACATGGGAGTGAAAATCGATGGCCTGCAATTACACCATATTGGCTTTGATGATGACATCGTTCTTATAAAACCAGACAGCTAAGTGGAGCGAATGCTTTCCGTCTTTGATAAAGTCGGTGAGTAAAATTGGTCTTCGACTAAATCTCACAAAAACGATCTCCATGAGCAACGGATTGATTACGAATGCCCCATTAACGCTGAACGGAACGAATAGCTCTGAATGATCCATTTCCATCTATCTAGATCGGGAAATCAACGATTTAGCTCCAGAGTTGAGCAGAAGGAAACGAGCTCTTTGGGGAGCTTTCAGGAGCATCGAGGATGTAGTGAAGAGAATAAAGAACACCGACTCCGTGCCCACCTTTTCGACTCAGCGGTACTCTCTGCCTTAACGTATGCGTCCTGGTCTCTGCGTAAGCATGATGAAAGACTACCCGGCCTTATAAAAAGATATTTGAAAGACAATCATAGAGATGTCCTATATAACGCACGCGAGGGACGGGATCTGAAGATTCGACCTACTTTATCGAGCAAAAAACAAAAACGCCCTTGTATACACCAGTTATTTGAAGGTAAGGTGGACCGGACTCGTAAGGCGTATGGTCACCAACCGGTGGATAAGAACAAATAGCGACTGGATCCCTCGAATGTCAAACGGGCTGCAGGAAGATGGGCGACACTATGGTCAGGATTCTCTACGGAAACCCTATAAGAAGATATCTTAGCCAACGAGCCTTTTGAGCAATTACAACTCACTGAGCTATTCTTTCGCAGAAAGGGAGAAATTGAAGATTCAACGGCATCCCTTCGAGTTATTCGATTATCAACAGTACGGAAGCTGACACAGGTGAATGGGATGTTGATGTAAAGTTCACTGAGTAAAGGAGAATGACATGAGTAGTGATGGACGGTTTGATCTTCGTGGAAAATGTATTGCTTGATATGCTTTATTACTCTGCCGGTAAGTAAAATGTTGCACTACCACGCAATTTTCACCTGTCGATAACTACCTGGTAACATTTTGATGCGACTTCTTTCCAGATTGTTGAAGTAGATGGGTTTTTTTTTCGATATTTAGCATTCTATTTAGCACCAGAAGCATCTAGAACTGTAGGATGAGGAACGTTTGGAGCAAACGACGTTCCCTTCCTAGCAAAAACGTATAGCGTCTCGTTGTCTTAAAAATAAGATAATTTTTTCTTTAGCTAGAAGCGAAGTATGTCGCAGGTTTCTCGAGTAGGAGCCTTACTATCAATACGGCCTTTATCCTAGAAAGTGACTAGCGTTTAGGGTTGTAGGAGACTATGTAAATGAGGTGTGACGCGAGAGAACACTAGTGCATTCATTAGAACTCCCTTTAAGGCATCCAGAGGAATCATCATGTCCACCAGAGCGGTTTCTGAAATCATCATCTATTGAACCACACTCAACATGCCTGGCAAGTAATTATCGTGTTATCAGTCGAAGAGTTGTTTTAGTAATTTTGTCCGATCAGCACCTCACTTTTTCTGTCTCGTTTTCACACCTACAGCAGCAAGGAACGGTGTGTAAGCTGAGTCAGTGATTATCAAGCTTGAACTTTTTTTCTCCATTTTGCAGTAGAATAAAATAAAACAGGGGCTTCTTGTTGTATTATTTATACGAACCAGCCAGTCGTGATCATATCACTAATAGATGACTGGATTTCGTTATTTCATGCCTCCAAAATGGATATCTTATACCCGTCATTATATTACTAAAAGGGACGCGTGTAGCGTGGTGGTCGGAGATGCCCTGCAGTACAAGTTTTCTTCTTGTACTCTGGATTCACCAATATCTCCAGGCGACAGAGTGGCGCACCAGATAGTCCGCAAAGACACCAGAACTGAACTGATATATTACTAAGCCAGAAAAATTACTGTTTAGACATGAATTCAACCACGTCTAAGGGTGCCTGATGAAGTCGAATATGGGGCTCATCTCTAAGAATTTATCGACGTGAAACGTTTTATTTCCTATCCCTTATGCAATTATAAACGAACTTGCTTTATAGCAAATGCATAGAACGGCTGAGGGAGCTTCTTATTTTTTCATCTGTTGTTTAACTTAGAACACTGGCACTTCAGTTATAATAAGTTTTGCTCAAACACCAAGTTCCAACAACAGAGTCAATGCTCGGAATATGAACAAATCTCTTATGATTCCTTAACTCAAATCACGCCTAGATCGTCCAAAAGCTCTGGTAGAATTTGTCAATGATTAGGCAATTCTAAGCTGAACTATTCTTATAGTGGAAAAGGTCAGTGCACAGAAACCAAATGTGTATGTCGAAGCGTTCTGATACACTAGGTACAGAAACTAAATGTGTATCTCGAAAAAGTCTTTTTTTCAAGCACTGGGTCATTCGCGTATTTCGTTGAAAAGTTGGTTACCACATTTCCGTTGTTAGTCAAAGAAAACTCTCTCGTGTGCTGCCTCGAATGAGATTACTTCTAGGCTCTTCTACGTGAGGCCAGAAATGATTCTCATCGAGCGGTGAATGCCATACAATCGGTAGCAGAAGCTAAAATACACATACTGGAAGAAATGACATCGCTGACGACGTCCTACAAAAGCAGCATTCGGAATGTATGACATTATTTTTTATGGCATTTCTCAGTCAATGACTGCATTTTGCATGAAACAGATAACGAAGCTTTCGAAATAATCCTAACTGGAGTGGTCACCCTACATGTAGTGTAAATAGAAAATCCAAATCAATCTTTTTTCCATTTATGTCAGACAACTGCCGAAACACTTCTAATATGCGAGAATTTGTCGCCTGAATCAGAGTAGCTGTGACTCATCTGTGTGGGTTCTGCAGCCAAATTTTTGCTTTTCTCCACACCATCCAAGCGAATCTCACGAGTCTTGATACAATTAAATTACCTTTCATTGGAAATGTTAAGTGTATTGGGTTCTATTAAATGAAAAGTTAGATTGAGGGGGCATTTAGCGAGCTGGTTAGAAGTGCGCTGCAATATAAACTGGATCGATCGGATTCAACACATTGGTGCCAGACTTGTTTGGGAATGTAGGAACACAGACTTCATGCACTGATAGGTCATCTTAAGTCATATTACAAATCTAATAACCATACAATTACTACTAGTTGGTGAAATCAAAGTCATATCGCTTTCTTCAAGGTTTGGTCGACGCAAAAGCCCTTATCTCTTTTGATAGAAGATGGACTAACCGTGCGAAATTTTTTGCAATGCATAGAGAAATGACCTATTTCACACGTGGTCCCGTCCACATCGAGTGACTCGATCAGGGCCCCCTGTAAATCTTCCATTTTTCCTTGCCGTGTACAAGAGTAGCTCATTTGGTTCTCCTAGTTCTGGGGAATCGTTCACCATCATATCTTCCCTCTAAGTTTTTCTTTAACAGCTCCGACCATGAGGTAGGTGGTATTCCTGCAGTGTGTCCGACATTCCGAAAAGTCCAGTCAACAACGGCTGTTGTCAATCGGTTGTCGTTCATACGCATGACATGTCCGAGTCTTCTTGTCTTCGACAGTTTGGCGCATAGAATGGCACCTTGATTTTAGATAGTTGACTCAGATCGGAACTTCGGACCGCTTCTGAGACTTGTTAAACGCGGGATACTTTTTGCATCGTTCTCTTGACTGCGCTTTCAGTAATGCTGAGTGATCGTTCATCCTGCTTACGCAGCGAGCAAGTTAGTGGCGCATACATTAATGCAGGAACTACAGCGGAGTCTTAAAGTTGGGCACGGAGCCAGGTGTTCTCCATTCTCTTCACTATATCCTCGATGTAGTTGAAAGCTCCCCAGAAGGCCGCTTGTTTCCTTCTGTTCAACTCTGAATCTAAGTCGTTCATCACGTTCATTTGCCGACCTAGATTGACGTAACTGGAGCAGTCGGAGATATTCGTTCCTTTGAGTGAGAATGGTGCATACGAATTCAACCCGTTCCTCATGAACATCCTTTTTTGTGGGATATGCTGGAAAACAAATCTTTCCACAGGCTTTATCAAAGTGGACATGCATTCTCTCCGCTTTGTTAATGCTTGATGTTATAAGAACGATGTCATCAGCAAGGTGAAGATGGTGTGATTGCTGACCATCGATTTTCACTTCCGTGTCATTCCACTCCATTGTTCGCATGACGCTCTCGAGGGGCATCGGTAAATAATTTTGGCGAGATGGTATCGCCTTCCCTAACCCCTCTTTTGACGACGATGTTAATGTCGTTGTAAAATGGTGATATCTTGGTTGCGAAATTTTTTGTGCAGCACTCGAAGAGTTTCCATATACTGAAAAGGAATCCCCTGACCCACCAGGGCTTCCATGACCGCTTCAATCTCAGTTGAGTCGAAGGCCTTCTTTAAATCGATAAAAAGTGGGACAAAGTGTTCTTTTGTACTCTCGTGATATTTGCAGTGAGTCTTGCTATCGTGTAGATGTGGTCTATAGTATTCAATCCTTTTCGAAACCCGGATTGCTTACATAGCCGTCCTTAACCAAGCGTTCTGTCAATCCGGTTTTGGATCACTCGAGCGGAAAGTTACTAGGCGACAGGCAGCAAGAAGATTGAACGATAGTTGCCGATGTCGTGGAGGTCACTCTTCTTTAACAGTAACACAGTGTTGCTAGTCTACTATTAAATAGGAACCTTGCATTCTGTCAGAAAATGTGTGAATAGCCGAGTTAGTGTGTTTTACAAGGACACGCGGAAGGCTTTTTGGGTGTTCAGATCTTATCCTGTCCAGACGAAATATCATGTCAAATTACGGGAGGATAAAACGATATATCATCCAACTTTATTTGGATGATATTTGGGAAGGAGGACGTGGCTACTGAAGAGATCTAAGCAGCGTTCGTGAATGATTTTCTTCATTTCCTTTGTGGACGCTTTAACTGTTCAGTATGGGCGTCGGAGTGCCATCTTCTTGGTTTTGTAATTGGACAATCTTCGATCGGCTTTGCGAATTCTTCCCCAAGCTTCTGCAGCTTCGACCATATCTGCCGCTTTTCTCTCCTTTAGAGCCTCTTTTATCTCCTGTCTTACATGGTATTGCGAGCTCGGGCGTCAGTTTTGGTTAAGTGCTGCTCGTGCGACTCCACAAAGGCGTGTGAGCCGAAGGCTTCTGGAGACAGAAATCTGTTGGTGACTTTCAAACTCTCAGCTTTCAAAGCGCTAACGTGAAGTTGTCGAGTGAGCCTATCGTATTCCTCGTCGATGTTATCGAGAACGGCATCTTCCCCAACAGCGGTCTAATGAGTTGAATAAGTTCCAGTTTTTTGACGGTCTTGGGACTTTGTTTTTTGAATCTAGAAACTTTCTCTCCTTTCGACAAGAAATGAAGTTTGCACGAAAGAGGCTATGGCCTGAACCCGTGTAGAATTTTTAGGACAACGGCGACATCGGTAAGGCAAAATCTTTGATTTACTATGACGTGGTCTATTTGGTTATGGTATTCTTCATTAGAAGACTTCTAGGTACAGCACTGAAGGTGGGGTTTCTGGAATTGCGAGTTACCATGGATGTTATTGGTAGTCATGATAAACTCAGAAACCGCTCACCCCTGCTCGTTCCATTTTTCAGAAGCTCTTTTTGGTCCAATCTTGGCGCTAAAATCTCCAATGATGACCTTGAAGAATGTATGGTCTTCTCTGTAGAAGTTCTCCAAGTCCATTACGACTTCTCCTTCGGCATAGTTTGAGGTCGGCCCGTAAACGACGAAGATTGTCACACCAGGTATTTCCACATCTCTTTAATTTTGAACGTCTGATTCGGGTTGTTAGCTGCTTGAATGAATCGATGGTGTTCATGAACAAATCCGTGCTGATGAGAACGCCGACGCAGCCGATTCCTCTACTGTCGCATGTTCCAACGAACAGTTCTTCTCCGGTGTCATAGACAGCGTTGAAAGGGTGGCGTCGTTTCGCCTTGGCCATGCCGATGGCGTCGTATATTGTCCTTCTTGCTTGCATGACCAAGTTTTCTATCGAGGACTCAGATGTAAGTGTGCGTGCATTGTAAGTACAGATCATCACCTTATTCCTTTGTGATTTAGGCGGCTTAGAATGGCCCTGAGATCTTAGTAGCCTGTCTGCACTGGTCTTTTCCAACACTGCCGAATTGCGGGCTCTTTCGAGGTCAGTGGAATGAGGCCCGTTTCCTTAACCGTGACTTAGGTTTTTAGTACCAACGTAGAGCTTGCTGAGATCTGAAGGTGGATTCAGGGCATAGTCATAGTCATGGGTAGCTTGCTAGTCTCTCCCAGAGTGGACACAGAGCTTGTTTGTTGGAGGCGAGTTATAACCGCCTCCCATACAATTCCCTGTCACTTATTTGCACGCTTTTGACGGAATTCACTCATAGAATACAATGAGCATAAAGAGAACTCACCCAAACACGCTTTCATCAATACCCCCTAGTAAATACGGAAATTATGTGCCCAATGGGTTCAGCAGAAACAGGGAGCCCATCACCTAGATCCACCTGCGTTTCAGTGAAGCAAAGGTCGCTTTTGGTCCGCGATTAACCCCCTATCCGCCACCTCGGGTCGCGCCACGTAGCCTCGAGGCTAGCCGGCTCGAGACCCCTAATGTGAGGGATAGCCGTGAACTGGATAAAGGGAATGAAAAAAAATACCTGACAGCATTGCCAACAAGAAAAGCAGTTGCTAGGAATTAAGTGCAGAACGAAACACTTTTACATTATACGTTTGGTGAATTTACGTGTCGTCCTTGCGCAGGGGCCGTGCTAATTTTTTTCTGTATTGTTCCAATTTTAGTATATGTCCAGGAATAAACCGTGTTTGCCACTCGATGGCGCAGTGGTTGGAGGCGCCAGCGCGACACACACGTGGAGTCGATCCCCGCGCCCATGGCCCACCAAGCCTTCTATCATTCCGGGCTCGGCAAATTAATACCAGACTTGACTGGGAGGATAGCAGCACTGGCTCTGTGCATCGGTAGGACACCGCGAGTCATTGTAAGGGGCAGATATGCATTCGATCACCTCTAAACGACGTTTAATGACTCAAATGCATTTCATATCCCAGAGGGATTGATCAACGCCGAGATCTTTGTCCTTTATCCCTTGTGTTGGATGAAATTCTCAATTCCGAATAGACTCTTCAGCTTTTGTTAGTGCTCATTTGTTAGATACGAAACAATTTCTAAGGCTTGCCTTGAACTCTGGAATTACAACGAAGCTGAGATATTTGCAAAACTCTGGACCGCAGGTCCCTATGGTGGTGAACGAACGCGCGAGTAACGCGTTCACCACCACACCATGCGGGTCCTTCGTTTCGCCTGTCTGTCAGCTAGTTCTATCGATCCTTTGCCATCAACAATCACCCGTCAACGGGATTGACCTGGGGAGCCCAAATCGGCATTGAACCCAGTTAAGCTGAGGCTATAGTTATAATCACAATTTTAACCCTTTTTATTTTACTGCCTACTCTTTTTAATGGCAGGGTATATTGCGAAACATAACTTCAACAAAGCTGAGATATTTGCAAAACTCTGGACCACAGGTGCCTATGGTGGGGAACGAACGCGCTATTGTCCTTTCCGGGGGAGTAACGCGTTCACCACCACACCATGCGGGGTCCCTTCGTTTCGCCTGTCTCTCAGCTAGTTCTATCGATCTTTTGCCATCAGCAATCACCCGTCAACGGGATTGATCTGGGGAGCCGAAATCGGCATTGAACCCAGTTAAGCTGAGGCTATAGTTGAATTGCTGACGGCCGCAATTGATAAAACTAGCTGAGAGACAGGCGAAACGAAGGACCCGCATGGTGTGGTGATGAACGCGTTACTCCCTGGAAAGGACAATAGCGCGTTCGTTCCCCACCATAGGCACCTGCGGTCCAGAGTTTTGCAAATATCTCAGCTTCGTTGAAGTTATATTTCGAAATATACCCTGCCATTAAAAAGAGTAGGCAGTAAAATAAAAAGGTTAAAATTCTGGATTTACATTCAATTTCTTGTTGTTAGCCACTTATGTCGAATAAGAACGTTAGAGCAGCAGATATGTGGAAGGCGCTTCTCAGCTGGAACAGAAGAACCTGGCCCTATGAAACAGGTGTCGTTTTTGCCGAGACGTTTCGGCACGACACAATTATTGAGCACACCAACGAGGGTTGCTCATACCGAAAATCCTGAAAATGTTTGAACACATAGCATTGTTTTAGTATTGTCTAAATATCTACTAAACCACGAAGACGAAAGTTGCAGAGCTTGATGCTTGTTAATAGACTAAACGGATCGATTTATTCGGGAAGTATTGGTAGTGCACAGAAGAGATGAAAAAACGAAGAAGAGGTGAAAGCGATAGTTAAACAAGCTGTGAGCACTTTTAAAAACCACCAGCCCACCCAGTTTCACGCAAACACTTTTCTAGGAGTCGAATCCTCCTGAGAACGAACATTTATGCCACCTTGAACACGTCGCTGATGTCTTGCAAGTCAGTCATTCACAGATTTCTTAATTAAGGAACATCCACAAAGCAGGTGACGGTCCATAACTGTGGCTTCGTGTTACTCTAATTAGGAGTTAAATAAAGCTAAATTTAATTCGCAAATTTTCCTTAGAATGTCATTTGACTTCTTCCTAGCGTACAGTTATTCAGTTCGTAGCTTCGCAGTTCAAACTGTAGTTTCTTGCACCTTCTTGATATTGTGTCATCTCCGGGCTTTCATTGAGGTCAATGTAGATTCACGAAGTAACGCTTATGCAGATCGCATCATACAACAAGTAGTTTAAATGAAGATAATCAAACAAAGTGATTCATGTTGGGTTCTAGGTAGCTCATTCAGCTCCTCCGTTATATTATTAGGACGCCTTGATTTTTTGTTGTCCATCCAGTGTTGGCTTCGATTTCATAAGTCGAACAAAGCATGGCACTAAAAACGAGTTCCTTACTTACTTTGATAGACACTTGGACGGGCCGTCTTCATCGGTTTTTTCCGGCATAATTTACATAATCTTGTTTGCCCACTGTGGTTAGCTGGAGTCCTAAGGTCACCTGCCAGAAACTTTCCTCAGATCCTTGCAACCCCTAGAAATTGCCGTGGATCAGAGAAAAATCTGCTAACATGGGACTAGTTTGATACAAGGACGGTAGTGATTCCCGGTATTGGTTTGCACTTAGTTGGGTTTCCGGAGAGAAATGTCGGACTCCACAACTTCGAGAGGCCCACTTCGGGGTGAACCTCTATTGTACACTAGAGCGCAACACGCAAGAACAGATCCCAGCCACCATAGGGCGATAAATTGTTGGGAGGCAAAGACGAGTTCGTTTACTTAATTCGAACCCGCGGTCACCTTTTCCGTGAGGTCATGCATTACCCACTGAATGACGAAGACCCATGCTTAGCCTTTCACTCACCGTTTTTTTTTGTCGCCGTAATGTCATCAACAAAAAACCCGCCAACGGTAACGATCTGGCGAGCACCACTCGGCGTTGAACCCAGTTAGGCTAAGGCTGCAGTCGAAATCACAATGCTTAGCTTTTTTATTTACTGTCCAGCATTCTTCATGGCATGGTATTATGGAGAAGTACAGCCATAGATAGATGAGATATTTGCAAAACTCGGGCACCAGACCAGATCCGATTACGCAGCTGCTACTGCTGTGCTAAGAAGAAACTTGCTGAGAGAAACGCAATGCAAGAGCCTCTGTGGTGCAGTGGGTTATGCGTGAACCCGCAGAAAGTGTAATCGACGGTTCGAATCTGACCTGAGGTCCGGGTTTTGCAAATATCTCAGCATTATTGTGACTCTATCTCATATAATACTTTGCCATGAAAAAATAATACGTAGTAAATAAAAAGGTAAGGACTGCGATTTTTTTCCGTAGTCACTGCAGAGGTTATAAGCGTTGTGTTGCCGATATTTTGCACTAATAAGCTAATTTTGAGCTTCATTTGCCGCGCTTCTAACATATCGCAGACTCGACAGTTGCAGTACATTGCTGCGTTCTTTATGAAGGATTTCGTTCAATTTCGAGAGGTTTCGCTGCAAATGACCTCTTTCCTCCTGATGCAACGGTTACTCCGACTGCTCGACAACGAACGTCAGTCGGAACTCAGAGGTTCTGCTTCCCTACTGCGCGACGTTGCACGCGTATCTTACTCGTCCCACCACCATGATATCCATGGAACTATGCTGCTTCCGGATTCAAGCTCAGTTGGTTGTCATTTGTTAGTTATTGGCAGCGGTAGAATGACTCAGTGAACAAAAAGCAAAACTCTTGGTGATGGCGAATGCCCAACGAACATATCTGCCCTCCTTCTTTTTTCTTGAATGAATTCATCTCATTTTTCACTTAATGCAGATTTCACCAGCGTTTCTGGCTTTCTTAATTCAGAGCATAAACAATTTGTGTGCTTTTTTTTCAAACACCTTCTTGCAACCTTTCTCCTGTTCTGACGACTTCAATTTTTCTCTTTAAAATCTACAAACATTAGTCAGTTCTTTTTCTAGGTGTAAACTGTTTTTCGCATATTGGAAATCTGTTACTTCTTTGTATGATCATGACTAGCACTTATTCTTGACAGTTCTTTAATGCTTCGTTTTCTTCTTTACTCAGCATTTCAGGACTCAGCAATTGGTACTCGTCGGGAAGTTTTTTGGATATGATAGCACTGTCGACACCAAAGAAATCATGGATCAGGTATGGGACTTTAATTGTTGCGCACCGTGGAGTTTTGTTTTCATGAACATTACAATCTGAATTGAACTATAGGCAGCTGATACTTGGTGAACATGTTAAGTTGCCAGGGAAGGAAGTAGACCAATGGAGACGGTCTCAAGCACTGGTAACACCTTGGAATCATCCTGTATGAATTCCAGAATACGAAGGTGTTCGGCAGAGTCAGAAGTCAAATATGGATATGTAGAAGTCTCAAAAACTTTCAACGAAGACCGTGTTCTTCGATCATGACTCCACTACTGCCAATCGCAAATGTGCGCAGTGATCTGCGCATCGCAGTGGAGTGAAATCGCAGAAATATAATGGCGATAATACCATTGTTGATGTTGTAACAGTAGACAATAGAGGAGAGGAAAATATTAAGGAACTCATTGTTTATGCACCGCCTTTGGTATTTCCAGATACAAAGGGACAAAGCATTCAAGAGCGTAAGAAAGCAGGTCGTCCTCCAAAGAAATTCCATGGTGAACTTGCGAAGCAAACTCAGGCAATTCGAGACGCGGAGATAGAAGAAGAAGTGGTGTTCAGTCAAAGAGAGATACCAGATCTTGATTTCATTTTTGAAGCATATAGATGATTCTACAGTAGAACTTCCACTGGAGGCAACTGCACTGGTTAATTCACCGACTATCCATGACACGGCATTATTTTGTGAAGTAGGCAAAGTGCTGAAAGGGCTAGTTGCTCAAATCAGCCTGGAAAAACTACAGCCAAAAAACGGTCAGAAAGGCTTCTTCTAGACGCTGGTGGAAACACTTATCAACACCGGTCCGTTTGAAAATACCGGAGTATCAAACCTTTAATATTGCCATCGCCCAGTGTCATCGTCCACCTCCATCGCTAAAGAGCAATCCAAGAGGTTGACACCCTGAAAAGTATCGACAAGTCGTTCTCGACCGAGTCAAGCAGCAGCATTGGGAACGAGTAGCTTCGAATATTCCCGATCTCGGACCTTCACCGCTATGGGAATCTATGCCGTTGAATACAAGCCAAGAATGTGCGGCGAAAACTCGGAACAATGGGGACGAAAACGTCAATATTTAAGTAGATCATCCCTAGATTATGTTTACCGCTCTTCCATAATCTTATAAAGACGTTTAATTTTTGAAGAAAGTCACCTACTGTCTTGAGCAGTTGTCTTAACTAGCGCTTTTCTGCTAAGTGCTGCCGATGATATACGCGAAGTTGAGAACTTCAAAAATAATAGGAATTCGGAAAAGAAATAACAAAGTCAACGGAAGAAATAGCGAGAAAAGGTGTGCTCGAATCAATGTAGGGGTTAAAGGTAACGAAGAGTCGTAAAATACGCAAAAAAATGTAATCATCCACCCATATGTGTTGTTCCTCGTTAAAATGAAGCCGCTGAAGAGAAGAGGAGAAACGTCAAAACGATACAATAAAATGCACTTTAGACAAAAAGCGAGAGTCATGGCATAAGCATGGAATTGGCAAACACGGAAAAAATCACGAGAAGTAATTCACATTACTCCCGCGCTTCGGCGGAAAACGGAGCAATGTGTTGAAAATCGTCAGACTCATTTACTGCAGGACGTCTTTTCTCGAATGGTGTAAGAGGGCGAAGATAAACTGGTTCCTTGTGCTGTTCGTCAAGTGTCAGCTAAAAAATCCTATCCGAATATAATGTAAACCAATACGAAATATTGTTACACATAGTAAAACCTGACGCCTTTCACCTTCCGTATCTCCTTTCTCGTAGTCGACGACGAATTTCATAATTGTTGTTTGCTAATACTGTAGGAAATGTTATATTCACTAATTAACGTACCGAAATCACGTCTTCCAGAAGTTTGCGCGTCCTCTCCTTTTTTCGTCTTTTCCAAAACTAGCTCATCACCAGATATAATTGCTCGGATCCTAAATTTGTTATTTGTGTTTGGCTAACAGATACTCGTGAAGAAGAAAATTTTACGCGGCTTAGCTGTGCAAAGTAATGTGCAACTCCAGAATACACACGATTTATTTACTTAATTATTTTATTTTACATGACCAGTTATCATACCTACGGTGCAGATCCCAGCACTTCTTGCGTTCGACTCGTTTTCGTCGAATTCATCGTCCACAACGATCTTTGGAAATATCACTTGTTGTTTCGCCTAATGCTTGAAGATTTCGTCTTCTTCATGAATTTGGTAAAATGTACGTCGAGTTGACTCACCTTGCAATCCTCGAGATAGGCGGGATAAGGCGTTCTCATCTGGACTGGAGGAGAGCTTTGGGGGAGAAGGTCGAGCTGGCACCTTTGCTTCCTGATCGACGGCATCTCCAACCGATGCGGTGTTCTCCTCCCAGACTAATCCATTATTTCTCCTAGGATGATTGGTCGAATAATTCACTGTATTCTTGAACAGCAAACACAAGGCTGACACTTCGCTCTTTATTTAAAATCAGCTGATATTTCGGTGGGTTTTGCCTTCCTGAGAGCCGCATTCCATGAGCCTTCCACTGCGCATGTGACGTGAAGACTATGAAATGTGTCAGTGGAAGATGTATAGATAGCGGCTTTAAGGAATGCAAAATCTGCCTATACGTCAGCTTGTCGTAAATAAAGAATAAAGTAACAACCTCGTGTTTGCTCATTAAGAGGACAGTAAATTTTTTTTTGTTACTGGGCAATTTATTCACAAGATGTCGACTGAAAGGCTTAGCTTGCAACAACATTTTTAATGTTCGGAACAGGATATTAAAAAGGAATGAAAACGATAAATCGGGATCAATTTAAAAAGTTTAAAAAAAAGTAAAAAGCCAAGCATTTCGCGTTATCAAGTGAGATCTTGAGTACAGTGAAGGACACTTCACAATAATATTCGCTTCACTACAATAGCACTACATTCGCAGCATACCTCAACTTCAGCTGCTCCTCCAGGGTAGGTGGCAAATTTCCATGCAGCCAATTCCGTTGTTATTTGCCATTCAACCGTTCTAGCGACGAGCACAAACTTCGTGAAGTCCTCAAATATGACAACTAATACCTGTTCTAATAAAGGGATTGTTCCCTATACACTTTTCGTTCTAATATTCAATAAATTTCGTATAACGTAGAAAAGTTTCACTCTAACACTATCTTAGCGTCCAAAGGTATAGGCGAACACTATACCAACACATCTCTACCTGTGGTCTTTCCAGAAATCCAGGTGGTAGCTCTTCTGCCGGGATCACCATGAATGATTTCTTCATAACTAAAACAATGGTCCGCCTTAAATTAAACGTCTTTATAAGATTATGGAAGAGCGGTAAACATAATCTAGGAATGATTTACTTAAATATTGACGTTTTCGTCCCCATTGTTCCGAGTTTTCGCCGCACATTCTTGGCTTGTATTCAACGGCATAGATTCCCATAGCGGTGAAGGTCCGAGATCGGGAATATTCGAAGCTACTCGTTCCCAATGCTGCTGCTTGACTCGGTCGAGAACGACTTGTCGATACTTTTCAGGGTGTCAACCTCTTGGATTGCTCTTTAGCGATGGAGGTGGACGATGACACTGGGCGATGGCAATATTAAAGGTTTGATACTCCGGTATTTTCAAACGGACCGGTGTTGATAAGTGTTTCCACCAGCGTCTAGAAGAAGCCTTTCTGACCGTTTTTGGCTGTAGTTTTTCCAGGCTGATTTGAGCAACTAGCCCTTTCAGCACTTTGCCTACTTCACAAAATAATGCCGTGTCATCGATAGTCGGTGAATCAACCAGTGCAGTTGCCTCCAGTGGAAGTTCTACTGTAGAATCATCTATATGCTTCAAAATGAAATCAAGATCTGGTATCTCTCTTTGACTGAACACCACTTCTTCTTCTATCTCCGCGTCTCGAATTGCCTGAGTTTGCTTCGCAAGTTCACCATGGAATTTCTTTGGAGGACGACCTGCTTTCTTACGCTCTTGAATGCTTTGTCCCTTTGTATCTGGAAATACCAAAGGCGGTGAATAAACAATGAGTTCCTTAATATTTTTCCTCTCCTCTATTGTCTACTGTTACAACATCAACAATGGTATTATCGCCATTATATTTCTGCGATTTCACTCCACTGCGATGCGCCGATCACTGCGCACATTTGCGATTGGCAGTAGTGGAGTCATGATCGAAGAACACGGTCTTCGTTGAAAGTTTTTGAGACTTCTACGTATCCATATCTGACTTCTGACTCTGCCGAACACCTTCATATTCTGGAAGTCATAGAGGATGATTCCAAGGTGATACCAGTGCTTGAGACCGTCTCCATTGACCTACTTCCTTCCCTGGCACCTTAACATGTTCACCAAATATCAGCTACCTATCATAGACCGTGTCAGCTATCGAAGATCGGGACCTATGCACTTCAGCACCTGATCTCGTTTCTGTGGGAATCCGACTCAACTGCGAAGTAGGATTATCGTGAAGTCGGTCTCTTGCAATTAATGTTCCATCTTGCAATCTCTTGAATTGATCTGACCTACCATGTTCATCTTTCAGAAATTCGAAACGTTTCTGAGCGTTCTGAGTCGACATAGCACTGAATCCTAACGTCCCTTAGACATTTCTTGGATATTTATTATGATCATAACACTGCGACAGATTCTTACTAATCAACCATGAAGAGCGCTTCTCCACTTGGTGGACAGTAGCCTGATTCTCGTCAGCTACTTCTGTTGAGATAACGAAAAAGCATCTTGGAAATGCTTCACTTTATCGTTCATCATCTGAGAGGGAGCTTAAAAAAGATGCCGAAAATTGAGCAACGAATGGGTCAAAATGGCAAGGACTGCCTTGTCGTCCTCTATGCACATGACGTTTCAGCTCTCTGACTGTAGATTAATTTCTGTTGGATCAGAGGGTTTCTCGTTGCCCTGAAGCTCTCCTCTGGATGTGTACATTAGAATGTATTTCTTCCAATAAGTCCCACGTCCGATTTTCTATTAGCCTTGGCATTGATCAAGTGATTCTTCATATTCTTGTTGACCAAACACGAGGTGTTATTTTTTATTCTTTATTCACGCACAAGGTGTTTCGGCGGATTTCACCTTCCTCAGAGCCTGGAAAGGTCAAGTTGACAGCAATCTATTAGGCGAAACATTTCCATAACCAAACAGAAAAAAACGCTATACCTAGATTTCAATCACATTGAACACAAAATACCTTCTTTGCACACTCACCGCTTTCTAGTAGTCTTCCTCTGATATGTCGCGTGGAGACCAACCGTACAGAATTCACATGGAAGCGCAATGTACCCATCCCATCAAAATAACAGGCTTATATACTGCCCAATATCACGCATGATAATGAGGCATTCTTTCCTGCGGTTCATTCTCGGATTTCCTGCAATTGGTCCAGAACGCCTCGAGAGTTTTGCGCGCTTGTGTTCTCGATTCCCTGCGCGAGGATCGTGACCTGTACTTCAAAGTCCTCCGCGTTTTGTCTCTGGGTCCTGTGCGTGCCTGCTGGGGTATTTGGTCTACGTTTACCGACTAGGTGTTCTTTTATGCGGACACAGAGGGGTCTGCCCATTTCGCCAATGTATTCGTCTCCGCACGCCTTACAGGAGATCAGATAAACTGTACCCGAACTCATGCAATCATCGTCTCTACCATTAGGGCAAATTGTGCAATTTTGCTTTGCACATAGACATAACATCTTGGTTCATTACCTGTCCTCTCACTCCTTTCACACGAAAAGGACGCTTGTAAGAAACATGTTTCGAACAGCAACCAATGTGTGCACGGGAAGAGAGCAGAGAGAGGAGTCCAGGAACTTGGCACAGCAAATAGCCATTTCTAATGGCTACGAAACTGTAGCTCGTGGTAGGTGTAGGGGAAATCCTAGGCCCCCTAAACGATAACTCTGGCGATAAAAGGTCCCGTTTATCTTACCCTTCATCTCAAATGATGTAAGTGCAGCTATAAAACGCTGCCTAAAAAGGGCGGATCTAGAGAATTCGGTGAACGCAGTTGAAATGCCACCAAGCACTCTTAGGGGGCCAGCTAGTTCGTAACCGCCTATATGACCGTCTATGTGCAGCGCAAAATTGCATAATTTGCCCTAATGGTAGAGACAGTGATTGCATGAGTTCGGATACAGTTTATCAGATCTCCTGTAAGGCGTGCGGAGACGAATACATTGGCGAAATGGGCAGACCCCTCTGTGTCCGCATAAAAGAACACCTAGTCGGTAAACGTAGACCAAGTACCCCACTAGGCACGCACAGGACCCAGAGACAAAACGCGGATGACTTTGAAGTACACGTCACGATCCTCGCACGGGGAATCGCGAACACAAGCGCGCAAAACTTTCGAGGTATTATGGATGAATTCCAGGAATCCGAAAATGAACAGCAGGGAAGAATGCCTCATTATCACACGTGATATTGGGCAGTATATAGGCCTGTTATTTTGATGGGATGGGTACATTGCGCTTCCATGTGAATTCTGTACGGTTGGTCTCCACGCGACATATCAGAGGAAGACTCCTAGAAAGCGGTGAGTGTGCAAAGGAGCTATTTTGTGTTCAATGTGATTGAAATCTTGGTTCAGCGTTTTTTCTGTTTGGTTATGGAAGTGTTTGCCTAATAGATTGGACCTTTCCAGGCTTTGAGGAAGGTGAAATCCGCCGAAACACCTTGTTCGTAAATAAAGAATAAAAATAACACCTCGTGTTTGCTCAACAAGAATACGAAGAATCACTTGATCAATGCCGAGGTTAATTAAAAAAATCGGACGTGGGATTTATTTTAAGAAGTACCTTCTAATGTACACACTCGGAGAAGAGCTTCAGGGCAACGAGAAACCCTCTGGTCCAACAGAAATTAATCTACAGTCAGAGAGCTCAAACGTCGTGTGGATAGAGGACGGCGAGGCAGTCCTCGCCATTTCCTTTCAAAATCCAGAGCGGTGTAACACAACTTTTCTTTAGTTTCGCCCAATGTTTAACGCTTTGCAGTGGTAGTGAGCCAGTAGCCTTGTTCAGTGAGAATCCTCAACATGTAATCAGATAGTTGACTACTCGTAAGGTTAGGGACGAAAGATTCCATAGACTAAAGCGCATCCCTGGAACAAGTAATCTAGTCAACTGACCAGGTGATCGAGCAAATTATCAGCGAGACTTTACCTCATATATAGGAACAGTGTGAGTAACTCCGTCTCCGGAGTTCAGAACTAATCCAGAAGTATGCCTGGAAGCGTACAAGAACAGCAGAGCTTGGATATCTGTGTTCATACCGGGCGTATTGAATCTCTCAAACATGATCTGTGTCATTTTCTCTCGATTAGCTTTAGGATTGAGCAGTGCCTCGGTTAGAAGCACTCGGCGCTCTTCAGGAGCGACGCGAAGCTCATTGTGAAACACGTGGTGCCAGATCTTCTCCATGTCATCCCAATTCGTCACGATACCACGATCTATGGGATAACTTAAAGTAAGCAGTCCTGAAAATAAGAAAGTTAAGAAGAAGTGCTGGACAGACGACTGAAACGCGAATACATAGGAATCGTCAGCGCAAGCTCTTTTGGCCTGAGCTTCATCTCCTACATAAGTGTCCTTACGTACCAGTACAATCATGAGTTCCTGTTGACGAGCACGTCCGGCGATTGATGGAAGCACAGAACATGAAGCTCTCTCACCAGAAAAACCTGTCCAAAAATGATCACTTTTTTAAAATCCTAACTAGAAATTCTTAACAAGCATTGACAGCTTTCATCAAATCATATTTGATGAAAGGTCTTCAAACTGTCGAAGTTTCCAATTCGGAAAAACTTGTGACCTGATATCATTCCAATGTTTCCATTGACTACAGCGTTATCAACCGTGCGGTGTTTGTTCCACGTGCATTTTATGATAGGCAGCAATAGGTCTGGTGTTGGAAGTTAGACAGATAGAATTGCAGTACTATAACCGCCAAACTTTTTAAGGAAAGCGCTTTTCGACTCGATCTCTTTTATGAAGTTAAGAGTGTAATCCTATGCAATAAGCAAATGACGATCTTTGTTTTACCTTCTATCTGAATAAGCACACCCACTTCTGAGCAGCAAAATGCCCTTGGGTTGCAGGACCTCCACATATAACCCGTCATCAGGAAGGCTTTAATAGCATGCCCAGTAAGAATCTGAGAGAATTGGACATAATATGAGGAAAATCCGAACAAGATACGTCTAGACTTATCGTGTTCAAGTCGTCGCTTGGGAAGACGTATTTGGAGGACGATTCGCCTTCTTTCACATTCACGGTTAATATGCCAAGCATAATATTTTTTAAAGAAATGGCTTGAAAAAATGTTTAGTTTCTAGTTTTTGGTCGTAGGAACTTCAACAAAGAGAAACAGAGAGAGAAACCGCATCACACTGGCACCAGAGGAGATTCGAAGTGTTACCAGAATATGATTGAAGAAAGCCGCTAAGCAGTGCGAATATTTGTGATCACAGTTCCAACATCTCAGCCAAGTAGACGTTCAACTAACTACTACTGTAGAAGTGTTCGAGAAAGAAATGTTAGCAAAACAAATAGCAAATCCACGCTCGCTTTACACATTCCGGAACAGTCGTCGACGAACAGAGCACCAATATCGTCGTAGCACATTATGGTCAAGTTTACTGTCGGCTAATGACCTTACTGCATGTTGGTCTCCCCCTTTGCTTATTTAGGCTCGCTTCACCGCTATCAGGCTGTACCAACGGTTTTGCAGGCCGATATTGGCTACCGCTTTGTGTAAACACTCGCCTAATGGCTACTGATATGCGGTATCTGGAATTAAATGTAAAAAAATGCTTCAAACATTCACATCAGTAGCCAGTCATGGAGCATGGTTCACATTCAAATTAAGAGAAGAAATGCTACTTTTGGTGCACCAATACCAGTTGTCGTACGGAACTCATTTCTCGTCGCACGTCACAATTCGACCAAGAAAAGGATCGTTTCTTTTGCGCAGAATAAGAGCAGACGACACTTCAAAACGGCAATTTTTTTTGATGATCGCTTCATTGGTGCCGCACTCACTTGTGGAGTTTTTTTCGTCTCTTCTATGCGGTTCAAGTGAGTAGAAATTGTTCCTCCGTTAACGCCAAGCCGTTCTGCAAGCTCTCGTTCTGTTCGCGTGTTTCCTCCCATTACTGCCTTCAAGTAATCGTCGTCAAGTTCACTGGGACGTCCTCAGCCTTTCTTATCTTCGAGGTCAAAATCATCAAATCAGAATTTTCGGAACCATTTTCAGTTGACTCACCAACACCACCTTCACGCCAAACTTCATTAATGTTTCGAGTTATTCCTGCTGCACCACGACCGAGTTTGAACTCACAGAAGAAAATTTGACTAATTCTGGTTTTGACATCTAAAATTGCATAGCTCAAAATTGTTAGAAGAAAATCTAGCTCTTGACAGAATATAGAAACATTTAGAAAAAGCATGAAATCAGCTCTCTAATGATATATAATATTGCGACGTACAAAGAAGATTTTACTGTTAAAAAATACGTCAAAACAATATTTTTAAACTCTCATTTATTTCTGAACCATCTAATATACTGCTTAAAATATAGCCACAAACTTCCCTTGTATATGGGTTGCTCACATGTTGCATCACCTGTCTGGACCACATGATTTCCTACGTCAAAACGTATCTAAATTTCTTAAGAAAACAGAAAGGATCCAAAAAAAATTGCGAACTGCAGCAGTAGTGACGGTATGTTAATTCTTAGCTTCTTTTGAAGAAGCAATGTATTTAAAGACGGAAGTTATGGATTTTGGCTTGAAGGCACCTTAAGCTCGACGTAAAGTGAGAAATACACGTCTTCCATAGTTCAAATTTCCCCGTGTCACCTGTGGCGGAAATGTTTCCATTGAACAAATTGGGTGAAGTATATCTCATGAATCGAAGCGCTCAGTATTTATTGGTAATTGATTGTGTTGTGGTATTGGCTGTACTGGACTGTCCACAACATACCAATTATTGCTTACTTTATATTTTAGTTTTTCTCGGTTCTACTGTTCTACAAAACAGTGTCTAATCCAAAATTTACAAATATTGTTCTACGCTGAAAATTGGCTTCTTTTTTCCTGTTCTGCAAGTAACTTTGCATGTTTTCTAAGAGCGTTCACTGCGCGTAAAACTGTATCCTTTTTGAATTGTTAACTTAACGGAATTACTGTGATTTATGCCTAAATCACTAGGTTATTCATCACTGACCCTTATTGGCAGCCTGCGGTTGATGTTTTTTCTGTAGCTCTATTCGATTGCTCGTTCTGGTCAGGGGCGCCAGAGCTGTAGTTAATGAAGAACTGCAATGAGACCGTGGTCGCTTGCTTGATTCTGTGCGCTAAGAAAACCAAGCATTCAGCCCCTCTGAGGTCGACAAACTGCTGTCGCAGTTGTCTGCGAGAACAAGAATACTGCCTTGCTACATTATCTTGTGAGTATTTGTATAAACCTGAAATGCCTTCAGTTACCTCCACGAATCATAATGGAGTCTAGTGCATAGATTCTTAAACTGCGGAAACGTAAGCATTTTATCCTTATCGTTATTTTTTGAGCACAGAGTGCTTGATATCTTAGAAAAAATTTAATTGCATAATAATGATATCTTCATTTTGGGACTGTTGAACAGAAATTTATAGTGCTCTTAACGGCAACTGTGGTCTTTTTTGATTGCCTTTTTTTCTCTATAAGTACCATGAAGAAGTCTCTCTCTTAACGCTTTTTTCATAGGGAGCCTTTTTTGTGTGGAAACTGCGAAGAGGCATAACAGTTCACTTGATAATGCTTTAATACACCTGGAATGTACCAACATTGAATCTAGTGCGGTGTACGATTTTTTGACTATAGAGCAAGTCCAATGATCTTAGTTAGTATCATCTCAATAACCTAGGATAACCTAGGAGAACCACTAGCGAGTCGCTTGATTGTGAGATGATGAACATTTATTTCGTCATTACTAGGGTAAATAAATTACTAACTAGTGTTTGCTTGTAACGAAGCACTTCAGTCTCTGATGTAACAACGTTTTGAAAAGAGCTGCGGAAAGTTTATCTCACAACCGAAATACAAAGTGATTACTGACTACGATTTCTAAGGCATTTGGTGCGTTGACGAGCACTCTGCGTTCTTATTAAACAACAACTATTCGGCAAGCCTAGAGATAAACCAGCTAGTCTGCTAGGCACGCATTGGGCACTTAGACAACGAAGAACATTTTGAAGTAGAAGCCACCATTGTCGGAAACTGGTCCTTAAACTTGACGCTTAGTGTATTCTCGATAAATTCTAAGAATCCAAAAAGTGAATTGCGAGAAGGAGCGTCTTCTGATCACGCGTAACATCACGCCATACTTGAGGCTGATTCTTTGACCTGAGCCGGACGCATTCCACGTCCATGTGAGCCTCTGTGCGAATGAGCTTCATGGAGTAGCTGGAAGACTTACAAGTAGCAAAACGGTGAATGTTTAAAAACGCCTGTCTTTCATGCGGATGAAATTTTCAATGATCTTCTTAAGCTGGTGCGAGGTTGGCATACGCCTTCGTTGTTGTTGTCGTTGCTGTTGGTGTTGTTGGTCGATGGCTCACGTTTCGGCGATTTCGCCTTCCTCAGGGCTCAGAGCCGTGCTGTTACGAGCAGGACGGACGGACGAACGGACGAATATTATCATTAAAATAGAAAAAAGAGTCCCACTCGTAACAGCACGTCTCTGAGGAAGGCGAAATCGCAGAAACGTCAGCCATCGAGCAACAACACTAACAGCAACGACAACGACAACGACAACGACAACGAGAACGACAACGAAGGCCTATACCAACCTCGCGTCAGCTTAAGTAGATCAATTTATAAGATCCTATGAATAAATATATGAACTATCTATGCCGAGGTTTACAGAAAGTCGGTCTTTTGAGAAATTTTAAACCTTAGGTTCCATCTGCTGTGGTAATGACTGTGTTTTGCTGAGATGACTGCGTGTCAAATTGGGCTTTTGATGGTCTGGAGAAGTCCAAACAGCCGAATCATCTAGAACCATCGAATACATCTTGTTGTTAACAATCTCGTGCCTGCTCAAGTAGAAAAAAATCAGTTAAGAAATGAATCCATTGTGGTTGATTTAGATGTGTTTTGGCAACTTTTTTCATCTAATGTCGGACCCGATCTCCACCTAATGATTATTATAAACCGGCTCCTTCAGATATTGACTAAGGTTTAACGTGAGCATATGTCGCTTATAAGGTAGTAACTCAGTTAAGGATTTATGGCATCCATTAAAAAAAAACGTTTAGAGCAGACGACATTTTATGGTGCCCGTTTCCGTGAAACTAACCAAAGATCCGCTTAGTGCCCTTTTTTTCTTTAGCTTTGAAAGTAACCGACGTTAAAAAACAGATGGGGTTCGTACTGTTGTTAGCATTATGTAACTAATAGTAATGAACTGATCGCCTTCATAGACGAATTCTGTGGCAGTAGTTCGTCGAAGGTCATTAGGTGGCTTCATGGGTCAGCCCACTGCGGAGGCAATTTTCTAACAAAATACTTGATACTTGATATTTGAATGGCCTGGCCTCACTGGATGTGCGGGCCCCCATCACAATCTCCATTTTTCGGAGATTTGGTGGTTAAGCCACTGTGGAATACTTGGAATCGAGGTCAGCCTGGCTAAATTCTGCCCTAGGTCTTCAACATTACAGGCACCATGACGATGGTGGATCCTGGTATTGGTTTACGCTTAGCTAGGGTTCGTGATGGAAACACCGGACTCCTTCTCAGCTTGGGAGACCCTGCTAAAGGATGAATCCCCCGCTGCACATCGCAGTGCGACACCCAGGAACACCCAGCCACGATGAGGCGGTAAGCCGTTGGGAGGATTTTCTAACAAAATATTCGTATCAAGTGTTGTCTCCTTCCCTATCGTTCTACCTTACATCAGCTAATGGTGTTCATGCCAATGCGAATCGTTGTTTGATCGAAAAAATCAGTTTTACTTAACTTCTCCACAAATTAAAGCCGTGAATTTGTTTGATTTTGTTTAGAAGCATTCAAAATATTAACACGGGATAGGTTTGAAATCCGGAGTGACCGTACATCTCCTGGTATGTTCTCGTCTACCTTTTTCGAATTAGTTGTAAAAAAGTGCTATGTTGTCGTCATTTTGCTACACACAAAGACAATCGCTGGAGAGTGCACACTGTTTTGTACTTGTGCAGTCAAACAGTAAGGAAATGCTTAACTCTGCTATACGCCCTTCTGAGACAGCCTTTGAGTTCGAATAATTACTTAAGAAGTAACTGGTTAAGTTAGTGTTTTGACTCATATTCCTCTTAAGCCTTTGTTTTCGTTCTAGGGTTTCCACCAATCAATTTCTCTTAGTAGAGCTGTTAAAAAGAGTGAGTTTTATTCCTCTAATCCCACCTGGTTCTATGAAGTAAATGTTAATATATCAGAGCTAATCCATTTGGGAAGGTATAGTGACGATTTTATTATATGGCGCATGCACAGTTCCGGTGGAAATTTCCATCGAAGAATTCATAAAGCAGATTGAAAAGCTACGGCCTCACAAAACTGACCGTAACGCGAAGCCATGGCTTGCTAAACACAAAACTGAACGTAACGCGAAGCCATGGCTTGCTAAACGTTGCTTAAAATAGGACATGACTCAGTTCAAGAGTAAAAAGAGCAAGCTACTCAAGGAAGCCATGATGAACACTAGAAGGAACTGGTATTGTAGTTGCCTCATCGACAATTCCATTGCCGCCGTCTTAACACACACTTTGGATGATGTGGTCCGTACGCAACTACGGAGAAATTACAGTCAGTCCAATCGAACATACCAACCAGAGGTTAACTATGGTACCTGTTCCACAAAGGAAAGAAATGGAAGCCAGGGTTCTGTACCGTTGCCGAAAATCGAGTAAGCTACTGCACCTACTAAAACATTCTATATCAGCTGAACAGCACAGTTCGCTATTACAGAAGCCAGAGGGCAATATCAGTCAACAGCGGCATTTCACGAAATATCGGTAACACAGGGAAAGGATAACTGCTATTTCTAGTGCAGTCTACTTATTTCAATATTTCAACGATCCAGTAGATAAGATATCATGCCATTTAATCACCAAAAAACGCCTTCAGGGATCTATATTGAGGGTTGCTATGTCAGAAAACATAAAGGAAAAGGATAAAATGAGTAAGTCTGCAACTATTTTAGATCCTAGTTTTTGCTTTCCAGATATTCTAACTTCTTGGTTGGCCGACGCAGATCGCTTATGATCCGCAGAAGCGAACTTTGTCCGCTACGACCATTGTTAATATGTAACTTTGAGGTCATGTGGTTAGTTACGCTATTTCTGTGCTACAACCCCTAATACAGGTTTGGCCCGCAGCCCCGCACCTAATGTTTTGTTTTAGTAATTGAAAGATGACAAATGCCAGCTTGTAATCTACGGTGTAGTTTATATTATATATTATATTAGTTTTCTTGAAGAGAGAAAGCAAATATGTATGCTGGGTTGTGCACTATTCTTTAATGGAAGACTTGGTTACACCACCAACTCCTTTGGCGTTTATTGTATTTTTTTTACTTTGTATGACCCGTCTTCACGTCTACTGTGCGGATCATAGCGCTTCTCACATTCAATTCGTTTCCTCGCATCCATTGTCCACGAAGATCTCCCAACTTTTACTTGTGGATTCGGCTGCTGCTTGAGGATTTTCATTTCATCTTGAATATCGTAGAATGTTGCCGGAGCAATTCTCCCTGGAGTCCTGCGATAGCCGGGCTGGAGCGTTCCCAATTGGATTGCGGAGAGCGATTTTTTTCCCAGACAGGTCCGGTACCAATTTCCCGACCTCCAAAGGATGAGAAGCTTGGTTGCCTGGGGCGGAATATAACTGGCATCATGCTCATGATGACCCACATAACTACCACTGTTCTATCCGCCCCTTTCAACATGATTGGTAAACTCTTACTTGACTGCTTTTTATATGCGCAGAGGTGAGAATGAAATAGTGGGTTAACAAGCTCTTTTCTGCGTTTCCTCCTTCATATGGAATATCAGATGATCGAGCAGGACTTTCCGAGAGTAACCCACCGCATATTCCAGCCTGATAAAACGGAAACCTCATAGCTTAAAGGTTCCATTAGCAGCTTAGACAAAGACTTGCAGCAGGTGCTCCATCAGAGAGGAAGAAGAATTAGTCACTAGGCGATACTCTCATAACTGTCGTGAAGGTTGTAAAAAATCGCCCTCGGTCGTTGCATGAAGAACCTTGGTATATACATGTTCTCACGAATTAAACTTATTTAGCTGTCGCGAGATTGGTATAAATCTACTAATTATTGTTGTTGTCCTTTGTTCAATGGTTGACGTTTCGGCGACTTCTCCTTCCTCAGAGCCTTGGTGTACCATATGTAACCGTAGTCCCACAATTCGGGGAACACCATAGTATTAATGAATATCCAGCATATTAATTGACACCATTTCTCAAAAACTACCCACCATGCTACTGGAGTGTTGTTCATGAGGGATGATGAGTGAGATCCACCTATGTGGATGTGCATGAAAAAAGTCGTTCTGAGATAAGGTGCTATTGTATTGTGATAGGCATTCGTCGTTCCAGTTCATCTTTGGGACTTTGAAATTTATGCACTGAACAATACACGAGTGGTCAGAATGTTTTTTTGAAAATTGGCGCTTTTTTCTTATGCTCGATCTTCATTAATAATGTGGAGTTCTCCGAATTGTGAGCGTACTGGTCCATACGGTACGACCAGGTTCAGATGAAGGCGAAGCCGCCGAGACGCCAGCCGTTGAACAACGACAACTACTACAATAAAAAGATCTATTCCCACGACCGAGTTTCTATTAACCTCGGCATTGATCAAATAGTTCTCGATATTCTTGTTGAGGAAACACGAGGTGTTGCTTTATTCTTTATTCCGTTAAAGCTGACGTTTCGGCAGATTTCGCCTTCATCGGAGCCTGGAAGGGTATATCGATAGCCAATTTACTAGATCAAACGCTCCGATAACACATACAGAAAAAAAATCAGCGAAACGTCAGCTTCAACGGAATAAAGAATGAAGTAACACCTCGTGTTTGCTCAAGAAAAAATATCGAGAAAAAAAATCTATACCAACCTCGCCCCAGCTAAGGACGTTAGTAAGAACGAACATATAGATATGTCGATTATTATGGCGACGTTTATAGAAAAAGGTTGCCTAAGTTTTTTTTTCTTTTGAGTTACCTCTGTGCTTTTCTTGAATGTACTATGTTAAGGTGCTATAATGTCGTAAATACACTGAAGAGTCCATGTAAAGCTGTACCATTGCCATCTGTCGTTGGTGCGAGGTTCGCCTTGGTATCCCCGGTCTGAGTTTCAGGGTGGTAGCAGTGAACCTACGAATTCGTCGTAGTGCACACTACAATTCTTACATGTCCTTCTTTACGATACCCCACTTTCCATATTGAGACATAGGAATGTGTAAGGTAAACCATGCACTTCATATCTTATCGCACTGGAAATTCTGTTGGTTTCAATTTCAATAATTTAAATGCATTAACATTTGAAATGAATGGATTCAAAGAAAGCGGCCATTATTTTCGCATCATAAGGCTCCTCTGGAGCACCTGTAGGGCGATTGGGGCCGATCTGTAATACAGACGTGGTCTTTGATTTTCTCACTTGCCCCGGCTCACCAAGCCTTCCTTCCATTTGAGATAGGCAAATTGGTATCAGATTTGTCTGGTAGTATAGATTCCTGACCCGATATGTTCGCAGGTCACCGTCAGATATTGTAAAGGTAAGATACACAGCAGCAAATGGTTAAAACAATGGCAAGAATCGACTCAGTCATTGCGAGCTTCCGCCTACTCTGCGGCTTTGATGCCTTGGCTCCGCGTGTTACCTAGTGTGTCGTGAACATCAGTGATGATGTCCCGTTACTATTTCGACCTATACGCCCATGCACTGCCTTTTATTCTAATGGGCCGTTAGCTGCCTTTTCCGTAGCTTCTGTCGGGGGATAGTCTGTTTGGAAAGTCATTTTCGGTTCCTAGATAAGGTAATGGAATGCATATTCCTATCGATTACTTTCTTAGCCGGCAAGGCACTCAAATACCAATTTTCGGTGGACATTTGTCATCGGTTTATCCACATTTCCAGTTAAAGAGCTCATCAACAAATATAGTAACTGTGGAGTTCATAGAAAAAATATGGGAAATTTGAACATACATGACCTTTTCGCGCTTATTTTACATCTACATCGTCCCATAATAAAAAGAAGCAGGTGCGCGGTAACACCTTGGTTACACCGCTTTATAATGTAACATTTGATATCACTCAATTTGAAGCTTGTAAATCATCTTTATTAATTAATTGAGAACGAACTAAGTAGATTATTGGTCTAACAAATCGAGAGGACCAATACAATGGATTATTCGTCTACCCAGATCGCGAAAACCAGGACAATGGATTATTCGTCTACCCAGATCGCGAAAACCAGTACAATGGATTAATCGTCTACCCAGATCGTGAAAACTAGTACAATGGAGTATTCGTCTACCTAGATCAAGAGAACCGATATAATGGATTCGTCTACTCAGACAAGGATAACTAACATAGTGGATTATTAGCTTACTTATATCGCGAGAACCAATACAGTGGATTGCTCGTCTTATCATATTACAAGAACCAATCCATCAAATGCAGACAGAATAGGTTATTAATGAAAAGAGATGGATTATCAAGTAGATCCATTGACAAAAATCATGAAACAAAACATGAAATTGTACAACAGTTGCGATAAGAACCATTACACAAATCCTAACTTTGTTACGCTTTGGTGATCGTACAGCAACAAGGAAGGCCCGAAGTTGAGCAAGTTGATGAGCACATCAGAAAATTTGCGACCTGATTTCTACTTTTGGAATCAGGTCGGACAAGTAATGTGACGAAAAAAAACGTCTTCAGCACATTCCACTCGTTCCAACCACTGAAATAAGTGGAGAGTTCGACTTCTCAAATATAAAAAATGAACAGTAATAATGGTCGAAGTTTAGTCTGAAAAAGAAGTGAGAAAAACAAACAAACGAAGGCTTGGTTCTTTTTTTCCCTAAAGCTACGCTGTACATCTTACCTGAACGCGACTGCTGTGCCACAACGGTATAATTGCGGACAGTCGGCGAGATCACTCACTGTGATACTGTTAGACCATCTAACCAACGGCCGAAAATCTCTCGATTGTCGGAGCGATGTAGAAAAAATTTTCCTGAAGTCGGCGATTGTTCAAGCTCTTTTTAAGCAGGAAATTTCCTTTGTTGATTATAAAGTATTTGTTGGTTACTTCAGTAATAGTGCAGCAAACATCGTCTCGATTGCTCGATTAGAAGTTATGGCCACGGGGGAGTTTTATTTGGTTTTGGTATTTCTTCCCCACCTCAATCTTAAGTAACTGAACCTCTATCTACATAATGCCCACACTAATACTACCGCAGTAATGTTGCGAGATTAATGTTCCACGGCTATATGAGGCTACGAACAATTACGGTTGCAAAATGACACTTCACCGATCTATGAAGCGAACTCACGAGCGAATAGATGATATTATATAATTGCTATTTAATTAAGGAAATACATTGTTATGTAATAGAAGACTTATTTGCTGAGTAGGGAAGAGTGTGTGGATAACGAAAAGGGACTTAATACAATTACTATTCAACAAGGCAACACGTAACAACAAAGGTACACAGCACCGCATTTTATGGAGAAAGGAAACAATACAAAGTTGCACCAACAATATTTTAGAGACTTACATAAGATTCAATCATTTTGCAAAGTCATAAGAACGTATTCAATAGTCAATGTTGCGTATAACTATCACTAACATGATGCCTAAGATTAACATGACGTGAAAGCTTGTACGATAGGTCGTTGAATTAAGAAGTATCATCGTACAAATACTGCGTATGCTGACGGACAGAGAGAGGTAGAGAGAGAGGGAATGTGTATTTAACAATTAACTCAGATATACGAAACTACGCTAGCCATATTGTGTAGATGCTTATGTTGAATACTCAAGAACTGTTCTAAAGAATGAGGAAGGTGTATGGTTTAACAATTACCTACTTGAATCGTAAATCAAGCTAATTTTTCACTCTTAAATTAATTAGACAAGTGAGCAAGATATAGATGTGGATGGAATACCGTGTAAGTCAGCGGATGCCTCACGCTACTTGAATTACAGGTTATTCATTAGAACGACGGTACGTTGCGCATGTGTGGAGTGAAAATTGAATTATGGACTGAAACGGAGAGGTACAGTGAACGTAAAATCCATGGAGAGCCAAAACCACACGAATGGAACGATGCTGGAGGTCCTCCTTTTACAGTAGTAAAGATAGGGCGGAAAAGACCTGGGTTGTGCTTAAGAAGTGATAGAGATGAACCAGGCTGTGCTAAAAAAAGAGGCGGAGACAACCTAGCCTAAAAACTTAAAGAAATTTTTTTAACCAGAGTTAAAATTTCAAAAAATTAAAACAATTTTGGTTATGCCATCAAAGCTCCTCGGCGGAAGAGGTGAAGATAACTTAGTGAATTCCGGTTATGCCATTAAGCCTACCCCCTCTGGGTTATGCCATTATGGGTCACAATCATTAAAAATGGTCATTGTTTCTGCAAGAAACTAGTAAATAATGTGCATCGGTCTTCGTCGTTCTTAGCTTCTTTAGAAATAAGCGTGGATTTCGATGTGACTCAAGAATAATGCGAAGGTCGACACTTGATGAAACCACTTTGGCATTGAAGATGCAAAGTATGAAGCAGTCTCCGCGGAATGTGGTGGAGATATTGCTCAGAACCAGTCTCAGTAACGTCCTACGTTACCCACGATATGTCTACCTCTAATGGATGCTTCACTCCTTAACGTGTTACTTGAGAATGTTTTGTGTTTGTAGTGAAGGCCAGTTATTGAGTCCACTGTTGTCCCCCTGGATCCCCAAATAACATAGTATGTTCTTATTGATTAAAACGAAAGTTGATTAGATACTTAACTCACTCGTCCTCACGAAGAACGAGTGCATTTCTTGTCATTTTCTGATTAACCGTTTTATTAACGGTGTAGCATAGTTTTTTTTCCGAGTAAACAGTAATTTTTCCGAGGGAGTTCCTAGTACTTCAAAAAAGGAATTCATCGCGTCCACTTTGAACAACCTTGCACCTGGTTTGCTATTGGAATTACACTGTTTCCTTACATTTAGCTAGTTTTCCGAATGCAAATGTCAAACTCCTCAGTCCTTGGTGGAGCCGTGGTCTTCAAAGATTCGAATGGATAATGGCCTCCTACAGCACATTAAGTAGAATTCAGTCAAAAACATTGAAAAGACTTGCAGAAGATGGCGCAAAAAAAACAGGATTTTTGAAGAGAATTCTAAAAACATTAAACCATAACACATTAAACCATAATACCAAAACCACAATGGTCTCTAGATCCAACTCACAACGGAATGATGTACAACATCCTCCCAACGGTTTACCGCCTCATCGTGGCTGAGAGGTGTTTCTGGGTGTCGGACTGCGATGTACAGTAGGGAGGCTCATCCCCTGGTGGAGTCTCTCAAGCTGAGAAGGAGACCAACGTTTCCATCAGGAAGGAAGTCTAGCTAAGAGTAAGCCAATATCAGAATCCACCACCGTTCTGGCCCTCCGATCCATAGGGGCGGCAGTGCCTGGGATAGTGACGACCTGGGGCAGACGTTGGCCAGAATGACCTCGGGACTCCAGGGAACCACGATGGCTAAGCCAGCAGAACTCCGAAAAATGGAGATGGTGCTGGGGCCTTCACAATCAGTGAAGACGGGCCGTCCAAGTATCTAAGTATCCAAGTATAATGTACAACATACCGGTCTCACAAATCAACTTTGTTCTCAACATCGTATATAATCTGTACACCAATTTCATACTGTAATTGGTTTTTCCTCCTGGTTTGTGTGTAGGGTTGAGCACAGCTGTGAACAGTCTGAAACCTGAAAAAAAACTGTGAAAAAGCAAAAACCAAAACCGAAAGAATGTATGAAAAGCAAACTATGAAACCCTAGCATCGCCATAAAAGTAAAAAATGAGCAAGAAACTACCTTTGACATCGGGGCGAACAACCTGTTGCGCACGGTTCAGGCGACTGGCATGTGGCGTGGTGCCACTGGCGGCCGCAACGATGAGTGGGCAGGCCAGTGAAGAGCGCTCCTTATATACCGTCACGTGTCGACAAGTCTTAACATGCTGATAAGCTGTGTTAATAAGCGAGCACAACTGTTTACAATCAACGCAGAAATGGAAGATACTAAAAATAGACAAATAATATTGTCTACTTTTTTTCATTTCACCCGAACCTGCATCACATAAAGTTTGCTTGCAAAGAAACTTCATATGTACGGTCAGAATCCGCCATGAAGATTCAAGAAGTAAACAGTGGCAAGAATTGTTCATTAGGTCACAAAACCAACATATGAAACAACGACTGAAGAACCTGATTTTTACTGAACTGCAGCAGCGTCGATTTCTCAAGAGGAGTAACGACAAAAACACGACCAACTTGAGTTTTTGTCTACCACGAGGCTGTCATGTGTTCAGTTGTTTGTTTTGAAGCGCCGCCTTCAAAATCTTTGGATTTTAGAAATATACTCTGTATGGAAAAGAAATGGAGTTGTGACAGTTCATTTAATGCCGTACGAATTTTGTTAACCACCGTAATGTCGCATTTCGACATATAACGATTTCAACCAACATCTCGGCGCAACAGTAGAAAGAAATGATGATAGAAATATCGGTGCTACAAGCATTGCACGTATCTGACCCAAGAACACGTAAAGCTATGACAAATGCCGACTAAATTAATTAAGGGTACGAGTTTCGGAAGCATCAAACTCAGAATAACTAGCGCTTATTTATTGCAGGAGAAGAGAAAAGAGTAGTGACAGCGTGCAAGATAAGAAATAGCCCTAATAAGCTTCTGTGTACAGTGTCTCAACAACGGAAATTATTGCATCACCCGCGTTCAGAAACTGAAAGCGTCCGAAGGTCACCTTCTTCAAACTAGTGCTCCGTTGTTCCGGTAGTTTGCTTACGCAGTTCTTGTAGTAGTCGGGCGCTCCATGGTTGTCATCGAACACACATGTCAATAAGGCCTGTGGACTAAATGACAAAGAACTGTGCGTGATTTGGTTCACGCATTCTTAGGTTACCATATGGAATCTAGAATGTGGCAAAGAAGAACAGGTTAAAACTATTTTATGTGCCACGCCGGATTTGTAGGTGAATTGTAAGCGCACTAAAACTCATACCTGGGACAGCTAACGTTCGTACGAACGAAGAACTGACACCAACCATGGATAATAATGGTCCATTTCTACAAATATTTATCAATGCATATGCGAGACCATGGCGTCTTAGCATATTACAAGTGAGGAAACGGTGACGACGCTTCATCTAACTTCGTGGTAATTATGATAGCATTATTTGCCGAGCAATTCTTTCCACTCTCCCACGGAGCCTTAGCTGCAATTCTTTCTCTCAACTGCCGCTGGAGCCTTTATCCTTCGGCTTTACCGAATTGTAGAGCTGGCAGAAGGGACGAGTTAGCGTCGAATTCCGTGGTTGTTTGAACGCCCAGCTGATATTCCATAGAAGGAAGTGTATAAAGAACATGATGTTCAATCTCCACTTCATGCGTTGCTTCGCCGCGAAATCTTAAACTTCACTAATCAAATTTTTTTGATCTGTATACATAGAAAGAACAGGAATAACGAGGTTAGGAGATCAACTAAAACAGGAGGACCTGGTAATAGTGCATGTAGAGTCAAGAAAGCTGGTTTAATGAAGCCCGAAGCACCTGCATAGCAGTACTTACACACCTTTTTTTTGGGGTGGGTGGACGCATGCATTGTGCAGAAACCACTTTAGAATGGCAAGTTGAGTGATCAAGGAGTGCATATGGAGTGGCTACAGACGGGTAGAGATGAAGACGTCTCTAACGGACCTGAGCCAATCGATGGCCGCCATGATGGCCATGCAGTGAGATCCATGGCACAATCAAATCGATCGGTTCGTACTCCGTAGGGGCTGCAATGGTTTGTTGGACAGCATGCAGTTATTATCGAAGATATGCAGTAGTATTAGGAGGTCGAGAATGGACAATTTGATACAAGAGATGTTTGCTAAAGTCCTCCGTTGTCATCAGCAGTTGAGCAGTTATGGTGCGCATAAGCGTCCGATCACAACCACCTATTTATAAATTCACTAACATCGCTATCTTATCCCTCCATATGGAAGCCTCGTTGATTGGGTTTATTAATAGCACTTGTATTTCAACTGCGACTGTCACTAACCTAATCGATTGCATTTTTTAAAACCAACCGTCATTTAACCTTGGTAGTATTAGTCAATACCCTCCTGGATTCTTAAGCTTGCACGAGACTGATAAGGATGTTTAGCCAGCCAAAAATTCGACGTCTTCGTCTAAATAAGAACCGATCATCCGATTCGATGGTCCACAGTCATTCGCCTTCTTGCTGCGGTGTCTTTGTCGTGGTAGCCAGTCGGATCTCATTCAGTGGAACCCCGCTCGAATGAGGCAACCTCAACCAGCAGCGCTCTTTTAGACAGAGGTGTTGTTGTTAATATGAGTATCGGTTGGTAATAATCGCTTCCAGAGCGGAGTCGAAACAGCCCCGTGCTCGTGGAGGTCGGCATTCCTACCATTGTGCTACCCATCCCCCTTATTTATACATATATACTATCATTTTATTTATTTACATGAGTCTTCACCGAATGCACTGTCCCAACTCCTCTATTTCATTCATTTTCCTCGCATTACTCATCCACAAAGGTATTCGAATATTGCGCGTCTTAATCGGTAATCAACTATAAGCGACTATAATCAGCTATTCTTCTCTTCCTCAGTCGTACTCACTTAGAAGAAACGGCTCTGAAGAAGGCGATACAGCCAAAACGTCAGCTACTGTTGCATTGTGTGTGTTTTTGTATTTAAGTAAATGTAAGCTGTATAACAACCTCGCTATGCCGAGGTCAATGGAAAGTCGATCCTGAGATCTGGTGCCAATTTCTCGACGCTGTGGGGATGAGACCGTTGCTGAGCTCAGGGTGGGTCAACCAGTAATATTGTTCTGTACATGAGACCAAGCGAGGTCGGTACAAATATAGTGTACGTCGTATACATTTTGTTTATATTATGTCGCCTATTTATGCAATAGATGCTACTTGGAATGTTTTTTTATTTATGCTTATGTAATTCATGTATTGCTTAGAACCAAGTTGAATTGTGAGAAACTTCAGCAAATCTTTAGCTGGAACCTTAAATAAACAGTAATTTAAGCTAGCTTTCTTTGACATAATGTGTTAGAAGACAATACCTGTGTTCCACTGTCACGGTGAGAATTTTGTATCTTGTGTTTCAAACACACTGCATTAAATAAAAACGACTTTCTTTTCATTTGATGTAGTGGCTTAAATTTGAAGGTCTAAATCACTGCTAACTACATATGCCTTCAAACTTGTGTAAATGAGAAATGTAAGTCAAAGATTTCCTTCGACACTTTGCTAGCCTTTTTGGAAAGTTCTTTCAAATATTATTTAGGAGTCGCTGATGGAATAATCTCGCTTAGAAGAGCAAACAACCACACTGATGCTGAGACATTTGCAAACTCTGAACTCCAGACAAGGTTCTTCAAACTAGCGATTACCTTTTTTGAGGGCTCACGAGTTACCCACTCCACTATCGAGCCCTTTGCTTTGCCTTTCCCTCAGAGAGTTTTATACCCTGACGGTGCCACCCATCATCACCCGTCAACAGGAACGACTAGAGCTTCAGCTTAGATGAGTTTAATGCGTATTTGTGCTCGGCAGACCGTTCTCGTTGACGGCTGATTACTAATGGCACCGTTAGCTTAGAAAACCGACTAAGAGAAAAAACAAAGGCAGGGCCCCCATTGGTGCAGTGGATACTACGTGAACTCCTGGAAAAGCTTATCAGAGAGTCTAATGTGGCCTGAGGTTCAAGTTTCGCAAACAACTCAGTAACATTTTGGTTGCATTTCACATAATGTCATATCGTGATAAATAATAGATAATAGACAAGGAAAACTAAACGTAGGACGATAAATCCCACGACCGACTTTCTAATAACCTCGGCATTGATCAAGTAATTCTTTATATTCTTGCTGAGCAAACGCAGGGTATTATTTTATTCTTTATTCAGGAACAAACTGACGTTTCGGCGGATTTCGCCTTCTTCAGAGCAT
Source organism: Angiostrongylus vasorum (assembly GCA_018806985.1). NCBI lineage: Eukaryota > Metazoa > Nematoda > Chromadorea > Rhabditida > Metastrongylidae > Angiostrongylus > Angiostrongylus vasorum. The sequence continues at coordinate 70,343 of JADANN010000322.1, forward strand.
GGAAAGGTCAAGTTGATAGCAATCTACTCGGCCAAACACCTCCATAACCAAACAGAGAAAACTCTAAACCAAGATTTCAATCACATTGAGCACAAAATAGCTTCTTTGCACACTAACCGCTTTCTATGAGTCCTCCACTGAGTATGTCGCGTGAAGACCAACCGCGAAGAATTCACACGGAAGCATAGTGTGCCCCTCCCATCAGAATAATAGGTTTATATCTTCCCCAATATCACGCGTGATAATGAGGCATTGTTCCCTGCGGCTCATTTTCAGATTTCTGGAACTAATCCAGAACGCCTCGAGAGATTCCTGTGCGAGGATCGTGACCCGTACTTCAAAGTGCTCCCCGTTATGTCTCTATGCGTGCCTAGTGAGGTGTTTGGTTTACGTTTACCGACTAGGTATTCTTTTATGCGGACACAGAGTGGTCTACCCGTTTCGCCAATGTATTCGTCTCCACACGCCTTACAGGAGATCAGATAAACTGTACCCGAACTCATGCAATCCCCGTCTCTCCCGTTAGGACAGATCATACAGTTTTCTGAGCTGCACAAACGATCATAGAGACGGTTGCGAACTAACTGACGGCGTAGGGTATTGGGTGGGATGTCAATAATCGTTATATAATTTTCAAGACCACTTTTTCTTAAACATCTCTTAATGGCATAACTTATTTCATTTGATATGAAGGGTAGCTTAAAAGGGATCTTACTTACGTCCGAAACATTATTTTGAGGAACTACCCTACGTTTTTGTCTAACCCGAGTGGCTTCTACGTCGTAGCCATTGGAAATGGCAATTTTTCGTGCCACGTTTTGCGATTCCTTCCTTTCCATTTCTCCTGTGCACACATTTTTTAGCCGTACGGTGCACGTTTTTGATAAGTGCTTTTTTTTCATGTGTGAAGGATGAGAGGAGAGGTAGTGAACTAGTATGTTCTTACTACTTGACTTACGATACCCTTCATATCAAATGAAATAAGTTACGCCATTAAGAGATGCTTGAGAAAAAGTGGTCTTGAAAATTATACAACGATTATTGACATCCCACCCAATACCCTACGCCCTCAGTTAGTTCGCAACCGTCTCTATGATCGTTTGTGCAGCTCAGAAAACTGTATGATCTGTCCTAACGGGGGGACGGGGATTGCATGAGTTCAGGTATAATATACTTGATCTCATGTAACGCATGCGGTGAGGAATATATTGCGGAAACGGGTAGACCACTTTGTGTCCGCATAAAAGAACATCTAGACGGGAAAGCTAAAAATCGTCAAAACACTCCTCTAGGTACGCATCGGGCACAAAAGCACAACGGCGATGATTTTTGAAGTGACCGTACGGATCCTTACGGATCCTAGCGCAGGGAGTCGAAAATATCAACGCCTAAACTCTTGAAGCGTTTTGGATAAATTTCAAAAATCCAAAGATGAACCGGAAAGACGAATGCCTCACTATCACACGTGACCTGGCGCCCTATGTCAAAATGATGTTTTGACCCCGAGGTGTGTCGTACTGGCGACCCCACGTGAACAACGCGTGGGCCAGTCCCACTCGTAACATCACGGTGAGTAGCTTTTCAGCTTGACCGTAGCATCCTAACCCACCATCTACTTAAAACTTTAATCTTCATTAATACTTTAGTCTTTTCCACCTAATAATTAAAGTATTCTAATATAAAATACGTCGAGGCTCTAAGGAAGGCGAAATCGCAGAAACGTCAGCCATCGACCAACAACACCAACAACAACAAAAACGACAACGAAGACCTATACCAACCTCGCATCAGCTAAAGGAGGTCAGTTTATAAGATCATATAAGTAAACATATCAACTATCTATGCTGAGGTTTATAGAAAGTCGGTCTTTTGAGTTATTAAGAGATCACGGAATATTTGCTAATCATTCTGTTAAGCACGTCCAACTAGTTCTCAACGCGAACGTTGAGAGTAGCCTTTAACCACAGGACGAATTATCGTAAGTAAGCGATTGATCACTTTCCCAGCATTTTCTAAAAGCTCTTACATCGATCGTTCCTTCAGCATGTGAAAAACTGCATCTCGATAGAAGTTTTGGTGCATTAAGAAGTACAAGACCTCAGGCGAGATAAGAGAAGTGTAATTCTGGATAATGAGTGGGTTTCTGCTTAGCGATAGGTGCGGTCTTTTGGTTTCGTAACTATAGCGCACGATACCTTAATGCTTTATATAATTCTAAGGAAAATTTATGCTGAAGCTGTTTTCGCCTGAGTAATACTGTAGCAAGCATAGCTTTGTGTTAGTTTTATATACGCATTTAGATGTTTCATGGGATAGAATTTTGCTCATGTTTAAGATAAAGTAGATAAAACCACCCATCAGGAACCAAACAATGGACCTTGTCTTCACGACATCACCGGCGTCTTGACTTTCCATCAGCATCGAAACGCTAGGTTAGACGTCGTCATCGATCGTACTTGGTGTAGAAAACCTTTTATTCCTTCGAAGTAATACTATGGCCAATAAATTGCTGTTATTCACTTCGATGAAGCAACCAGTTGGGGATTGCTTCTGTATAATTCTACCTATCATTGCGATCGTGGGGCAACGATTTAGTGAGTTTTTGGCTTGAACATCGGGGATGATGGCTAATCGTGTTCATTTATTGCATTGACTTCTATGTTAGTTGTAGAACAGTTAACCCATGACCTAATGTGACGAATGTTTTCAATTCTTCCATGTCAACGGTAGTCTTGAGTTCTTGACAATCTTTGTTTATAAGGTCATCACTTCGTATTTAAAAGCTATCAAATGCTACGAACGATTTCTTGATTAACGAAACTTTTCAGTCAGCTGTGTTTTTGCTGTTGACTTGTGCACAGCACATCGCCCAGAGCAATTTTGCCTCCACGATATTTGCTTAAAGTCAATTTCGAACAGTTACCTATCATTAAAATATTTCTCCCTCGATAGTACCTTAACTTGAATGGAAGGCAGAGAATGAAGATATGGCATTGCAGATTGCCTTACAAGCAATGTTCAGTCAACCACTTTTGTAATGTGTGACAGAAGTACACAGTGAAGAAACGTTCTGGCTTTACACCTTTATAACTTGCGTTGTGCCTTAGGCAGATGTCACGGAGTCACCAAAGCGTCGATGGAGAAGAGCTTATGAAATATTGTCTTTATTACCCAGCCAATGGTTGAAGCCAACTTTTCCTTTTGTTACAAAGAAAAAGTATCTGCTCTATAACTAGTAGTTGCCTGAAACGAAAAGTGCTTCTTTTGTCTACTCTACACAGAGCCTCAAATTCCGATTTTCTTAACATGGTCTCCTGTATGAAATCCCTCCTAATGGAAAAAATGACGCACCTAATTTTTTACAGCTACCTATTTGATTTTGAACGAGAAATGTAAAACTTCGCGGTATTGCGACTTGTCCGTCGGCGAAATTGCACGGGATGCCCTGACCAAAGCAAGCGCCCATCTTTCTAGAGGTGGTTGCAGATAGTTAATGGACTTTTTTTGAGAGTTAAAACAGACATTTGATTGATCAACAGCAGTGATCAACACAAAAAAGTGTTTCGTCATTTGCAGAAAAAATGTGCTTCCAAAGAGCAGTTGCTACGATTATGGAATCTCGTTAGCTTTAATGCAGAACCGAACCTGAGACAGCATTTGTGTAAATAGTGTTTAATCACATTGTGTTACAGGGTTGCTTACAAATCATGTAAGGCGGTTTCTCTCAATAACTGTCGCCACAACCAATCAAAACTTGTTAAAATGCTTTTTTCCGGAGCATGAAAACTGCTCTATAAACCGTCATATTAGGAATTCAAATAGAAGTTTCTTCTTGCAAGGAAAGTCGCAATGCACAAAGCATAAAAAAAACGGTAAAGCTCTCAGCGTTGATCAATTCCTAAGGGATGAGCCATGCATTCGACTTCATTACACATCGCTTGGAAGTGATTGAATGCATATCTGGCCTTTGCAATGACTCGCGGTGGCCTGCCGATGTATCGAACCAGTATTGCTGTCCTCCCAGACAGGTCTGGGGGGCAATTTGCCGACCCCGGAGGGATGGAAGGCTCGGCGGGCCACGGGCACGGGGATCGATTCCACGTGTGTGTTGCAGGGCGCCTCGAACCACTGCGCCAAGCCAACATACTAGTTTATAAAATGTGAAATAAGTTGATTTTTATAGCTTCAGTGCTCTTTACGGGTTATTCATTCTACATGAAGAGATAAATCAAATTCTGCAGAAAAAAAATGCTACTATGGATTGGTTGCTGAAGGTGAGAAGAACTAAACAACAACCAGTGACGTAAAGACGAGATCAAATCTTTGCCTACATGAAATACCAGCGAAAACTCACCAAATGGAAGAAGAAACACATTTTCTGCTAAGCAATACTCACTCGACAATGGTTCCAGTTCAGGAACCCGCAAAATAGGCTCCAGCACCCACTTTCACGTACCTTACGTCAGCATAAACTTGTAAGTGAATATTTTGTTTTTCATAGTGCTTAGAATAGGACGCACCAACAAAAGAAATCTCTTCTGGAGTGGTCCTTTTCTTTGGCTTTTTTTCAATCAATATAACAACATGTTCATAAGAGAAAAAAAATCTGACTGATTTTCCAGAATCAACACTTATTGCAAAAACATTTATCGAACTCACAATTTAACCGCTCCATCCACCAGACAATAGTAATCTCAAATTTAATGACGTAAAACCTAATTAACAATAATCTCTATGCATTTGAATACCTTCTTAATTGCCTCCAGTGTTCTTTATACTAAAAGATCACACAATTTCTGTTTCGTGGTATGTTCTTGAGACAAAAAAACTGGATATTCCACCGGAGTTCCGATTCAGATATTCTCGCTGGTTGTTCTACCAAGTGGCTAGATAACGGTTTTAGGCACTTCAGTTATGTTTACATTCCTGTCTGACCTGATATTTAGAAAAAAGCAGCCTTTTAAACGATGCTTTCACCATCTCGCCCACCCAGGAGTATGAGGTAAGGTGGCAAGCAATGAATAATTACTAAGGAGGACTCACACCGGCAGCACCAACACGAATTAGAACCTCAAAAAAATTCTAAGATAAACAAAGCAAAACACGAGTGGGACTAAATGTTGCACATTCTGAAAGCTTTCCTTAACACTTCCTACCACTGTTCTAGAGAAAATAAATAAATATCTAAATATCAACGAGGACAGTGGTGGTTCAACCTCGCAATGTGCTTACTAAACCTCTCGTTTCTCTGGGGTGTTCTTTACAGAATATCAAGAAGGCGAAACCGCCCAAACGTTGGCCATTGTGAATGAATAAATGCTGTGATAGCAACGTCGTCTTTGAGCATAGAAAAAAACAGTGTCCGTGGACAGTCCACTGCCTCCAATTCAGGTGGGAAACGCTCTAGCAAAGCTATCTCAAGACTCCAGGGAGAATCGACTAGGCCAGCATTCAACGACATTCACAAGGGCGAAAATCCACAGCCTAAAAATACATTTGGTTGAAGGGAGAGGGGAAATGACTAGAATGGAAGAAGTGTTAGGATTCACACAGATGAAATGAAGATGATTCGTCTAAAATGAATAAAAAAAAATAGCGATGCATCAAACACCTCCTCACAAATGTCAATAGATAGCGAGTTTTCAGACCAACAGGTCTGCCAACTTGTGCTTCTTTGCCCTTCTATACAGATTTGCAACGCTCTTTTTTTTTGTCATGAACAATTGTGGGTCCACAATAGTAAAGGCAGATTATGTCTCTGACATTCAACACCCCTTCCAGTGTAATTCTGAAAGTTTTCTCAAAGATTTTTTTCTCTTGATTATCAGTGACTCAAAGAAGCCTTTTTGAAAAAGGAGAAGGGCATGATAGCGGAAGTCATGAAATCAAATTTGTGTCCCAGCTGTTGCGCACACCACTCACAAGCAATTTTATAAAGCACGTGCCATCTAGTGTGGCGTGTATAAACGTCTGATCAGCACTGATTGAAACGGACTGAACAATGGCAAAACAGGCATCGAAGGAAACACACATAACCACATACAGCACAGTAGGGAGAAGTCAGAGAGAGACAGAGAGACAGCACCATAGATGAAGGCTTCTCAGTCGGGAGATGTTAAAGCAATAGTGAAGTTGGATGAAAGGCGACAACAAAACTTCTAGGAAAGCAATCACGAAAGAAAAACAGGTAAAAAGAGATTGCCGTGACATTGTAGCATCAACCGAATTTATCTACACATCGTATTTAGCTTATGTAACAATCTTCTACATCATCCAGATGTGATCGAGTTAATCATTCAATAACCTAAGTAGGATCAGTAAACATCCTTTGCTACAAATCGCGTACCACTGCTACTCAGAGGACCATGTTCGCTTAAGAGGCGCAAAGAGCAAGTGACCCATCGAAAGACAGTAAAGCACCCTTGGGTGTAAAATTTTTTCCCCGCGGTTCCATTGAGAAACGTTTGTTTGTTTAAATTTATAGTAACGAACTGCAGAATGCCTAACATTAAAAAATCATTTCATAACATAGGTAAGAACATTACAACTCTGAAATAAGTATGAGCATGATTGAAGCATAAAACAGTTAAGGAATGGACTTTAAATTTACTTCGGCATTAATATCTTGGATCTTCGATTGACAACGTTGAGGCCATTTCGTCTTCCTCGGATCCTGGACGCAATATTCTGTAGTCTCACTCGGTGATTATTCAACAGTCGTAATTAGCACATTAGCTTTCAACGAAGGTTATAGAATATACATGGAACAATACGGATAAGGCTACAAAACAATATGCCCAGGCTCTGAAGAAGAAGTAGCCGAATCCTTATCCATTGAAAATTAAAGATACATGTCAACAATCTTGTGTCAGCTAATCAAGAAGAGGTGGTTAGCCTAAATTAAGGTGAAACTAATAATTAATCTGTAGGTATAAAGTCAAGTAGTCCTGGATATTCTTTGTGAACTACGACAACGATGTTCGACGACATTCGATTAATCAAGCCCATCGCTCCCTCTCCAGACAAACACGTGCTTAAAAAATGTTGGTTTACTAATACTGCCAATGAGCCGTTTGTTGACGAAAATATGAACAAAAAACACTTAAACTGAAAAATGTGTCCTAAAAAAAGAACATATGCAATGAACCACTTGCAAAAGAAACCTTTGGAAAATAACCCAAACTGCCACTTAACACAATCACGAAGACCATGGTTTTTCGATATCCGCCGAAAAATTTTTAGATATTCAGAGCATTTGACATTTTGAGACCTTGATAGAATTATGGAAGAAACATGTCACTTGTGCACATTCCTTGAAAATGTTCCGAGAAATTACTAGTACAACAAACAATCCTGAAAATCTCAAAGCAAGCTCGATAATCAGATGCACCACCCTATTCTGTTGAACGAAATCCGTCCTGTTCAATAAATTCGTTTCTTAAAACACAAGTCATAACAAAAAAAGAAAAGCCGTGTTTTGCTAACTCCAAAAAATCTGAGCTTTATTAACGTTGAATAAGAAGAACTACTAGCCTTACTGGCAAAGGTCTTTAGACTTTAAGCTGACTATTCCATCTGGTAAAGCTCTCTGTGAAATAGGACATGTTTATTTAACGGGTTATGGTCAAATTATTTCCAGTTGTTTACGGTTGCAATACGAATTTTATGATTGCAAATGTGCTAATAGACATTTTAGGCAGAGTTGATATATTTCGAAATACAACTGCTACCATACCGTTCTACGAAACCTAACAATTTGTACCTTCAGGAGATGAGACTGGATAAGCCAGACTCAATAGTCTACACTTTTTGTTGGAAACAAGTTCGAAACATTTTGCATTTGTAAGCAGGGACTATCACTGTTATAATAATCCCAATCTATCTGAAATATCTGACGTGTAAAAAAAACTCACAGTATTCAAAACATGAATATTTGGGTTTTCTGACGTATACAAACGAGGTCACAAATCATTCTTGAGCTGCTTTTTTGCCAGAGCTCAACTTTGATGCCGGAAACGTCGCGTTTTGACACTAAAAAAGACTGTGGGTACAAAAACTAATTTATGCATGCCAGTGCAATACTCAAGCAAGCATCACTTTCGGTCAAGATTAAATTAGACTCAGTGCCGTACACGACCTAAAATGAAATGTCAAAAGGGTGTTAATGCTTATTGCACCTTACAGGTATCGCTGTTATTGGAATCCACACGCCCCATGAATTAGTTGGTTTTAATGCACTTACCTTTCGACTGTCCGTTTGGTCGTAAGAATTTTTTTGTTAGATATCCAGTCGATAGCCTGCCATACACTTGTGAAGTGCGAGGCGTCACCCACAAAAAGCTACTGTATACATTTAACACCAAACCAGAAACTTCTGGAGAGTTTAGTCGACAAGCAACGAGGCCACTGCCAGCGAAGAAAGTACTGAGATTTGTAGACAAACACACAAAAATACAAACATACATGCACACATATACACACACATGCACAAACACACACACACACACACACACACACACACACAACACATACACATATATACAACAAACATACACGCACACACACAAAACACATAGTTTGCTCTTATCGGTATGCTTCCAAACAGTGTACCTTGGAAATCCTCACAGGTTCACAACTACGTCGTGTCCAGATATAGGAGGAAATAGAAATTATACAAAAATACAAAGGCACACCAAACACATGTTCTACCAAAAACTGATTTCACTTTTGAACAGTGAAGGAGACTTTTGTGTCACAAATAAGTTGGATAGGTGCCAAATATGGAAAGATAGAAAAAGAGGAATTGTAGGTCACGAAAAGACATAGAAATATTGAAAATAGGTGGAAATAAAGCGTTTCGATAACGAAAAACAGGGAACGTTGGCGTGCCATCTCGGCGGCACAAAAGACAGTATGCGTTGAGAACAATGCGCACTACAATGCGGCAAAATTAAGCTTAGTCATACGCCTCGCCACAAATATTTTAGCGTAGTCGTGAATGGGAAACAACAGTCTTTATATTACCCCTCACACTGTACCAAAGTGCAATTTTTGTCCTAACGCACTCAGATTTTTGCAACTAATAGCCAAGAGATGAAACGATACTAATTCCATACGAAAATAGTAAATGCATACCACTCCATTTTCTTCGTGCGTAGCATAGATATCAGTTTCATTCATAGGGTGCTCTGAACCACGCGCACTACCGAAGTCGTCCTGAGACGAAAAGTTTGCGACGAACTGCGGATATTTAATATCGAATCGACGAGGCAAAAACAAGCATTTAACACTTCAAAAATTAAATTCAATCACATCACAACAAATACCATGTCATGTGTATTTTGTAGACGTAGAAGGTCACCGCGATTTTTATGAAGCTCGTGGCAACCGATAACTTCCTGCTTTTAAATGCTTAAAAAAAAGATGTCAAATTTTAAATTTACCACTTGTGCAAGGTTTTTTCCCGACCCTCGTCCGTCGCCCATCGCGTTGAAAACAGGCCATTGAGTACTATGTTGGTATAGAGATCTCTAAAGAATAGCACAACAATACTTAGAATTAAATATTGCTATTAAGCATTATCGAAATCACCACATCAGATCTAGGAACTGGAATAAACAGTATCCTGAACTACTTCAGTGAGAAAGAAGAACGGACAACACTAGTCACATGAGACTCCCCTTCCTTCACGTCCGCTTATTTTGCCTCAGAGTGTTCTTTTTATATTTCGCCCATTCATTCGATAGGTTGCTAACTACAGGTGCCACGAGCTGGGAACTGTGTGAAAAACTACTCTTTGTGGCTAGTAATACATGGAAATAGCTGGAGCTAGAATGTCACAGAAAATGTTTCCGATGAGGAAATTTTTAAGATATCAAGAGAATTGCTATTTGACGTCTCCCACTTGGGAAGTAGAGCATGAGGACTGATTAATATATGTAGATAACGTATGAACGACGAAGAATAGGCATCTTTCATTATGTATCAAGAACCCCGAATAAGAACTTAGACGAGAAATGTGTCGTCATAAAAAACTTACTTGCATTTTCATCGATTCCAATCATGAGCACACCCGAACTGTTATCGTATTGAATACTGTTAAAAACTGTATGGTTGAGTGCCTTCGTAATTGACTTCTACCAGTCAGTTTCCTAATAACCTTGAGGAAAAGAAACATTATCTAAGCAAGCAAATGCATTACACACCCACTATGTGGAATCAGAATATGTAGAATGTATGATAATGCGTGCACATACTTTCCTATTAAGGTTACTTTCAGTAAAATCAAACCCGTACTGCTCATACTTATCGATCAGGTCTTTGTCTCGATTACCAAGTTCGAAGAACATTTCTTCATATCTTTTCTGGACCGACTCCCAGGACACCTTGAAAAATTCAGAAAAAGTAACGTGTAACTTAAGACCATGCAGTCAGCACCGACCAGAATGAGAACTTTACCACATTAAAAAAAAGAAGTTGAACATAGAATAAGCATGAAACTAACATAGCCTTCTCCTTGAGAACGTCGTTCTCTGTCAATGAGTTCCATGAAGAGATTGCAAGCCTTAAAAAAGTCCTCTGGTGGTACTGAATGCATACTGACATTGGTAGAAAATAAAACTAACTTTCATTTGGCGAGCATTCTCCACCGTTGAAGGATACTTCTCTTCAGTGACATCCTTTCGTCCTTTGCTAAGTGACGAATTGACCAATTTTGTACATTACGTAGTGCAATTCAATAAACTATAAGGGACTATAAAGCAAGGTTGTTAGACCATGAGCGATGGTGTGAGCCAACTCCAACTTTGTAGGTTGGACAAGAGTGTATCACTTAAATTAACTTCAACTCACCAGTAGTTGAGAGTATTGGCGCATCCCAACTGTGAATAAATCGAGTCATCTCATTGCAACAATCCCTCAAATAATTCCTACCTTCTATACTATCGCATGCTTCTTGCAGTAACTATATTTAGTGGTAATTATTCTAGATTTATTCTTGCACATTCAGCAAATTATTTCATAGCGACTATCTCGTGCACTTGCCTCGCAGGTGAATGGAAATGAATTCTGTAACTTCTTTTTAACAAGTGTTCCTCTGCATCCGACAGTTCGGACACTGAAGAAGCAGCCGCCACCTACAGACATTCTTCAGCATCTGCCGTTCCAATCTGCTTTTTGTGAAAGCTGCTGCATCGCTCTCACATGTATTTTCTTTAAAAGCTTTATATAGCCTTCGTAATCATTCTATAGTCTCCCTCTCAGCATTCTCTCCAGTTCCTTCTGTAAAACTCCGCCTATTCTTGGAGTAATATAAGCAGCTTCATCAGTTAACTGGAGTCTAATCCTCTTCACAGTGCTCTGCACAGTTCTTTCTATAGTTCCTTCCACAGTTCGCCACATCGCTCCCTACCAGTTCTGCTTCCTTCTCGATATTGACGTTTGCATCTTTCGTTCTCCTGTATATCGTCACACAGTTAATATTGTACTGCTGTTATCTTATATATAAACGGTTATAACACAAACCTGAAATTGGGTTCTATGACACAACATTAAATGCCCCACGTGGCATTTTTCAGACAAAGGCGAGCAGTTGACCGAGCTAACAGCTAACTTTTCCAACCATATTTCTATCACTGCCTAACCCGCCACACACCTAATGTACAGTTGATGTATTCGAATACAACGCTTACAACAAACATTTTGAAAATTCAAGTTTCAGTAAGAGCTACATGTCAGTCGTCTTCTTCACGGCTGTTCACTTTGCTGCATGATTTTTTTTGCCAGACTTCATATATCCAATCGATAGCTTCCTCATTATAGATGCCTAAGAATGGTCAGCTAAGCACTATTTTCTGAATTCTGATTTAAAAAGAACTATTTTTAGACGGAGATTTTTTCTTCGTCTACAGGGTTTTTTTTGTTGGTGAACGAAGTGCTAAAATATTTTCACTGGCGAATCAACAACAGTTGAGAAGAATACCAAGCTGTCTCTGTTATATAAAAAGAAAATAAATGGATCTCCCTGCGTTTTGTAGCAAGAAAACATCATAATGGCCACTCTTAACCAGGAGTTTTCTTTATGGCACGTTTTTTTCAAAGTGGAGAGTACAGCGGATCATATTAGATGCATATAGCTCACAGCATACATGAAAAAATTGGGATTGGTCTCGCGTGGATGCCAGCAAAAAAATTGGTACAAACGCTTAAGTTTTAAACAAATGGAAAATTAACACATTTTTTTGTAAGACTATAAGCACTCCTTCTTCAGGGCACGTGCTGCGCAGTGGTTAGAGGTGTGCTGTAATACAGTTTTGTTTTTGTTGGTTGGATAGGCTCGGTAGATATATAATGAAAAGAACAGGCGGCAGATGGACGAAAAAACTGTAGAGCGGTTTCCCCGAGGATGAACGCATCGCATAGGGACGACCATCTACACTTTGGGCAGAGGTGTTCGTGGCTAATGTCAAACAGCTATACTCGCAGCCGTAGATATTTTAAAGTTCAGTTATGAGACTCCACTCGCCACCATGCTGGAATGAAACAACCACCATGGGCGACGACTGCGAGTGAAAAAACGGATGGAAAATGTGTTGGGGTCCGAACAACTCGTGAAGATGAACCGACCAAGCATCCCAGAATTTAAGATAGCGAGTTCATTGCACACGAAGCCCATTCCTAGGTTGGCAAATTGTATCAGAGTTGTCTGGGAGCATAGAACACAGACTTGAAGCACAGATATGTTTCCTTAAGCCGTCGTATGAGCCAAACATGAATTCATTCACCTCAATGATCTCACGAGTGGTATCCAGTGTAGGGTACATCCCGAAGTGGTTCATTAACGCTGAATGAACGCTTTAGCCTTTATCTTCTCACCTCTCCTACAATGATTTTCCGCCCTACTCCAACTGGCAGGGTACCCAAATGTTGAGGTTCATCCTGGATTATGCTGCACAGACTACTCGAAACCACGTCCAGAGTTATTGAAGTTTATTTGAAACACCAGCTGTCCCTTAGCCGAACTTTTGCCGATTATACAAAAAAACAGTTTCCGCCCGTATACAGTTAATGAAGAAAAAAAAGGATGGAGCTCTCGGCGTTGAACAATCCCCTGTGGAATGCGCCATGCATTCGACTTCATTAAGCATCGTTTGGAAGCATTTGAATGCATATCTGGCCTTTACAATGACTCGCGGTGGCCTATCAATGCATTGAGCCAGTGCTCCTATCCTCCCAGGCAAGTGTGGTATCAATTTGCCGACCTCGGAGGGATGGAAGGCATGGTGGGCCATGGGCGCGGGGATCCATTCCACGTGTATGTAGCAGTGGCGCCTCCAACCACTGCGCCACACACACCCTTCGTGTACTGTTATTCCAGAGAAACCATCAACAAACTAATGGACCGTAGCTCCGAAATAACATTTTTAACTCAATGGTCTGCCTAATAAACAGCAGAACTCTTGAATGAAATCTTCTAAACAATAGCTGATGCATACAACTTATCTAGAGTGCTTAGTTCTATTCAGAATGAATTTTTGAGACGTTCGAAATCTTTCCCATATTCGACATTTAGCGGAATGCAGGCAGAAAACGAAAAGTAGAAAAGCGGGTCATTTTATGAGAAAAACTAAGAGGACCTGTGTTGTGGACTCTACGAGGAGGCAAATGCCCTGTAGAACAACTGCGTACAATAAAGAATTATCAAAGATGAAGCTCTCGGCGTTGATCAATCTCTAAGAGACGCACCATGCATTGTTGGCCTACTGATGTATCAAGTCAGTGCTGATCTCCTCTCAGACAGGTCTGGTACCAATCTGCCGACCTTAGAGGGATGGAACGCTTGGTGAGCCCGAGGAGCAAGATCGAACCCATGTGTATAGCACGCTCCACGAGATACACTATGGGCAGAAATCAATCCGTCTCTCGTCAACTTGTGCATTCAAAGCTGGAAACGATTTGTAGGTCACGGGGTGGGCCTTGAAAACATTACATAGCTTTAGACCACCACCTCATACAACGACTGCACAAACAGATACGGATGGAAAGTTTGTTAGAGAATGCATGACGCCTGAAGGTGATCCATTCAAGTATCCTAGCAAATATATACATGTATAGGAAGATAAATTACAGCCGTTTCTATATGTTTGCACTATTCTGAGTTCCTCAAGCACTTTGGTTACCGAAGAATACAATTCACTAAACTTTTAGCGAATTTTGCCATCTGTGGAACATCTGCAATGAGCAATGAAGACAACTCTAATTAGTTCATTGGTGCTTGCTCGAGTTATTCGATGATCAACAGGATCGCAAGTGATACGAGTGATTTCCAGTACCATGTGAACTATATGTGATTTCAATACGTGGTTTCATTTCTTGAAAAAGATCGGTAACGCAGGTCTGAAAGAGGTGAAATCTTACGCTGTGTTAGATATTATGGAACAACTGTTCCATAACAACCTCATACTACCTTATCAAGCACCAAGCAACTTTTTGCTGTATACTGAGGCAAATATAAAATTGGCCTCGGAAATAATAAATTGATTGGACCTGCTGAAATCGCACTCAAAAAGATGTACCTTTCCTTAGCGCATTGAACAATAACGAATCCTTTCATAGAGAGGTCTTAAAACATCAGGAGGTACTGGATGGGACTTTAAAGTAACCGCATCCATTTCAACGACGTCCGCAAACATTGGGAGAAGATGGAAGACACGTCCCTGAAAATAGCCATTCACTGCAGGAAGTTAGACTAAACAAAAAAAGTTTGGCAATAACATTACATATACAAGGAAATTTTTCTCGACGCATTCTTGAGGGAAGCTATTGAAAAAAATTTAAGGTAAGAAAGAGAAGAGAACTACACTTTATTTGAAAACAATGAGCACTTGATTAAATTCATAATGCTTAAACACTAATGAACAATACTTTGAAAGACGCACCAAATTCTGCTCAATCTTCCTGGCCTCCACCTTGTCGCTCTTGGTCGCTCTCCTTTCAGTGATACGTAAATCTAGGCAGTTATTCGAAATAGCCCTAAAACTGCTTACAACAAAGCATCCGATAGAAGCCAAAATGTAAAAAACTGAATAACTTTAATTTTATCCAAATCCCCATTCCCCATGATTTACCACTTCATCGTAGACGGAGAGTACACTTGAGTACAGTAGTGGAATGCACAGCAAGTGTTCGTTAACTAGAACAGTCACTCGTTTTGAAAAGCTGGACGTTCTTCTTCAGAAACTATGCTAAGAGCAGACCAGTGCCAAAAATCACGGCCGTTTTCGCAACAACTGTCATCAGTTGGCAAGTGGTGACAACCAAGAAAAGCAGTATTACGTCTCCGGAAAAAAGAAAATAATGGTGAACTAGCAAATTAACATTCCATCGGAAAGTAACCTAGAATTTGGAGGATTTGTGAGGACATTCAATGCAAATGGTGATGTATAAGTGCTATTACTCTGAGCACTCTTATATACTGCTATTAATATATATGCAATACGTAATCATATAATCCCAAACAGTGCGCCATACACGAAGCGTACTTGGACACGAATCCTTGATTGTAGGCATATTCGTTTTAGGCATCGTATGCAATGCGTATTCCTTCCGGTTATTGTTCTGATGCAAAAACTTGTTCTGCTAAACTGCTTCCCGAAGATGTTTTAGAAACATTCGGTGGAGAGAAGTTCTTTCCCTGCCCATTACAACATACAGAAAACAAATTGGGAGGGGTGTTCGTCAGCAAACATCCAGCGAGGATGATACCAAGCACAAAGAGCAAGAGTCGTATTGTTACTGATGCTTCCCACCTATAAGCTTCTATGCGAGTTGAAACTAACCTTTCGTGACAGGTCATCAGTAATAATAGTAGACCAGTCACTAGTAATGGCAATCAAATTTAAAAGTTGAAAAGTTTTTGTAAAAGTTTCAGACTGCAATAACTGTAAACTGTGTGTAAAACTGCATTGCAAAAATACAATTTTTCCATCAGCCCTTTAGCATCCTCATTTGGTTACACTGTCTATATATCTATGATACTATATGAGAACTCCAAAGCTATTTACAGCTGAACTGCAGTAGACAATGCAGTTGCTCGCCCTGATAGGGGAAAAAGACATGCACTTTGATGGAAAACTCCTGTCAAATCTTCGTTTTGTTGACGACTACGCCATTTTCAACACGAGTGCAAGCGAGGAAGAGATAGCGCCTCAATAAGCTAATAGAAATAGGGAAAAAAGACCGGACTGTGCATAAATTGAAAAGGATTTGATTCACGACAAACCATGATATGGAGGAGAACAAACCAATTGGATGGCTGTCTGATTACAAAAACCACTTCGTATGTGCATCTTGGACATTCGTTGAACATGGAGAAAAACATGAACGAGAATTAAACAAAAGCAGGAAAGCAGCCCGAGCAGTTTCCGAGCCACTTACTGAAGCCACCGACTAAGTAAATTACTCGAAAATTCACCTTTTCGATTCAACGGGCCCTCACAGCGCTCTTTTTACACGGCAGAGACTTGGGCTGCTAATTCCACGTCAAGAATACTGCGCCCTACTCACAGAACGCTTGAACGATGTCTTTTGAAATATAACTGGCCCACATAACATCTAGCCGGAATGTCCAGATCTTCCAAATTTATCCCACATTCGGTAACGATGAGGCTACACATCGATAGCGAGACGCAGACGGGAAACTCATACTACGAGAAGAGCATATGACAAATTGTCAAAGAGAACTGCAGAGCGGACTCCACAAATATTCGCGTCATCTCGGACGGCCACTTATACAGTGGACTGAAGCCTTTAAGGCTCACGTCAAGCCATCTGCAGTCCCAGATGGGGAAGATTTCCCGGTAACGAAGGGAGCTTTGCGAAAGTCACCATGTTCGAAGCACAACCTAACCATGCAAAAACGACTGGTCCAAAGAAGAAGAAACTAATGAAGGATGCTTTTGGAGTCGTAGTACTCTTAAAGATGGATTATCAAAGAATTCAAGTATTTCGCGTGCTTAAGAGAAAATAAAATGCGGTTCCTACCGAAGGCATTCGTTCACGCGAGACGCATTTGTAGCTCCTTTAAAACACAGAGCATTGTGCACATCAGGGTGTGCAGATAACTGCCCCCTGAAACTGTTTTCCCAATGAGCAATTTACCCGTAGAATTTTGTGTGGAAGTCAAAAATCGGATTTACAACTAGTAGCATAGTCAAACAATCACGAATTTCCAGTTACTTTCTTTTTGGAAGCTTGTATAGGCTTACTTATAGGGTCGCACATGCTTGGTGTATCGATGGGACACTAAGGGCTAACTAACGCCTCTCATCATTCGGAGGCCAAGAAACCATTACCAATACCAAACTTACTTGTGAATATGAGAAGGCTGCTTCTACACATCAATAAATGCTCGTGAGTGACTCCGTTCCGTAGACCAAATATGCGCTTAATAACCGGAAAATTTCGTCCGAAAAATAAAGGAAATGTAGGGGTCAATATCGCTATTTGGTAGCTCTTGTTTGAAGAAAGAAAAATGCAAGATAGTTTCGGACTCTATTCCATCTGTGGGCACTAGTCAAACGTCCAACTAATAATTTCCGAAAATGCTGGCTAAAAAGCGACTTGCGACGTCAAAAGCGAGGGCACTTTGTTTGAGTTCAATGAAGAAGAGAAGTCATTAGAAGATTTCTACATATATGATATACTAAAAATCCAAGAGTTCGTGGAACACAAATTCGAAGGATGGCAGAAAGAAACTCCAATTTTGTAGGAAGCATTTAAAACAAGGTAGAAAACAGAGATGACGAATATGACAAACTTCCTCTATAGATAACGAATATGAATGAACAGCCAAACAGTGCACTCACAAATTAATAAATTTCACTAGCGACGATAACTGACCGCACTGGAGATCCCGCTGTGCTTCAACAGCATGGTGAATCCTTCATCAAAAAATGGAATTATGGAATCGAGGAGATGGACGAGTTCAATCTCTTCAAGAAGCTCATCAGACACAATACCCCCACGTCACCCAATCACGCTGCACAATGAAGCCACGGAGTTAGGGATTCTCCAATTATCCTAAACATTTAAATCAAGCAAATTCTCACTAATGCCATGACGATCTTTGTTGAGCACAAATGTCCCATGTGGAGTACACAACGTTCCAATGCTACATCATGATGCGTTCCCGTGCAAAGGAGAAACTACCGAACTAAGAGAGATTAAAAAATACTTCAATGCACTAGTCATTCTATCTTGAGCAAGCGATACGCCGAAACGTCAACAGAAAGCACTCCGCTGGCACTGGATGTACAGCACCGATGACTGTCGAACGACACAACGAAAACCGATGGCATGCAATTCTACCCATTAATAAGGTGAGCACGCTTCAAGAGTGGTGGGAAGCATAGAAAACTATTCTTTACCTTTAAGGGAATAAACTCTATTTTATCATCAGTATCGTCTATATATTAAGCATTTCCTCCCAACTTTATTTATTATTACATCATGCCATTCGCTTGTATGCTAGTCGCAACGTTTACATTAATATCCGATTAGCTCGGTTAGCATCCTTACAATCATCATCTTCATCTTACTGATCTATTCGATGTAGAAAATCTCAGTTGTTAACTCTACCTGCAAGTAGTCACTATTGTACGTTAATCTCTACTACCATGTACATTTTAACATGTTAACCACTGTGCGGTGTAAAGTTAATGCTATTGTAAGCTTACATGCACCTCCATTATGCTAATCTCACGTAGCGTTACCACGGTCTTCGAACACACACATGCACGTCACGTGACGCCAGCAGCCTATAAAAGAGTTCCTCCGTCCCCTCTCATTGAAGGATCCTCTTACATATTGTCTTGCCCTCTTTTATTGATTCTTATACCGTATTGTCGCTGCTATTGTTTCGGTATTGGTATGTCGTTACTGTTGTATTATTATTGTTATAAACCGTTTAATCACCCAAACCTGAGATTACGAGCTGTGAAACCTTTAAAAAAACCATTGTGACAGGTTGCAAGAACAGGCGTTTGCTCATGAACTTGCCAATACAACCTTTAACAACAATGATGCTATTAATTTTACAAAAGTTTTTTTTAATATATTCCGAATATTTTAGTATATTGATGAGCTTATTGATTGCTTGGTTATACACCAACCTTATATATTAATACTACTCCGATTGCTGAAGAGTGAACTGTCACTGAAGAAGCAAATAATTTCGGTCGACAGTCGCTCAAGGACCATTTCGTAGCTCTGAGGAAGAAGAAAACATCGAAACGTTAGCCGAATAAACCTTTTTATCAACCTCGTGTTAGCTTGATAATCTAGGAAAGAATACATGTGGATCCTAGTGTGTTCATTCCTTTCACTACGTGTGGTTCTTTATTGATGTGGGCAAGCGAAAATGACATAGCAAACATATACTGAAAATCAGTGACCATAAACGGTAGAAGCACGTTAGTTGCAGATTAATTGCATCAGCTTCTGATTTAGTGTTGCCGTTTTTTGTATAAAAGAAATAGGGATGACCACAATGATGCTGAGATATTTGCAAAACTCCGGACCACAGGTGTCTACAGTTGAGATCGAACATGTTATTCCCTTTCCGGAGGCTAACGCGTTCACGACCACAGTGTATTAGTTGGTCAGTGAGATAAGGGTTTTCCAGTTATTCTTGGGTATCGAATAATTACTAGCTGGAAGAAGAATGCTCGACTTTGTACGAATTTGCCAAGCGGAACCCTTTTCGCTTTGCTACAGAGTACAATTACAAGGTAGGGTTATTATCGTTCATAAAAACAACAATGCAATATTAACAATGTGATGATGTACAGGAAGGTGAACGATGTAAGTGTTTGTACCAAGAAGGATCCTTGACAGGGAGAACTGGTAGAGAGATGTGGAGAGGACGGCGGAAGACCGAGACCAAGGCTGAGACTAACTAACGCATAGAGAAAGCTGTTTATACACCTGCTATGATAGGTGGAGTTTAACTAGAGTAGTTGAGGAAATAGTTCCGAAGATAGGTGACGGAACTTTGTTCTTTGGACAGGACTGAGCAGGCAAGACAAGGGCATATCCGGATAAGGCGATGACTAAGCAACAAGTGTATTTGAGAAGGCCGTAAGTGCGAGACAAGTGCATTTCTAGTTGACGAGATGACAAAGCGATACGTGCATTGCATTTTTTGGTCAAGAGATGACAAGTGCAAGGAAAGTCCACATTCGATTAAGAGGATGGCTAAGTAATGCAGTGATAAATGTGGTTATCGTTAAATATAGTTGCTGTAGGAAGCATGCAATAATAAAGAGGATAGGAACTCTTCGGGAAATAGTTGCTGTAGGCATCGTGTGGGCCCTTCGTTTAGCCTATCTCTCAGCCGCGTTTCTAACTTACAGGCGCTATTATGGTTATAATTCACATTATGGCTTGCTATGGAGAAGAATAGGCAGTAAATATAAAGTGTTTACACTATCGAATCCAAGTAACTATGACGAATTTTTTAGCGGTGATAAATAAACGTTTTAAATTGCGTCAAATATCTGTCCATGGCTTCCAACATCTGTATAAAACGCATGCTCTCTATTTGTAATATAACGAGGTCACTTGGATAGTCCGTTCTCACAAGTTGTGCGTACCCCCAGCATATTTGCCATTCGTTTCTTTCCCTCGCAATCGTCATCCATGGTGGTGGTTTTGGTCGAGCCATGGTAGCACGTGCGAGTCTCACAGCGTGATTTGTGAAATAGTCGCAGCTGCGGGTACAGCTGATTAACTTTGTTAACGAACACGTCCGCCCAAAATGTGGGTGGCCGTCCTAGGGAACGTTTGCATTCTCGTGGTGTTCACCCTACAGTTCTTGTCATCCATCTATCATCGGTTCTTCTCATTACGTGACCTCCCCATCTATGTTTCGCCATCGATGTATTTTCCCCCTGTATCTCGATGATGTGACAGATTTTGAAGATCGAGCTTCGTATTCCGGCTACATACTGAGAGTGCCGGTTATATTTCAGAAGACATCGCTCAAGCGCTCTGTGAGTAGTGCGGAGTACTCTTGACGTGGTTGATGTATCAGCCCATGTCATTGCTTCATAACAGAGCGCTAGGAGGACCATTGAATCGAAAATGTGAGCGCGGATTTTCGGGTTCTTCAAAGGTCTCGAGTAACGCGGACTTTGAACCCTTAGCTACAACAAATGGTTTTGATCGTCGTAGTAAACGACACCGAACTCGACGGGCTCGCCAGCGCTTCCACATGGAACGTGTGGAAATTAGTTAGTGAGGGGAGAGAGAGAGAGAGAGAGAGACCATCTGATGTTACGTCTTTATATTTCAAATTTGGAAGCTAACTACGGCGAACTATTCAGTCTAATTCGCTGTTTTCTTGAAGAGCACACTTAGGGTTGTTATTATGGTTTTTATTCATAAAAAGCTGGCGATTTGACGGATTTCGCCTTCTTCTTAGCCTGGGAAGGTCAAGTTGACTACAGTCTAGACAGCCATAACTCTATAATTCCAACAGAAAACTACCGAACCTATATTTCAGTCGTACTGGAGACAAAATAGCTTCTTCACAAGCTCACTGCTTTCTTTGAGAATTCTACTGAGTATTCCACGTGGAGAGCAACGGCACAAAGTTAGCATGGATACGTAATGCGCCTCTCTCACATTAAAATATCACTCTGAGATATTATCTAACATTTCGCCTGATAATGAGCCACTTTTTGCCGCAGTTTGTTTCAATTTCTGGAATTTATCCAGGCCGATTTGAGAGTTTTGCGCGCCGAAGTTCCGATTTCTGTGCGTGGATAGTGAATTCTACTTAAAAATACAGAACGCTTGTTATTGACAACGACTGTTGACAAATTGTTCTTAAACTCAATATCAGCAGTATGTATTATATAAGCTATCAAATAGCGCATAGCAAACCAATATTTTTCACTACGAAACAGCACTGCCACGTGAGGTTGCGACGAAGACACCACTTCAAGAAGACGAACGACTGTGGACCATCCACTGGGATCATGGGCACTGAGGAAGACGAAGACATCAAAACGTCAACCGAATGAGCCGTTTTATCAACCCCCTTGTTAGCTTAGTAATTTTCGAGAAGGCGGGAAAAAAAACTGAGTAGGAAAGGTGAACGCAAATTTCCGGGGCGTTGATTAGTCGGTGGCCTCCTTAAAGAGCGAAAATGAGGCCCATTCTACCCTCCTTCTTCTGTTTAATTCCTCCTTCGTGTTGTTCTTCATGTTAATTAAACCTCGAACCTACACGCACGGAATTGTCTCTTTAACCAACGATCCATCTATTTCGATTTATTCACATTAGCACCAGTGATTTTTCATGAACCTGGTATTTGTTCTATTAATGCGCAGTCTATAACTTTTAGCCGCTTCGCTACCCAGGTCTCGTCTCTGCTTCGCTGGTGCTTTCAATAAAGCTACATCATCGAAAAAAGTGAAGACTTGACAAAAATTTACCAGCAATGCGTATGACTTCCACGTCTCAATCGAGTAAGTTGTGAGAGACTCTTTTTTCCACGGCCATAGTAAAAAGCCCACGAAGCAGCTGATTTCAGTGGTGCAGTTTCAACAGCTAGATTTCTTATATGGGACGGGTTCATTCCGTAGCTTACAAGGACTGAAAGGACTGCACTCGTTTCGATGTCTTCAAACGATTTTTTCCCCTTTGCAGTAGATAAAGTTGGGAGAAGGGGGAGAAGGAGTAGTTAGTGCTTCCGACAGAATGTGTTTTTCGGAAACGCTGGCTCATACGTCAACCTTAAGAGGTGCGATCCACATGTTTCTTTATCCGAACGCTAACACGCCATTTCATCGGTGCAGAAGCGAACAAGCACACAGTGAGATCATAATTAGATCGGCACCTATGAGAAACATACCGCCACTCGTCATCATCTTTTGATGCTAGCTGGACTGCTCACATACAACGTGAAACATATTTCCAAGATAAAGAGAAACACCAGGGTGTTGTAAAAGTACGAGACACCGCTTTACTTTCTTCCATGTAGCATAAAAAGAACTACGGCCCACTAGAAACAGAACAGTAATGGACAGCTAGTACGTCCTCAGGCAGCATCCAAAAATATTTCTTAAACTATGTAACACCTTAAAACCAACTTTTATCAAACCTTGGTAACAATAACCAATAATTTTCTACATGCTTGAGCTGACGCGAAGTTAATTCATTCCAATTTGATACGCTTACGAGCACCCAGAGCGCAACAACGACCAACCTGGGACCATCGACTCGGATCAACGCGGTTCTGAAGAAGGCGAACGTGCTGAATCGTCAGCTGAATGAAAGTTTTCTACCAACTTAGTGTCAGTTAGATCATGTAGAAAACCATGTAACAACTTCACAATAAGAATTTCACCATTTTCCAACAAGATTGTCATAGCATCAAAATTAATTACGGCAACGTATGAGAAAATCACGTCGAATTTCCAGTTAAACAATAGAATGGAATTCGATGTATGGCATCCACATCATTTTCTATTTGCTGATGATATCGTTTTTACAACATGCGCACTACCCAGCTGGAACCAGAGGACGCCGATTTTGACGATAGCAAGTGTAAAAATCTGTTTTCAATCGAAGCTCAGGAAAGCGAATCAGAATTTTCTGACCCACATCAACCGTTAAAGACCAAAGACACTTTCACACTGAGACAAGCTGTGGGTGGTAACAGTGCAACTTGAGGACCAAGCGGTGGACAACATCAAAGAGCGACTGCATTCCATGGGATGGCAGGTGTGCACGAGAAGATCGCTAACTAGACGGTCAGTTTCCTTCGCGAAGACTCCACAATTAAACTGTTATGCCTCTCGCATTCTTCAACTAAAGAATACACAATGGTAAAACTTTGAACGCCAAAAAGGACATGAAGCTTTGTTAGCCTCCGCTGAAGGTTCTGGAAAGACAAAGTTTCAAGTGTCGGTGAATTTCCTTAATGTACGTATAAAGCTTTACTAGATGATTTACCTTTGCAGAAATACTTCGCACTTCAACTTGACTTTTTTTCGTTCCTCATTACGTCGTGTCTATGGCAAGAACCATGCAGGACAAGCATGCAGGCTTTCGGTCACATAGGTTGAAATTCAATTACTTACATAATATGAATAATGTTGGGAGAAGGAGCGTATCATATACACGAGGCTGATGATAAACACAGGGACTATTTATCTCAGGATGGAACTCTAAGAGCTATACTCAACGTAATGTTTTCGTTCCCGTTTACTAGAAAACGATAGATTTAGTCTCGAAAGAACCAATCAGAAAAAAGCGAGCGTTCATATCTCACATTTCAGGACAATACTTGGAAATAATGAGTAATCCGTTGCTGACAATATCACCCAATCATGGGTTACACGTAGCCGAAGGTAAATTTGATTTCCAACTCTATTGAGCTGGTAACAAAAATTATTGGTTGGAATAGAAACCTAAAGATCCCACTGGAACCTGAAGTCCTTTGCTAAGAAAATGAAAATTATCGTGTTAAACATAGAAGTTTTATAGGAAACTTTCGCTTAGGAAACGTCTTAACAAAATAGAAGCCTAGAGAATTTATTTTTTATGGATAAGACAAAGTCTTCTTTAAAGTCTTCAATTCATGGATTACACTAGTTATAGAGAAATCTGTGCGCTCGTTATTGTGCTACTTTGAAACAATAAAAAACGTGGCGGTAACACTATATAGAATGGAAACGCCGTGTTTTACTAATGGGAATTAAGGTAAAAAAATCTGTGGAAGTAATTGCTATTAACATAAACACACGGAGTTTAAGCACTGATTTTTTCTATGGTCAATTTTTGGTAGTGCAGATTTGGAAACTACTGAAATAACACTGCAGCGGACACCAATCTGTATGATATAGCATTAGCGAACTCAGAACCGATGCTAGCAAGAACTGCATAAAGTGTGAGGGATTGGAATCTCACCAGGATATCAAATGAGTCATAGTATCGCTGCATCAACTTTTTTGGCCTCAAACACTCAAAATATTCTCGAAGAAATTGGACTTTCTATGTGATGGCGACAATTGCTGAAATGTAACTTGAGGCCAGGGTTTTTCCATGTGCTTTTCCGCTCAGGTGACATATAATCGTTTTGAGCAATGATAAATTAGTCAACAAATAGTTAAGAACAATTAATGATGTGTTTCTCGATGACTAGTTTAATCCAAAAAAGCTCCAAAATGCGACTGACGGTATCATCCATCCATTATGCAAAAACTGTTTCCAAATCCTGAGAATTTCACACCCGTACATTCAAAGTGGGTTCTTCTCATTCGCCTTGAAAAGAAATTGTGTGAATGGTATGGCAATCCATAGTTATGCTCTTGCCAAGCTCAACTTATCCTATTAAAGGTCTTCATCATGCCTTTAAGCTTTTTCCTACATTTGTCAGCAATGTTGAATTTGTAATGTTTAGTTGCTGCTAATATTTCTACATTGTCGGTAAAAACCCATATAGAACAAAAAAGAACACAAAAGTTCGTGAAACATGCACACTGTGTTTCATGCATGGATAAAGGTTGGTTTTTGATTTCAGGTTCTATACATTGATGAACAATATCATCCTAAAAATGAACTGAAACGTTTCAGAATGGGTGGCAGAGCATTCCTTGGAGACTTCGAAAGATGTGAACCTTACCTTAATTCTACAATTCTTTTAGAACTATTCATATTTACTGTCAAAGATACCTTTGAGGCTTTTGTGCCTATTTTCGATGCTAATGCAAATGCTCAAGATACAACAGATAGTAATAATACTTTGAAAAAGTGGAACCTCCGTCTGAGTACGCATTTCACTGGAATTTTCATTTTTTGGTAATTAGAATACTACAATTTATAGGATGATTAGTTCTCACTTCAGACATCTTCAATAAAGTAACTACGACTTCTGTTTGAAAATTATGGTAATAAAACGCTACCATTATTGTATGTAGTAATCCTACAACACCAAACTGCACTGTTTCACAGAGTTCTAGAGGATGAAAGTGCACAATGCCTCAAGGCCCGACCTGCGATCTTCTGAAAAATGACGACGCTTTAATGCACTGTGCCATACCAGATGCTTCAATGTATCACAGATTCGAAATCAAAATATACTTTACCATTTACAAGTACTACAGGAATGGCAGGAATGAGACAACTGAACAAAAAACAATTTTGTACAGAAATGCATGTTGAACAAATAAGCTGCCCTTAATTCAACTGAGGAACCCAATACATCACATGAAAAAAGAAAGAAATACAGAGGATTCACAAGACGGACAACTCATCATAAAGTAATGAGTTTAGTCCGGCTAGGAATGTTTGACAACAGAGGGTTGAGAAGCAGATAGACACACACACCCACATACATATAATCACATATGGCCCATTTTGAGCACAAGTGCACTGTATTTTCTATTCAATCGCAGAATTAAGTGACCGACTAATGCACATACTCGTTTACCAAACAAAACAGAAAAGTGACATCGAAAAATGACTTCTTTACAAATAATATAAAAAAACTTCTAACCCCAGTCTAAGAAAGGATAACATATAAAGGATAAAAGAACAGGCAACGGAAAAACAGTGAACTCAACGTAATTAATGAATACACTTGGTCATTATTCTGTCTAATCGTCGTCCTGTTCTATAACACAATCTTTGAGTTTTATGCGAAGAGGTTTCTTCCTATTACGATCCTGAACATTCAAATTATACTATAAATCTGCGCCTACAAATCGAAAAAAATCACCATTACTAATCCAACTCACAAATTTTATTTCAGCGCCTCTTAAAACTAAAATTAATATAATCAGTACTTCAAGTACAGTCACGCTAAATGCTGCGATATGAACAAAACTTGGAACCTCAGATGGATTTCGAACCCGCAATTACCGTAGCTGTGGGTTTACGTGCTATCCACCACCCCAACCCTGGCCGTTGCTTTCGCTTTTCTCTCAGCGATTTTTTTTTTGCTCAAGTGGTGCCATCAGCTACCACCCGTCAACGGGAATTATCTGGGGGAGTACAAATTGACATTGAACCCACCCAAGCTGAGCCTCATTCGAAACGCGAAATGATGATTGAATTGAGGGAAAAAGGCAAAGCAAGAACTTTAGTTTGTGTGGTCGACTGCAGGTAAGCCTCCGGATAGGGTAATCGCGACATCGAAGCCAAACTGAGGCTCCGAGTTTTGCTCATATGTCAGTGTCCTTGTGGTTGTGTTTCACATAATACCTTGCCATGAGAATGAATAGGCAGTAAATAAAAAGTTAGAACACAATTGCAAGTAAATGCAGCGACTTTTGAAATGAAGAGTTCTCCAATTGAAATTCATATGTCAGACTTGGATGTATCTTATTTAAAATCAAGTACAATTCTATTAATTAGAAAAATACTTAGCACAAAAATTTATATGAAAACAAAAAAAGTTTGAATCGGCAGACTTCCATTGATCGCAAAAATTCTTCGAAAACAAAAAAAAATAGAAATGATTTATTAGATGGATAGAAACTCACAACGATCACAAAACTGGAGTCCAACAAATTCATGACCAAACAGATTTTGTTCTCAGAAATCTCCTGGTCCAAAATAAACGCACCCAAATGCGAAACAATTTCTTCATCGAGTTGCGCCAATAAGCCTTTCACTGTCAGCTGGAACTAGGACTACACTCATTTATATCGATCTTCCAACGATACACAATTTAGTGAGACCACAAATTTTATAACTTTAGAAGACATCTATTTTTACCGTGGTAGTTGCTCTAGTTGACATAAAATGTACCATGACCACGAGGCTAAAAACATTGAAAAGATGAATCTTCTTCAAAAATTTCAATGGTACAGGAAATAGGAAACTAAATGTATTAAAAAATAAAGACGAAAAAGTAAGAATAAGGGAGAAGGGAGAGAAAGAAACCGAAAGAAATACACACAAGAGTAGAAAGAAAAATGTGCATAAATAAGAGCAAAAAGAGTAAAACGTGCTAAAAATGAAATTTGCACTCAGCATTTCATT
This sequence comes from Angiostrongylus vasorum, assembly GCA_018806985.1. Lineage (NCBI taxonomy): Eukaryota > Metazoa > Nematoda > Chromadorea > Rhabditida > Metastrongylidae > Angiostrongylus > Angiostrongylus vasorum. The sequence continues at coordinate 98,399 of JADANN010000322.1, forward strand.
CTAAGTTCAACTTAATTCTTTTCCACTGTAAACAAAAGAAAATGATTTCAATCACTATGAGCACAATTCGCCAAGGATGTATTTGACATGTAATGAATTCTTCCTACCTTTATATTCAACATACTGGATTCCAGCAATTGATGCAGCGTGAAAATAACCTAAAAGTGAAGTGTCCATAGTGCCATGATAACAAAAAAAAGTAATACGTTCCTAAAATACCTGTGGTTCCGGCACTTGACCATCTATGGAGACACGGTCTCGCTTTCGGATGTTTTCGTAGACCTCTGATCTTGTCACATTCAGTTTGTAAGACAGAGACACACTAGATTATTTGCATTTTTAAGGCAACATGTCATCCATGTGAGTTTTATGAATCAAGAATACCTGACTACTTTCCCTTGAATCAAGGTCTCCTTATTGTGAATGTTGGCAACCATAAGCAACGACGATAAATCGACGAACATTATATTTCCCTCAAATATCGATTGTGAAACTTTGAGTGGAAAAATCTCGAAGACGATTATAACAGAATCGTAACACTCACATTCTTTGCCATAAGCATTTTGTATATTCGATCGCTAACAATAGTATCATCGATGATCGACGCTTCTTCAGCCAAATCTCAAACTTTGCAATTTATCAACACACTTTTTGAACGTATTTTTTATGAGGAATCACTACAAGAAGAAAAAATCAGTGACATAAATCGATGCATAATAAATACAACAGGAATAACCACAATGATGTTGAGATATTTGCAAAACTCGGGACCGCAGGTGTCTGCTGTGGGGAACGAACGCGCTATTACCGTTTCCGGGGGCTAACGCGCTCACCACCACACCATGCGGGTCCTTCGTTTCGCCTGTCTCTCAGTTAGTTCTATCGATTACTGCCATCAGCAATCACCCGTCAACGGGATTGACCTGGCGAGCCCAAATCGGCAGTGAACCCAGTTAAGCTGAGGCTACAGTTGGAATTCACAATGTTGACTTTTTATTTACTGCCTTTTACTAGTTCTCACCAACTAGCTGAGAGACAGGCGAAACGAAGGACCTGCAAGGTGTGGTGGAGAGCGCGTTACTCCCTGGATAGGGATAACAGCGTGTTCGTTCCCCACCACAGACACCCGCGGTCCGGAGCCCTGCAAACATCTCAGCATCACTGCGGTTGTTTCACAAATAATAACCTGTCGTGAAAACTAGTAAAAGGCAGTAAATAAAAAGTCAACATTGTGAATTACAACAGGAATAGATCACTCTCCGTATCAAATGAGCACGAAAAAATAGGAGCAATGTTACACTTAAATTTTTGGGAAAGAAAAAAAGTGCCAACCACATAAAATACGACCATTATCACTCATAACGAAGAATTAACATTTAAACCACAACTGCTCTTATACAGCGAGTTTGAGTTTCGGCCTATTCTAGAAATTCCATTGAAAAACTAACCAGCCAAAAACAAATCGTCCTCTTCTGTAACTATTTCTATTTCAAAATTCGAGTCTTCCTCTGTAGATGTCGCTACTGATATGGAGTCGTCCACAGTGGAGGAGGCGTCTAAAAAATAACATTATAAAAAAAGCCTTCAATGGAGAAATCTTACAGATATTTGTAACCATTTGTGAGTTTTGCTATATACGCAAATGATGAAAATAAGCAGTTATTCCAGTATAAACAGAGCAGAAAAACTAAGTGCAAGATATATTTTTTTCGTGCAAAGTTCCAATTCTCAAGTTGCTCACCGTCAAGAACAGGCTTGAATACTGGAAATTCATCCATAACTGCTATTGGAGCAGTTTCTCTGAGATCTGCTGTAAGTTGCAGAGAAGACGATGTTCGCTTCGGCGTACTACTACGAAGAGGTCGCAGTGGTTCTAAAATATTAACGATGGAGAACAAGAAGTATATGAAAAACATGTGGTACATATGAACTGGCGCTGTCAACCATGCATATGTGAAGACGAGCAGCACATTGACAGCCCCGTAGCATGTGTACGTGCGCACACAGCACACTAAGCAGACCATCACTTATTTCAAAGCGTTGTAGACTCCTATTCATGCTTCGTTTGGATCACTCTAATGACCAAGAACTGTCATTATCTTCTTTCCAACCTACGAAATAAGTTCATTCCTTTTTAAGTGCTATTAGTTTGTCTCAGAACATTCTCTAGCACCACCACCATGTAATAGCATTCCGGGCATCCTTAAGTGCTAGTATTTTAACAAATTCTACTCTAATGGTAAATAGTCGGTTCGGTAGGAATTCATTTCCTTAAAGTTTCAAGATAAGCGTGTAAGACGCCTTGGGGTTCCTACTACAAGCGGTCGTCGATCCTTGTGAACATCTGGTCGTGTTTGCGGATGGGGATGTCGAACCTCCCAGCTTGGGAGACCTTAATAAAAGGACAAACCCACACTGAATATCACACGGCAATATCCAATGCCAACTAGGCGTTAAAGCACTGAGATATCCTAGAATTTTATAAATGAAAAAAGTGTTAAAAGATTTGAGCAAAAGTGACAAGCGCATAGAATTCATTCGACGTGACCAACACACGATTGTGGAAATTCACATGATCCGAGCATACCCTCTAGTACTATTAAGTTCTCTTATCACTCTCCTTTTAGTCGCATGCCATTGCAATTACTTCATTGCCAGAAAAGGACAGCATTTAGAAAAGGACAAAGGTTGTGCATGGTCAGATCATACGGTTTCTTCCCTGAATTCCTGTTTTTTTTCAGTTCAATTCCATTGCTTTAATGAAGTCACTGAGTGCTCAAACAGTTTTCACGATTACAGGATTATTGATAATAGTCAATCTAGAGTGGATCTAATGGGTCTGATTGGTTGCGCAGAACAGACACAATTTATTGGAATTATTTACCACCGCTAATTTGGACCTGACTGTGAAAAAAGACAAACATATACGGATAACAGAAGACCAGCCGCGGGAACCGGCAACTACCGAAGAGATGAAACGATTAAACGCTCTCTACCTCAAGAACCGAACTGTTAGACTGCTACGCATGAGTTCATTGATGTTTCAGTCATTCCTCATTGCTAATGCAACTCCTTCCTCTCTGGAACAGTCCCCATAGTGATACTAACGCTGTTTGTACATAAATTAACATTATCGTATTGTTATCATAATCTAACAAGCCCCCTTATATGTCCACCTCCCTTACCGTTGTGTTGCATCGCATATTACACTCGCACATCACATCACCCCAACTAAATGGCATAGCTGCTTTATTGTCTCAAAGGCCACGTATCCCTCATCATCTTGCCACAGCTTATTCACCCCTATTGTCGTTTTGTCGTATTTTTTTTCGGTATTTGCACATCGTTAATACTGTATTGCTATTGTTATACACGGTTTACTCACCCGAGTTTGAGATTATGCTCTGTGGCAATATTAAAAAGTCCTTCGCGGAAAATTCGTACAAGGTCGAATATTTCGCCTCGAGTTAGTGATTAACCGAGATCTGACCCGAAAACCTATTTTTCATTAACTGAAGTAGTCAATAGGAATTGTAACAGAGTATAAAACAGCAGTAAAAGCATAAAGGCTCAGCATCAACGCCAGTAGTGATCAGTCTCTAATGTCGTTTCGTGTGAGATTCGTGTTCCGCCGATATATCCCACATAAGAGGCTTAATTATGAACTCCTAATTCATAACGGTTTTGTACAGACTGGTTTTCTTCCATATATTCACTCAAACGTACTCGATGAATGATGAACGAATTGAGGATCAGTAGTGACAACCGCGGAAAATCATTGTGAAAGAGATCAAGTTTCAAGTGTAGTTGAATCATTGCCAGTTAGCAGTGTCTACACGGAGGTGAGTAGTTATGTCCAAAAAGAAACATTATTAAGCGCCGAAAAAGAGAAAAGGAGATGTTGTCCTAGCGGTTATGGTGAATTATTAAAATGCTACGCCCTAAGATACGTTACAAAACAAGCTAAGCAGGTTAGCACAACCCATATAGCAAACATTTCTGTTTAGATTGCTTGAAACAATACCTATAAAAAAAGCCAAAAAACAAACTTTAAACTATGATAATATGATGACTTTGCATCATATTTCCACGTATCATAAATCGGACCTTCGACATAAATGTTAATAAAAAGAGTTTCAACGCTCAAAACGGAAGAATGCAAACGAATTCAAGTCGAAAGTGAACTGAATATTTCCAATACTAGCGAAATTCTGTTCATAAAAAGTGCTCATTCCAGCAAAAAACCAAAACGACAAACAGGATCTTAGGTGATTAAGATATTCCCGATGACGCACACTGATTTCAAAGCATGAGTGAAAAAAAAATACAAAGAATTACCGGAAATAATTTATCCTTTCAACACAGGCATATCTCTGATTTTAAAGCAATGTACATGTTTTTACTAACGCAGTACCGACCTTCTTATCCCAAAACGATTCTTCAGAGTCCATAAATCGTTGTCCTTTGTTTTCGCTAAGGATAGGATGCCGAGTAGCGAAGTAATTAGACAAGCTGAACTCTAACCGGTAAACGATGGTTTATTCGGAAGCGCAGTTAGCGGTGTTGCCGACTTGATGACAGTGCACAATTTTCGTTATTAGTTTACCAAGTTATAAGGTACCTAAACTCTCTACTTGTCGAAAAACTATTGCCAGTAATCGCAAAACTATCCTCTTTGCAACTGTGTTCATACATCAGCTGATTAATCATTCCTGGATTCTAGTACTACTGAGTACTCTCTTCACTAAAATAACTGATTCACAAGAATAAAATCACGTCCCCATATAAAACTGAGCACCATTTTTTAAGCACCCATATTACAGAGTAAATAGTATATATATGGCTAGTTAGGGGGTTCCGATAGGCGATTACGCACGATGCGGAGGACACGCAGACATCGCCAGTGACCTGATTTGTAGTCATTCGTCTGCGACGACCCACTCGTGCATACGGCGTTCGTCCATGTCGCCTCTAATCCTCATCTACATCTTTACCTTATCCTCCTCCCAACTGCTGGTCCAATCATGCCCTCAGGTCGTCATTAACTTATGTACGTGTGAAGATCTACACAATGGTGTACTGCTTGATTGTTCTCATTCCGATGGCGCAGAAGTGGTACAAGTACTTCGCAAAAGTCAAGCACTTCTAGGCCTTGTGCAAGGTCTTACTATGCACAATAGCAACCTACGCTCTATTCCAGCAAGCTTCCTTGCTGGGCTCTATATTAAGCGACTCGATCTATCACACAACCATATGGTTGAAATCGATGACAATGCATTCTCAGGAATGAGCCCAGTTATGCAGGAGTTGATACTTACACATAACGACCTCACAAAGGTGCGACGATCCGCAACTACTTGTAAATATTTTTAGTATTCAATTTCTTCAGATACCAGTCGCTGCACTTGCCCCTCTTACGACACTTCTTCGCGTAGATCTTTCAAATAACTCCATAGGAAACATCTTAGATAGCGACGCATTTCCTTCTCTGTCGAAGGTCAGTGTTAATAATCGTTGCGAGAAACGTTGGTCGGTGCAATAATCCGATGCTACTGATGCCTTCGGAGTGAGAACAAGTCAAAAAAAATGGGAATAAAAAAATTTTTACAGCTCTACGACATCAACCTCGGATCAAACAATATTTGCTCGATTCATTCGGCAGCGTTTCAAAACGTTAAGAACTCCATACAAATAATCAATCTGGGCCACAACTGCTTGCACTCCGTTCCGTCATCATGTACGTTTTTCTGAATGGTTGCACAGAAATTTCGCGCGAGTCAAAATGTACACTGACACCCCATCAGGGTGCTTAAGGAGGCGCGCTAGTGTGAAACATTCGTGGTCGAGAAATTACTATTGAGACTCACATTTCGATGAGAACTATTACAACAGTAAACAATGTGAACGAGTATTAATCATCATATGTCGTCAGAGTTAATTTTATTTTTTTAGCAATCCGTGGACTTAAACAACTCCAAGCTTTGCATATGCAAAAGAATAACATATCATCGTTGGATGCTCTCAGTTTCTTGAACCTTCCCATATTGAACCTACTCAATCTAGCCGGAAACACCATATCAGAAATCAACCGACAAGCATTTCTGAATGTGCCACAACTAAAGTATCTCTACTTAACGAACAACAAAATCACAAAAATTGAATTCTCATCAATTTGCTTCTTTCGATCAAATTGAAATGATCGATCTCACGGGAAATGAGATCGCTGAGATACCAAGCGAATGTGTTGCTCAACTTTCTCAATTGCGGCAATTATTCCTTGGTGGAAATCGTATACGTTCTATTAGAAGAAACGCCTTCGCCAACAGCTCTATTGTCATTCTAAGTCTAATCAACAATCAGCTAGATGAGATAACCGAAGGAATTCTAGACAATATGCCAAATCTGCAATCCGTCGCCTTTAAAAACAATAAGGTTGGTTCGGTTCTATACATTTACATTGCAAATGAAATTCATTCCTTCCCAAATTTTTCCCATCAACTGAAAACAAATTGAAATAACAACATGAAACAAAAATTGCTTCGATTTTTTTTTCTCCGTTCGTTGGACAGAAAACAGCCATGTAGTACAGGTCTCTCATGAGAAGAAATGGCGATCAAGAGAACAGAGAGAAGAAAAAAGAACAGAAAGGAAAGAAACCTGGGTTAAAACTAAGCGCAAAAAACTCTAATACGCTAAAGTAACCTAGGAAGAAAATGTCATCGCCGACTGAGACACTCCTGGTTTGTTAGTTATTTATCCAAAATGTTTTAAAGTGTATAATATTCTCTCGCTAACAAAAAACCCTACTAATTTAAACACCTTCAACTACAACTAGTGTTTAATTTCCAATTCATAACTGTAGTGAGAAATATCAACCAATTTTAAATATGGCAACATGTCTCACACAATCCGTTCATTGACTAATTTAAGACTTTGAAAAAAATTGCTCTCTCTCTTCATATGTACATATATACACATATATATGTATACACATATACACTTTATATATACATGCACACACATATATATATGTATACATTATTAGCTGCTCCTATTATTAGGTAGGGCGCGTGTGGCGCAGCAGTTGGTGACACACACGTGGAGTCGGTCCCCGCGCCCATGGCCCACTAAGCCTTCCATCCCTCTTGGATTGACCAATTGGTACCAAACTTGTCTGGGAGGATAGCAACACTGGCTCGATACATCGGCAGGCCACCGCGAGTCATTGTAAAGGCCGGATATGCATTCAATCATCTCCAACGATACTTAATGAAGTCGAACGCACGGCGCATCCCTCAGGGATTGATCAACGACGAGAGCTCTATCCTTTATCCTTTTTATTATTGTGCATTTATATATATATATATATATATATATATATATATATATATATATATATATATATATATATATAAAGGAGCTAGTGATGTCGTCTCCATGATTTGTAGACCGAAAAGGTAGCGATGAGCTCAGTAAATTGCACGAAAACGAAAAGGAATCACCTCATTATATTTTCCCTTATACTATTTTGTATGCATAGAGCAGACGATTAAAATAACAACGCGAATCATTTTTTGGCAAAAGCAGCATAAGTATTACATAAACTTTTGTTCGGTACTGAAAAACCATACTTTAAGTATTTTCTAGACTTCATGGAAAGCGGTGAGGATAGCTCAATGATTCCCAAAATCTTTCATATAATCTATAACTTAGAATGTGCTATCAAATGTACAGGGAAAAAAATGAAAATTGCATGAGGAAAATTAATACTTTTTTCAGCTCTATGAAGAAACTTTAGAAGTTAGAAAACGACCAAACAGTATATCAGTTGACTCTCCTAACCACATAAAAGCGAAAAGTGTCACTCAGATAAATGATTTGCGATGTTTAATAAATTCATCACTAGTAGGCTGAAGCGAACCAAATGATCAATTGTCTTCCAGTCCCAGAATCCCACTTCACAATATTCACTCCTATAGGAGGAATCATACCGCTTTTAACTTGTCTATTCAATAACCTCAGCATACAAATTAATACTTTTTTATGAAAAAAAATGAGCAAACGGTACTCAGGCGGTTATTCTTTCAGATAGCAACAGTTTCACAGAATGCTTTCTATAATGCACCATCGATAGTGATGATAGATCTGAGTAACAATGAAATCACGGATTTACCACCGTCAACATTCCTTGCTCAACTTAATTTACAAATGGTCGACCTAAGGAATAATAAAATTGCTCGAACCCCATACACTGCTTTCAGCCGGCGAGTTGGCACCGTGTTCCTGCAAGGTAAGAGGAGATGTGATGTCGTACCCCACAGTCTACAACGTTCTATTTTTCCAGAAAATCCACTTGTATGCACCGAAAAAAAATTCACATGCTTCAAGATGGAGTAGCGCTATATATCGCGACGAGTGAGGATTCAATTTGTAGAGGACGAACCACAAACACTACTACGACAACAGTGTCTCCCGTTATGGTACAAAATGATAAGCCGCATTTGATAAGTTGTTCAAGAACTACCTCATCATGAAATACTGCGATGAAGTTTACCGTTGCTTTAAGCGATGATAATCAAAGAAATATCCTTCCATAAAAAGAGAATATAGTTGAATCATAGTCTTGCTCTAGATGCCGAAATTAACGCCAAGACGCCCTAATATGACGCCATCCGGTGCTTTTCAGCAGGCTGGACTCATTCACAATGAGCTACAGCCAGAGCAAGCAAGTTATTAGCTATAGTGAGAGTTTTCGATGGACACAGTATGACTATATTGAACATTTTTTGTAATCAGGGAAGCACACTTTTGACTCGTCCAGTTATTAGAGAAGAACAGTTGAACTCCTCCAAAGCAAAAGCAATCACGAGGTATAGTAGACAATAAATTTATAAGAGAATTGCCAGAAGCCATACAGCTAATTAGCTTCAGGAGTCGTGGACCACACATTGCAGAAACGTCATTTTTTTTCGTTTCGAGAGGATATCGATCAGGAACTCAAGCGAGAGCTTGATGGTATAGATATGCAGGAATCTGCCGCTACGAAGAGCGTTGAACTCATCCATGAGGTAATTTATAAACGATTAGGTATTTCCATAAACTTAACTCTATCAGATGTCTATCGCAAAACTAATTATATAAATTAAGGGAACGACCACGACGACTAAGATCACTACAACCGGACGACTACATATGGATAGTGGAGACAATCCAAACATAATTCATCCATTTCCGGTGCCATACCTCAAAAAGCCTGCTGCGATTCATGAAGTAGGGAATTTTCTGCTGCACGTATAGCAGAAATCGAAAAACTAGCTGGGTATACTGCATTCCAGGCAGTCCGTGTAAAACCATTCTCAGAAATTCCTTCAATGTCGACAGAACAACACACACTACCGCCTTCAATAGTGACCGCACCAAGAAAAAGGTTGTGACAAAACTTTTGCATTCCACAAATACGTTGAAAGGTATACCACTACCATTTAAAGGCCCAGTTCATCAGACATCCACAAAAAACGTTGTCGATGAAGAGGACCATCTTGAGAAGTTTGCACTACACTATCATCCGTCTACCCCAATCAAGCAGGTATTCATGCAGGTATTCACTAAGTGCATCGATGACTAGACATATGGTGGAGAAGAATACTTCAGAGATAAAAAAAATCTCATAATTAACGCTTAGAACTTTGAATTTGACATAAGCGCCACTAAATAGGCTGTTACACTGTAAAAAATGTGCCCCTTTAGAATTCTAAAAAAGCGACAAAGTTTGTGACAGCGGTTAATCTGAGAAAGATCTTCTACCATTATCATGTCCCAATTACAACACATACAATGAAGCAGCGAATGTGAACTAGCTATAGCATCGTACGGTTATTTATGAAGGTTTTATGATGAAACGTATCAGAGATTTCTAGGTTTTACAAGGAAATTTTGCTTCAAGTTTATATCTAAATCAAACTGGTAACCAAAGTGCAAGCAAGAATGTGTCTCACTTCAACGATTGAACGATCTGAAGTGCTCACAAAGGTCTACTTTTGGTCAAATACTCGATATCTACATTTCACTACTACATACCGCATCCCTCCACTATTAAGATCGACAAGTGTAAATTAAAACCACACTTTGACCGTAAGAAGTATCATACAGAACGTTCAGAAAAGCCAAAGGAACGTAAACGAGACTTCCAGATTTTCCAGGATGAAGTGGACACCAATTCGCGCTCGACAAATACCCGACTCGCTTCGTCATCTTTCGTTATCGTGTTATGTTTAGCGGTGGTAGCAGTTGTGATGGGTTCCGTTGTAATCGGGCTCTGTATCATACGACATCGGTAAAGCCTGGTTATTTTATATTCCAAATATGTCTTACATAAAGTCCAAGGAACCTATGAAATGTGTTGCAGACAAATCAGACAATTCACTTCATCGTTCTCAGATAGTAGCGCAGCACGCACCAATGCTTACGTATCAGCACAAGCAGCTCAGATGAATGTTATATACGGAACAATGGAACGCAATCGGTAAGAACTTAAATACTTGGATAACAAATATCCTACTTTGTAAAAATGACCCAGCAATCCCTTCTTGATTCCATTTGATATAACTGACTGTACCTAGACTATTTCACGGGAAATTGTGAGAAGATTGCACCGCGTCGCATGAGCCAGTTCAGATGCGGTGGCGATATAAGAAAATCCGTTCCATTTTAACGATAGACAAAGAAGATGCTTGGAATTCATTTCTCACATAAGAATCAGTGACAATATTTCAGAAGTATGAGTCTTTCACGACCAGATGACGTGCAACCCTGGTTGTACAATCCGGGTCACAATTACTGCAACTACTACAAGTGATCGATAGTGATTTAGATGCAGTGTACATCAACAACATTCCAGAATTGGTACGGTTCCTATGTAAAAATAAAGAACTAATCGTCATAAAGTGTTCAACACATTAATAGACAATTGTAACACTATCTGATTGACGTCAAAGTCAAAACGCTTTTCGAATTTTTCTGCAAAGTCTTACGAAAGTCATGCTGGGAAAAAAGGAAATGTTACTGAAGTTGTCGAATGAACATGCGTGCCCTCGGAAAATTCCTTGAGAAAATCACAACCTAAATCACAACCTATTTTCGGTGCATTTGGACGAAGTCGCTTGAAAAAAGCATTTTGATTCGAAGAGAGTTGTAGTCAGTATAATTAAAGCCATTTCTACATCAAATGTTGTTGCAACATACAAATTCAACAGCGAAGAACACACGTTAAGCGTAAACGAAAATCAAACACGTACTTTATCTCTAAGAATGAGTCGAATTAAGACAACGGACTTTCTATCTCTACTGCATTCGATCGACTTGCATTTTTTGTATTAGAAAGAAAAAAAGGGCTATTTGTGGTCGCTTTCAACAATAAACCCTATGTCAGCATGAAGAGCTTGATAACATACCCACGAGCATACCCAGACTCCTATAAAATATAGGCATGGTAGTCGATAATGACATGCTACTATATAAAGAAACACAGAACACCATACTATTCCACTACGGTACTTATGATTAACATCAAAGTTCTACTGCAGAATCCCAAAGATTCATAACACATTTCACTTCTGATTTTCTTTCTTCAAACCCTATCATAACAATTCAAAGCTAAGTGAGGCTATCCAGAAATTTTATTAGCAAAATCATCGCTTGTTCAAAAAGCTAGAAATTGGGCTTGATATATAATACTGCCAAAAAGTTTGTCTCTCGAATTACAGGTGGCTAAGCCGCACTAGCCACAGTGACATCAACTTTGAAGACCAAACCACTCCAACCTGACTTTACTTAAACATGCAAAACTAAACCACTAGTTACGGACTCCTTTGGGACCACTTATCAGTTTGACATCATGCTTTGGTTGATCTATACTAGTGTCGAACTTGATTTACATTCATTCACTACTGAAAACTAGACAAAGGCTACTTCTCTCTGTGAGAAAAAGGTGGTAGTGCTCACAACAATAGTAATGCGTAACGTCTGTTACGTAACAAGAATGAGGACAGACAGGCTCGTTTCATCGTCGACCAGAAGATGTCATTCTATCTCTTTATTATCCAGAACCTAGAGTTGCTTCACTTCGAGGCTATGCTAGCTCACTCGAAACCGGATCTTTTCTTCATTTCTCCATTTTCCCTCCACTGTTTTTTGGTGTCCAGAGTACAATGAACATTTGGAGCTTCACAATTTTTGGCACCACCACCGTCACTGGAGGTCTACTGTGATCAACACGAACTCTGAAGGTCGCTTTCGAAAATTTTAAAAACTCATTAATATCTCAAAGGTGAGCGACTTCGATTAAGTACACTGTTCAACTCCAGAGCGGACTATGAAGAATACAGCCCCCTTACCGTAATTTCTCTCACAAACACTTATTGTAGTAAGAATATTCATGGAATGTTTCAAAGCGAATCACTTGGAAGAATTTACCAGAAATGAAAAGCGGTTTTTAAAGTAACTAGGCGACAAAACTGCAGTAAAACAAAATAAGAACATTGGCCTTAGAGACCACCACCGTAACCCACTTTTTGATGACGTAAAACTAGGCAGCTCACCCAATGTTTCACGCAAGTCCACCGACTTCTCTCGCGTGCAAGTCAGCTCTCGCCCACATAAATGGAGCAGTAAAAAGGTGTGAGATTAGTGTGGTCAGAAGTAAATCTTCGATACGGTACCTTCAGATTACCAATTCTGTCTATTCGGCTATAACACCATGTCGAAGAAAATGAAATCATTCCTAAACAAGGTAACGATAGCAAACTTGGTCGGTTCTTAAAAGTGAAGTTCAGCGTCTTTTACACTAATGGGATCAAAGGACCGATGGAGTCTATACAAAGGAACATCTAAGTGGTTAACAGTTTGATTTGAAACAAACAGCAATTTTCCGGACGCTGTTATTTAGTTACAAAAGTCTGTTACCATTCACTGGTAAACGGCTTGCTTGATATTAGCTCTACATGGAAGCATATATCGCATCTTAAACAGGCATCATTTAGGATAGTTGATTAAGGACAACTTGCTCTTTAAATTCCAGAATTTTCTTCATAATAAAAATCTATTGATAAACTAACAGAAAGCAGAAATATAAGATTTAGCGTTATAAACAATAGCTTCCATGTATAACCACCAGATGGAAAAGAAATCGATCATTTCTAGCCCTCAATCCGTACACGTCATAACATTATCATTGAAATTTTGACCTCTATACGCAATTCTAAAATGTCTTTACTCTATTAAGCAGTGATCGCACCAACTGATTCTAGAAAACAGCCAACGCGTCAAATAATCAGAAGAGTTTTGGCAATGGAAGCAGACAGCTCTTCAACATTGGATGAAAACATTTCTATAATAAGAAAGGAAAAATGGAACTTTTCAGAACCAATGAAATCTACTCATTCCAAATGCGGTATACAGAATCTCTCAATGGATTTCAGGAGTCGCTATCGAGCTTAACAGAGATAAAATTACCTCTTTTCCATTACTCTTAGGCTTTCCTAATTCAAGAAACCACAATTATTTACCGGCCACAAAAAATAATGCAAACACACAGTGGGTGGCTTCGGCTACCTGGTCAGAATAGGTTTTTTATGACCATACATCGCTTGGGCCTTGACCTGGTGAAGGGAAGCGCGAGCGACTAAAGGCGGGCCAAGTAGCAGTAGGCGATTGACCACATCAACCCCATCTGTATACCACCGACCAACCACCACCCACTGTCACCTTTTTGTCATAATGCTGCGGTGGTGGACGCTTCTGCTCCCAGCTGCTGTTGCCGCCTTTTGCCCGGAATTCTTTAAGAATCAGGCAAACTTTTCCCACACATAAAAAGTTTCCGAACTTGTCTGTGAAGTGATAAAATGTTATTAATTTCAGACAGCATGTTCTTGTTCCGATTACCTTGACGGATCTGTGATCCGATGCTCTGGACAAGATGGGCCAAGAATGATTGAACAAATGAAAAAGTTGCACTTTGAGATTCGCGAACTCACTCTAGAGAACGCAGCCATTGTCGAGGTGGGTAAAAAACCATGCAAGTGGTTCACAATGAATTTCATTATCTCACTAATGAATCTTACAGATAGGGCCCCGTGCATTCAAGAACCTTCGCATAAAAAAGTTAGTACTGGACAAAAATCGCATAAGAGTAATACACAGAGAAGCGTTTCGAGGGTTGGAAAATGTGCTACAGGAGTTATCCATTGCAAAGAACAAGATGACAGAAGTAGGTTCCAGTACTATTCGTCAGGCTATTTTCACTCTCGTAAGAATTAACGTTCAAAAGCAAGAATTTTCAAAACACAGGACTGAATATATTGATTTAAATGACTACCTTTTGCTGAAATTGAACGAATCTTCACTCTTTTGAACACCTAATTTTTTTTGATGGACAGTAAACCAAGATAAAGAAATCGACCGATATTTGTGCCTTACCACGTGAAAGATGTGCGAACTAATAGGCGCACTGATGAAATCAAGGTCGTAAGGGTCAGTGAAGGGCTGCGAATTGAGGTTACTCGAACTGCCTTAGTTACAATAACTTCCAGCTAACTGCTTACCACCGTTGACTAGCGCGTATTTAAGAATGGAATTATTGTAGGTACCAAGTGATGCGCTCACAGGTTTGCGAGCACTCAACGTTCTTAGTCTGAAATGCAACAAACTAGGAAACCTTACCAAACCCGTCTTCAAGAATCTAAGTTCACTGATTGATGTCAATTTATCCTGCAACGAGATATGTGAAATATCGTCAACTGCATTTGACGGAGTACGTGGTAGCCTACAAAACCTTATTCTCGACATGAACTGTATGGAAAAATTTCCCGCGGAAGCTGTGAAGAATATGGAGAGTCTCATTGCTCTACATCTGAAGTATAATAAGGTAATTAAAAATAATCAAGTAATATTATCGTTACCTCGTCATCGCAACAACTGTGCCGAGAACACAACGTGGGAAAGTGCAACATGTGAGAACGATGGAGGTCAGAAAAAGACCACAATTACTAAGAGAGCATTGCAATTATTATATTGCACGAATATAGTGGAATAAAGAGAATTTCTACGAGGTCAGTAATTATCGCCACTATAACTCGTCAGCAAACATTATCTTACTGAGTCGTTCACTCTACCAACGCATAATAGGCGGTATGAACTGATTTTAACTCATACGTGGGCTAAAAACGTCGCCCTCTCAACGTATTGAACGTTGTCAGTTTGAATAAAACCCGCAAGTTTTCTTTTGTTGAGCCCGAAAATCATTATATTTTCAAGTCGAGAATCGCATTTTGAACACTGAAATGACTGAAGCAAGCAGTGCTTCGCCCAGAACGAAATGCTAATGTGAAATAGTGTGTTGCCGTTCGGAGCTGCAGCACTTGCGTTAAAGTCTTTAAAAATTCGGAAAATTGAAATAAAAGCCCAGAAAAATAATATATATACGTATCCTTAGATTGAAAATCAAAGCCTCTGGCAATTTTACAATGTCTAAAGTACTCTAGACGCACAAAAAATATCCCCCAGTTATCAAAAATGGTCCGTTATGTGCTAATAACACAAACAGCGGGAGAAAATGTTCAATGGATACATCATTTCCAGATGAAATCCATCGACGAAGGACAGCTGACAAATTTGTCATCGTTATCGATGCTTTCCCTCAGTGGTAACAACATCTCGTTTATTCACGCCTCCGCTCTACGAAACACTCCAAACCTTAGGTACTTGTACCTAGCCGAAAATCAACTACATTCTTTCGATTCCGGCACCATGACACAATTTAGCCAAACACAGGTGTTAGATTTGGCTTTCAACAAGATAACGGAAATAAAAGAAGAAACTTTCGCAGGACTAGAAAGTCTTCAACACCTCAACCTTGAAAGTAACAATATAAAGGTGAACGATCAGAAATCTGAATGGTCAGGTGTGGATGATTGACATACAGACCTTTCATAACACGTGACTTTAGTCCATAGCACCGGGAGCATTTGCTGGTATTCCTTTACTTCTCCTCTGGTTACCGAACAACTGCCTCAATTCAATCAGCCCAGCGACTTTTCAAGGAGCATTGTTTCTTCGACAACTATCACTAGCTAACAATAACATCAAAGATATTGAGGTAGTTAGTGTCCAGCGTTTTGCTTAATTTGAGGAAAAGTTATGATATTGTAAGGTATGATATTAGCAAAAGTAGGAAGCCCTTCTAACTTAATGGACTTTCCAAACATTTTTTCAGCCACTTTCCCTCAATCACCTCGCCAATCTGCATACTGTTGATCTTGCTAACAACAAAATCAAATCTCTACAACAGGGAGCAATCCAAGGATCTGATCACCTCACTGTGCGACTTCAAGAAAACCCTATGGTTTGTTCACAAGATGGCTTCCATGTTATGAACGGCCCACAGGCAATAAATCTCACTAATGAAGCAAACAAAATTTGCAAAACCAACTGGTACGAAGACACTCCTAACATATGCCCAAAGGTTAGTTTGTTAGCAGAGAGTTACAGATTTTCACATATATCTTGTTGTACAACGTATTTAAATGCATTTACCATTTCAGACGGTACCACGCCCAGACCCACCACCATGTTGTAGTAGAAAACCGCTGACTACGACTACCGTTCTTTCATCAACGGTTGCATCAAAAATAGTGATAGAGACGACAACCTCAAAGGAGATCAATGAGGATGAGGAAGAACTGGAAAGCGGCGAGGAAAATGATGGAGAGCAAGAAACAAACGAGCCAGTACGCACACGAATAGAACAGACTCTCTTAACGGAATCTACAATTTCAACAACATCAGAAGAAAGCGCAGTCACAACGACAACTCCTAAGCGAAAGGTACTCAAACTGTTGACTGGCTTGTCAAAAACGGAACAACTAGAACAGTTCCAAGAGAGGAATTATTTTTAAGGTAAATATGGACCGCTTCTGGCGTCTATCTCATCGACCCGCTGCTAGCTCACCGTTCTTACGACATCAAGTTAATTCGGTTTTGAAACCAAAATACTTGATTACGGTTTGCAATGAGACAGTATTTTGATTTTCAGCAAAGTAAACCTAGAGTTAGTAAACAAATTAAGACCGCAGCACCTATGCGAGACAAAAATCATCGGGAATTTGAACAGGACGAAAGTGCGGAGTTAGAAGACGACGGTGAGGAAGGCACAGAACAGGTACCTATACTAACTTGTCCAGCGCAAAAAAGAAAAAATAAAGCTGTTTGAACAAATAGGAAGAAGAAGAAGAAGAAGAAGAAGAAGAAGAAGAAGAAGAGGAAGATGACGAGAAGGTAGTAGCAACTACGACAAAGATACCTCGCCGAATCCCAGCAAGAATTCGTCAGCGCCAAAAGATGCTGTCTAATATGCCCCCATGGCTGCACACATCTCCGAAAGGGAAGAACAGGAAAGCGGAAGAGGACTTTAATAACGACGTCGAAACGGAAACGATTCATGTCGATGAACACACGAAACACCGCCCAAGAATCTGAGCTGTTTCTTCTCATCTCCTCCCTCCTAAGGAGATCTCATTACGTGTCCTATTTTCAGTGATTGCTCTTTTGCAGGCGCGATATCCAGAATCATGTTGTCGTTCCTATTTTTTGAGCGTTATGCATTCCATGATTATTCTACCTGATAAACTATCCACAATGGTTTCTGTGAATGCTGGACTACCGTAATATGGTGATGGCATCGGTCCCATCGTGAGTAGTATATGCGCCCGTATCTGGTTTATAGCCAACAATATAGCAACCGTTGGAAACCCGCTATTGCATTCGGAGTTAAAGTGTTTCTGATCCGATGCCAAAATATCACAGTAGTCAGACAAGGAAGCAGACAATCTTTTCAGCTGGAGAAATTGGAAATGGTCCAAGACGGCATTAATTTCTGTGGCTGATTCAATATAAACGTTAAGCTGTTCTGGTCTAACTATTATAGCCCCTGAGAAGGTTACATCTGCTATGACAGGTAACGGCTTCGTATTCAACCCGTAGTCTGTTTCCACCCAACAAGGTGAGGTACGCAACCAAAGGCGTTCGTTTGCTCCACATGGAACACACTCATCGGATAACTGCGGCAAATCTCCAGCAAGTACGGGTCCTCCTCCAAACAAATCCACTTGTTTCATGTACGCAGTGGAAGCATTGAGCATCTCGAATGACATGCTTTGACCGAAAGAGCAGTTCGACAATGATAATGTCGAAAACGAGATCAGCAAGCGAAGAGGAAGTCGGCGATCATCATTCGAAGGTTTTGGTAATGATATGACGACCTTGGGCGTTATGAGGTCGACTCTCAGGTCCGAATGAGGAATAGGCTCCATTTCAATGCCAACAGATTGCTTGAAAGCAGTCGAAATATTATGTATTACGTAAAGACACCATCGGATCGTCCTTTGATCAAATAGAATTGAAAATGGTCCTAATTGGAGGAAGCTCGTAGGGGCAGGAACTGGGAGCGTGCTTGACATAGGGAACATGAAACTGGTGAACTCAAAATGAAGAATGAACTGGTCATTTGGAAGTGATTTCAAGTGGCGATCACTGGCAAAGAGATTTTGGAGACTATCCTTCTTCGAATTTAAATCTGAAACGCACTGCACGACTAAGTCGTAGATGCGAACCAAAACGTTGAAAGACAACAATTCTGGCCAACAGTTCCACAGTCTCGTTCGTAC
This sequence comes from Angiostrongylus vasorum, assembly GCA_018806985.1. Classification (NCBI taxonomy): domain Eukaryota; kingdom Metazoa; phylum Nematoda; class Chromadorea; order Rhabditida; family Metastrongylidae; genus Angiostrongylus; species Angiostrongylus vasorum. The sequence goes on from JADANN010000322.1 coordinate 117,115, forward strand.
AGCTTGGTCAGATTCCACAGAAAAGTGAGAAAGTTGTTCTGCTAGTCTCCTATCAAACCATCGCGTGAAGTCGTTTGGCGCGACATACCGAGGCCAGTTCATTCTATTGGATGTAGCCAACGTTCTAGGGTAAACATCAATCAGCACGCGATATAATGTAACCTGTATTGCGCCGCTCTCGATGTCCCAATCAGGTGGGTGAGTAAAGTTCGAAGTAGTATCATCGCAAAGGTGCAGATCGATTTTCCTGATATGCAAGTGATAAGAGGTTTGCTCGAAATCAAATGTTCTGTATGCGTTGGAAACGGTTGGAATTTGTTCATTAGGGAACACCGTCTCAGCAGGTTTTGTTGGAAGATTGACAACCGTAGGAGATTCCTTTTCACTCTTCCTGATCAGGCTCATAATATAGGAATAAAATATAACAGCGGATCGAAGCTGCGGTAGGGTAGCGACCCAAAGGATATCGTCAAGGAGCATGTGGATCTGCGCATTCAAAACGGTGCCGTCTAGAGTATTCTTTTTGAGCGCCACGCGGATTTTGCCACCACTAGTGATTAGCCTCAAAGGTGCGTTTATAGTACATCTTTTTTCGCTCCTCTCCGTTTTTGTTGAGGCTTCTATACGGAGAAGTTGCCATGAAATCTGTTTGTACAAAAGAACTCTACTTAGATCAGGACAATTTATCCTAGTCAATCTGAGATCCTGAGCGATTTGCCATCCAGGAGTTCTACTCTCGACAGAAAGTCTCGAAAGCATGAATGACCCTCCAAAGGCATCCGAGTCGAAATTGATCTCAACGGTGTTGATGTACAACGACATGCCCTCGACAACCTTGTCAGCGAAGCCATACGACGCATTTTCTCCAAGTGTGCTGACGGGACGATCGGATTTTCTATTCACAGGCGGCTCACTGGTAAGAACGACTTCGACACTGATTTCATCAATAAACTGAAAAAAATTAGGAGCTGCACGGGACCTCCAAGGGAATGGATCAGTATAAACGAACAATAAACATGTATAAAATCATACAAAACCATTACGCCGAAGTTGGGTCTTTCAACGTACAATCTGCACTGGAGCGCTCTTCAGCTTTGTCCATGGTACACTCACAGTAACTCCTGTACAAAAAGCACGGTTTATTCTGAGCCAGGAGGGCAATTCCTGAAAAGTTATTGGTTACATCAGTACTATGAATCACCTGGAAGAAGTGAGGATCAGCTGCATAACTGGTGAAGCTACTCTGTGAGACTCTTTATTGGCATTATAAAGGATAAAAGGATAAAGCACCCGACGTTGATCAATCCTTAAGAGATGGAAGACAGGTGAGTGAATGCATATTGGCCTTTACAATGACTCGCCGTGGCCTACCGATGTATCGAACGTATCGAACCATGCTGCTATCCTGACAGACAACTCTAGTACCAATTTGCCAAACCCGGAGGGAAGTCTTGGAGTGCCTGGGATGCGAGGACCGATCCCATGAGTATGGCAGGACGCCTCAGACCACTGCGCTACAAGTGCCCTTGATCTGCATTACCATATCTAAATCCTTCATGAAAAACCACACCGAAAACGATTTTAAGCAGAGAACTCACAAAGGACGACATGAGTCACTCTTTCGTGAGGAACAACGAGACAAGCAAATAAGCCATAACAATTAAATGAATAGTCTAAAAGTTGAACTAACCAGGACATCAGTAAGAACTTCCTCATTGATTTCGATAAAATGAAGCTTGCTTTTGCCCTTGAAGACATCCAGCGAAATTTGTTCCGGCTTCAAATTTCGAGCAAATCTGGAAAGCTCATGGAAATATCCAGAACAATAATATGTTATAACGATAAGACTGATATCTCCCCATTATCCATTAACTGGATAGCCAGAACTGGTATTAAAATGAAAACAAAATAAACAAAAAAGCATAGTAACAAAGTGTGTTGAGTTGAGATCACTGGGAAGACCACCGTTACGAACGAACGAACGAACGAAAGGAATGATGAAAATCTTACTTGGAGAGATGCTTGATGATTTGATTCTTTATGATGCTTGTCATGGTGAATCGCTAACGGCAATCCGAACCGATCACACATCCAGAAAGAAAGGCAAGCCGGCAGCGTCTGTGTGATTAGAAGAACCCCCTGCAAACAAACAAATCTATCAGACAGCAAAGCATTAGTTGATCAATCAGAAATCACAGGTCGTAAACAAAAGAAATCTCACAAGTGCCTGAGGAGATCGTGTAAACGAAGAAATGTCAACCAAAGCTTGAATTATGAGCTAAAAATGGCGGGAAGCTAACGACGGTGACGAGGACACCGAGGAGGGTGGGTGGTGAAGGACGGGTTCTGAAGGAATGTCGCTCAGAACCACGTGGGGGCATTCTTGTTTCATTCGTCATCAGCTTCAGCTAGGCTGAACAGTTCATTCTGAAGCCGGAATACGTCAACTTCAGAACTGAAGTTTTTCAGTTGAGTGGAAAGGATACAGCTATTATAGCTTTGCTAAGTGTCTAATAACAAACAGAAACCAAGCCATGAGAACGCCAAGACGACCGATTCCTAACCCGTACCTCGTCGCACTCAACAAGTTAAAGCGTTGGCCTGCAACTACCGCTAATTCGTCAGGCTAACAACCAGCTAATCCCAGCTACGGCTACTGAGCTATCACATTCCTGACGAGTTGGTGTGAGCTTACTAAGATGATGATTATCCCACAATTGGCTAACGTTTCTATAGTTACAAAATTTTTTACTATATGCCTCGAACGTAGATTTTCGGTACTCGTGGCCAGGCTATGGAAACATTCGACCGAGTAAGCCATAACATAAAAGGAGGGTTTCCACGCTCCTATGAAAAAAATCCGCTCGGGTGGCGTACAGTACGCATGCTGGGAAGCGTGATTGGAGCACATCAGCTCGACCTCATAACCTTGTGTTCCGAGTTCCGGGAAACAACGAGGGAATCGTAATGCTCTATAGTATTTGAGGACGGTCTTGGACGGTCCCGACCCACCCTGCGAAGTCAAGGACAGTTCATGTTTGCCTTCTGAGTGAAGCCTTCCCTCCAGCTATGGATCTGCTTCTTGTTTTTTGGATTCCTTTCTTTTTTCCTGCTCATTTGTTTACAATTCGGCATCATGTTTGCTCCTAAAGACATTTGAAATGAAATGACTTCAAGCTTTGGTGCGTCAGTCTTCCTCTGCCACGGATATGGGAAGTGTTCTTGTGTGTGGTTTTCGTATGAGAACGTCCTATTCTTCCGGGCGCACATTCCTTCTACACTTTTGCTTCATTCGCTGTTCTAGGAGCCAGCAATAAGCACTTTTCTGTGAATGGAGTCGAACTGGAACGATAATGACGAATTTGCGGAAGAGTTCAAGGAATGCGTAAATTCAGGTACCGTCCGACTCCTCTGTCCAGATTTTTTTTCAATTTTCCAGAATTTCTCCCAACGGTTTACGCCTCATCATGGCTGAGAGGTGTTCCTGGGTGTCGGACTGCGATGTACAACGAGGGATTCATCTCCTGGCAGGGTCTCCCAAGCTGAGAAGGAGTCCGGCGTTTCTATCAGGTAGCCTAGCTAAGAGTAAGCCAATACCAGGATCCACCAGCATTCTGGTATCAAACTAGTTTCATGGTGGCAAATCTCCCTCTAATCCACAAGGGCGGCGATTGCCTGTGGCGGTGACGACCTGGGAAAGACCTTGGCCAGGCTGACCACGGGATTCCAGAGAACCACAAAGGCTTAACCAGCAAATCTCCGGAAAATGGAGATTATGTTGGGGCCCGCACAACCAGTGAGGACGGGCCATTTAAGTGTCAAGTGTGTCCAGTGATTTCCACAATTTTTTCTTTCTACTTAAGGCGCCCTTCGAATTTTTCCATTCCTACTGTTCTTCTTTTCGGAAGTAGACTTATTTCGTATGTCTAGTTATCATAAACGCGAGGTGACATATATTAATGCATGTAAGTCTAGTTCGTCCCAATGGTCTACTGCCTCACAGTGGCTGGGAGGTATTCCTGGGTGTCGGACTACGATGTACAACAGGGGGATTCATCTCCCTGACAGGGTCTCCGAACGTGTCCGGTGTTTCCCTCAGGTAGGCCAGCTAAGAGTAAACCAATGTCAGGGTCCACCACCGTCCTGATATCAAACTAGTCGCATGGTGGCAAATCTCCCTCTGATCCACAAGGGTGGCGACTGTCCATGGCAGACATTGACTAGGCCGACCTCGGGGCTCCAGAGAACCACAGGCTAAACCAGCAAAACTCGGAAAAAATGGAAATTCCGCAGAACATGTGAAGTCGGGCCATCCAAGTTTCCAAGTTAGTACAAGTCTGGTTTTCATACGAAAATAATGCATGTTCTGTTGTGATTATCACCTTCTTTAAACCAATTTAGGTGCCAGGTATGGGAAATGCTTAAATATATGTCCTTGAATTTCAATTTTATGCAATCACTAGTTGCATTAAGTTGTTTTTTCAACACTTTTTCAGTCCATCCTCTGTCATTTCCAGACGATTTCAGAACTGACCTTTGAAAAACCTTTAGGAATTGGTTCTTCATTGGGAGGACGTTACAATAAGCACAAGAAGTTCATCCAAGAGCATAAAGCAATGGATTGGGCAATTCATATCGAGTCAGCTGAGTGTCCCAATTTTGTGAACTACCTTTACTATGGTCCTCTATTGAAGAGATCTTTTTGGAAACGGTTGAATATTGTTCTTAAGTGAGAACGGGATCGCTATGTATGGTATATTTTGCGGTTTCAATGGAGGAGCGGATGTTGCCAAATTCGTGATGAATAGGATGGTTTATGAAGTTTTCAAAGATCATCCGATCACGAAGTCTATGACAGTGGAAGAGGTAACGCCGTTACACAGAAATGTTTTCTATTCATTGGACATGAAATACGTTTTGTTACATGATAGGGGCCTCCATGAGAAGCTTGTCATGATCAGAAAACGAAAATTTCACGCTGCTTTCAAAAAAAAGTTTGGAATTAGCTGTTGAGAATATGAATGCTACTTTTAATCTCTTCATTTGTAAACAGTAATATGACCATGTGGGTGCGTGTGGCGTACTGGTCAGAGGCGCCCTGCAATACACACGTGGGATCTATTCCTGCGCCCTTGGCCCACCAAGCCTTTCATCATTCCGGGGTGGGCAAGTTGGTACCAGACTTTTCTGAGAGGACAGCAGCACTGGTTCGATATATCGGTATGCCACCCCCAAGTTATTGTAAAGGCCAGATATGCATTCAGTCATCTCCAAACGATGCTTGATGAAGTCGAATGCATGGCACATCCCTAAGGGATTGATCAACGCCGAGAGCTCCATCCTTTTTAACTTTAATATGAACATTTTTTAACACTTATCCATTGAGAAATCATGCGGCTATGTAGACATCATTTGTCTTTAGTCCATTGGATTGCTTACGAGTCGTTTCATAATGCATTACGTTGAAATTCAACTGTTGAAGTTTTATTTCTCTGTTGAAGTTTGCTGGAGCTTTATTCGAATCTTTGTTTATTTCAAAAATTGGAGAGGCACAGTTCACGATTTGTTTTTTGTCGTTTTTTAGGTTAAAGATGCGTTGTTGAGGAAGTTTCGAACAGTGGACTTACGTTATCTGCAAACTATTGATGATGATCTTGCTCAGAGGTTGGTTCTGATGGATAATCCTGAAACGAATTCGGATGATATCTCTGCTTTGAACGCAAAAGTTCGTACGGTTTTTTATTTAGAAGAAAAGCTTTTGCATTATATCTTATCTCTCATTTAGTTCTGCTGTGTTATTGCAGATCAGAAAAGGTACTACAGCTTTTGTCGTTTTGAGAGTTGACCATAATCTCTACGTGCTCAATTGTGGCACTTCCCTGTAAGTTTTTTGAAGTTGCACCCATTCTGTCGTAAAAGATCTCTGCTGATTTATTTATTACGACGATTGATTTAGCGGTTTGGCGTTCCTCTCAGATCGCTCGCTGGTGCGTTTAAACGCTCGTGTCCATGACAATGACGATCCTGAGGAATATGAACGTCTTGAAAAGTTGAACGTTAACCCTCTTGTGCGTATTAAGTATACCATCTTTCATCCTTATTTTTGAGTCAGCATGCCATTATACATTCATTATTAGTGTCGTCTCCGTTAAAATATCGCTGCTTTTCCTTGTAAACTCGTTGCTCGTTGCCTACTCTAGCGACCCCCTGCAAAGTGTGCATTTCTCCTTTTAGTGGACTTGACGTGCCCACTGAGCATCATTCGACAGAGGATCAAAAAATATCGCACTCTTCATACGATGCAGTTTATTTTTAACGATTTTGATCGCTAGTACTTAGAACTAATATTTCGAGCTCTCCTGCTCTAAACTTGAGCCTTGTTTGTTAAAACTGCCCAAATATACCTCTCATGTGTTTCTTAATAGCATAAGCTTTTAGCTGAGTCGTTGTGCCCTCTAGAATTGGGCATATGTGGAAACAAACATACGCATGTGTATAAACACATAAATTCATACTAGATAATCCTAGGTTTTTCAAGGCTTTTTAATTTCTCCAATGTCAGGATGTTCACCGTCCAACCCGTGCTCTTGGGGATTACTTCCGTCGCAACCTTTTTGAGGAAAGAAAGGAGTTCGAGAGCGCCAAGGGTGACCCGGTTATTGCTGAACCAGATCTTTATCATTTCGAGGTCACTAACTTATTTATGCTTCACCCAACCATGTCTTTATATGTATTATTTTCGTCCATATTATTTCATGTTATAGATAGATAAGATCTGGAAATATCTAATCTTGATGTCTGATGGAGTTCTGCAGAACCTCAAGGATTGTGGTGTTGAAGATATACTTGCCGAAGTCCAGGAGCGTCTGCAAATAGATACAAGTGTGCGCAGCACTGCACAAGGTTTGGTAGACGCATTTGGGAGAAAGCATGATGCCGCCTACTGCAGAGTGAGTTCATTTCACAGTCGTCACTAATATTTTCAGTGTTTTTTGTCATGGGCCAAGAGGAACTGACTATCTAAGAGTCACTCCTTAATAACACTGTTTAGCAAGAAATACAGTGAAAAAATTTAGCCTAAACTTGCCTCCTTTTCTGATGTTGACCATGCGCAACATATTTTAATAACAATGTTCTTCGGTTATTACCAAGTACAAAGAGTCGAGTTGCGGCAATGAGCATTCATGTTGTTCTTCATTGTTGGTTATGTGACGATAATTATTTTTGACCACAGAATTCTTCGATGGACTTTTTTCATTTTTCATGCACTATTGTGAAAACGTCCCTCTCAACGGTTTACCCCCTCATCCTGGCTGGGAGGTGTTCATAGGTGTGGGGCTGCGGTGTACAGTGGGAGGATTCATCCCTCTGGCAGGGTCTCCCAAGCTGAGAAAGAGTCCATTGTTTCCATTAGGGTTCCTAGCTAAGAGTAAACCAATACCAGGATCCACCAGCATTCTGGTATCAAACTAGTTTCATGGTGGCAAATCTCCCCTCTAATCCACAAGGGCGGCGATTGCCTATGGCGGTGACGACCTGGGAAAGACTTTGGCTAGGATGAATTCGGGAACCACAATGGCTAAACCAGCAAAACTCCGAAAATTTGATTGAAGAAGGATCATCTAAGTAAGTATTGTGAAAACATCAATAACGGTTTGGTGTTCACACCAGTGTCACTAAAGGTGAGATGAAGTTCGATATTTTTATCTGCAAGCCTACATAGTAGTAAATCAATCCTTCACCATTGCTTTGGAGAAAAATTTAGGCGCGAGGCAGTAAATCTCTCTGTGTTCTGCTAGTACTCACTGACTTACGTTGTTAGCGATATAGAAAAGCATTGGACGAGATCCATCGCAACTTCAGGGTGGAATTTTGCAAAAGAGATCACCAGACGTGTGGGAAATGTGCTAAGCTTTTCACATTTTTGGTGAACTATCATGTGTCAGGGTCAGTTATGTGTTAGGTATGTAGGCTATTACGTTGTAATGAATGCTGTTTTAATGAGTACATATCTCATGGCCATTAAGAAAACTTCATAAACATCGGTTGTTTCCCTGGTTTATGTTTTGGTATAAAAGCAGTATACGAAATCAAGCAAAGGAAAGATGTTATTAGCATCCAATCTACTCATCTTTAGCCGAACTTAGTCACATACTTCAAACATATAAGGTCCAGTTCATATGACGTGTTAAGGTGTAACTTTTGTAGTATAATATATTCTAATCTAGCGTTTATTAGGAGGAACAGACGTTTGTACACTATGAAGTAAAGAAAAGACCATTTAAAACCATTTTCTGCAAGTCATTTGAAAAAACTCGTCCTAAAGGCGTTTTTCTAAATGTCGATACGTGAATAGCTGCCCTTCATCGACGACGCCTTATATATCATTTGTGGTAGGTAGGCTATCGATGTAATACAAGCGGCATTACAGTAAATTAATAATGAAAAGCAAACAACTGGAAAGTATATGCATTGAAACCACTGCACATTGTTCGATTTTTCCCTAGATATTCATTAACATCAATGTAAGTCGTGGCGGTGCTTCATCGTATTGCGTAGATTCGAGATTCTGAGGAATCTATAACATTGATGAAAAGAACCAAAGCATCACATGAAAGCACTTCTGAACTGTTCTCAGTGAGGGAGCATTTAGAAAAACAACCACAATTATCGCAACTTGCTCAGCATCAGGAGAATGATTAAATGTCCATCCATTGGTACTATTTCAATGTTACATCTTGGATTGTGAAGATGTTCACCTCTATCACACCTGTGATCCAGTTGATCGTTAAGTGACTAGAGCGGGCTTCAGTAAATCTTCCATTTCTCCCTTTCGCATGCAAGAGTAGCCCAGTGGGGTCTGTTCACTCTAGTGCTAGTTGAGCAAGTTGAGCATCTTTCTTCTAGCGTTTTCGTGAATAAATCTAAGCATTGGGTCGGTGGTCTTCCCTGCAGTACGTTTACGTACCGAGAAATCCTAGTCATCAACGGCTCTTGTCCATCTGTTGTTGTTCAAATGCATTACGTCTCCAGTTCACCTGATCTTCGACGGGTCTAGCATATAGAACGGCATCATTGATCTTTGATCGTTGACTTGGATCGGAGCTTCAGATCATTTCCGTCACTTGCATGATACGTGATACTTCTAGCATCGTCCTTTCGACTGCGCAATCATAGCGTTGACTGACTATTCATTTTTACGTAGCGGTCAGGTTTCCGACGCATAAGTTAAGGCAGGGAGAATCGTGAAGTCGATGATATGGCACTGATTCGTGTGCTCATCACCTTCTACGGAACATCCTCGATGTTCTTGAAAGCTCCACAAGCCGCTCGATTACTCCCGGACCACTGGAGCTCAGTCGTTCATCATGTTAATTTCCCGATCTAGGTAGAATTAGCTGAAGCGTTCGGCGATACTCATTCCGTTGAGCGTAACTCAAGAATAGGAAACCTATTCTCATTAACGTCGTTCTTGTGAGATTTAGTCGGAGACCAACCTTTCCACAAGCGTCATCAAAGTCGGCAAATATTCTTTGCAGTGGCAAATGTAAATGAAAAACAATATCATTAGCAAAACGAAGATGGTGTGATTGCCGACAGTCGATTTTAAGTCCCATTTTTTTTCCGCATTCAGATGTTTGCATGACTTTCTTTAGGATTACGGAAAAATAATTTTGCTGATATGGTATCGCCTTGCTGAACCCCTCTTTTGCCGCCGATGTTAAGATCGTTGTACAATGGTGATATCTTTGTTGTGAAATTTTACATAGCTCACGAGGAATCAATCTTCACATTCTGAGTAGGGGTACTCTGGTCATCCAGACTGACTGCTTCTATCTTAATTGAGTCAAAAACTCGCCCTAACTTGGTAAAAGTGAGACAGAGCCGTCTCTTGTACTCTCGCGATTTTCCTGTGAGTCTTATTATCGTGCGGATGTGGTTCACCGTATTGAATTCTTTTCGGAACCATGCTTGGTCATACACTTGTCCATCGTCCGATATGCTATCAATCCTGTTTAGTGTGTGTGACTCGAGTGAAAAGCTTATAGACGACAGACAGAAAGCAGATTAGGCGATAGATGCCGATGTCGTCGAAATCAGCCTTCATGAGCAGTAGCACGGTCTTTTTGGTTTTCCATTGAATAAGAACCTTGCATTCTGACATGTAACGCGTTAAGAGCCGGGCTAGTATGTTTATGAGGGCTTGCAGAAGGTTAGTCAGATGTTAAGACCTTTTCCTTGCCGAACATGGTGTTGTTCGATTGTTCACAGTCGAAATACATGTGGGGGTTTCGGAAGGAAGAACTGATGTTACGACATATCCCTCATTTATTTCATATGAGGACCTGCAGGACATGAGTATTGAAGAGATCCGAGTGGAAATGGTGAATGACTTTCTCCATTTCTTTTTTTGGAGGTTGTAACTGTTCCGTTCGGATGCTGTAGTAAAGTGATCCCGGTTTTGCAATTGTCCAGGTTGTGTTGGGTTTCCCAGTGCTTTTCTCAACCTGTGCAGCTTTGACCATAACTGCTGCTTTTCTGTTTTTAATCTCTTCCTTTTTCGACCATCTGCATTATTTTCCATGTATGGATGTAATTTGGCGGTTGCTTGTACCTCGTGGTACTCCACGCTGACGTATGAGCTCGAGTATTTCTGGCGAGAGACGTCTCTTGGTGACTTTCGAACACAGCTTTCTTAACGCTAAAGTGAAGATACTCAGTTCGCCGATCTCTGTTTCTCATCGATGTTATCGAGAACGGCATCTTCCAAACAGCTGGCTAGTGAATTGAATAAATTCCAGTTTATGGGAGTTTTTGGAACTTCGTTTTTTAAATTTAGCGGCTTCTTCTCCTTTCCCCAGTAATGAAATCTTGCACGAAGGAGGTGATGGTCTGATCCCGCTTAGAACTTATGGACAATAGCGACATCGGTTAGCCGTAACCTTCGGCTATGTCCAGCGTTGGGAGTTGGGCTTTTCCATTTGCTAGTTACCGTGAATGGTTTTGGTTGTCATAAAAAAAATCATACCCACTTGCCCTGCTCGTTCCATTGAACCCCGTGTATCCCAATGTAACATATTTTTAGGTCCACTCTTAGCCTTAGAATATACAGTGAAGATCTCAAAGAATCTCTGATGTTTTTTTATAGAACTTCTCCATATCCATATAGAACTCTTTGACTTCTTCTTCGTCATAGCTTGAGGTGCGTAAACGACGAAAATGATCAATGCGGGCACCGATCCACGTCTCTTTAGTCGTAGACGTCTGATTCGGGTTGTTTATTGTTCGATTAAATCGATAGTGTTCATGGGCGAACTCGTGTTGACGAGAACGCCGACGCTGCCGACTCCTATAGTGTCGCATGTTCCGTGGAACAGTTCTTCTCCGATGTCACAGACGGCGTTGAATGGGTGGCGTCTTCTCGTTCCAGTCAATCCAATGACAGCGTGCCTTATCGTTCTTGCCTGCATGATCGAGTCCTTTGTCGAGGAATCAGATGCAAATGAGCGTGCATTGTAGGTACAGATCGTCATCTTAGTCGTTTGCAATTTAGGCAGCCTCTAGTGGCCCTGAGATTTCATCAGCCTGTCCGTACTCGTTTTACCCAACGCTGCCGTATGAGAGACTCTTTCGTTGTTAGGGTCTACTTATTTTACTCTGCTTATCGCTTGATACGCATTATATCCTGTTGAGCTCTGGGCATGGGGGGCTGGCTTTGCTCACAGGTACCTTGCCAGTCTCTCCCGGAATAGACGGTGTCTGTTTGCTGGAGTCTGCTCCTAACCGCCTCCTCTCTACTTCCCCCGTCATTTGATTGCTGGTTTTTGGCCGAAATGCCGTGTAGAATACCATCCGCATAAACGAGAACACACCCCCCACACGCATTAATGAATACGTTCTCGTGAACACAGGAGGTATGCGTTGAGTCTGCACGACTTAAATAGGGATTCTATCTGCTGGATCCACTTGCGTGTCAGGGAAGCAAAGGTCGTCTTTAGGTTAGCGATTCCTTATCGGTCATCTGGGACGCACCACGTTGCTTCGCGACTAACCGGTGTGAGGTCCCTGTATGATGGAGATCAGTGGTGCAGATGATTATTCAAGTGAACTTATTTAAGAAATATAGGACGACGTCCCACCCTTATTCCTAGCAATACTTATAAAAAGGAAAGCTTTTTCTTTTTTAGTTTGCTGTTGCCTTTTAGAACCATGGTCTCAAAGATTCACTAATAATCGAACTTGTCTTGTAGATTGTTACTGGGTAAAATTCTTAGCCACTTTTCAAGTGACGCCGTCTTTTTGCTAAAAAACGGAATAGGATGCTTCTGTGCTCTTCATCTTGCTCCAGAGGACGAAATCCATTGAGAAGCTGAGGCACAAGGCAGAATGAAATTTATCTCTCTTCTGTCGCTCTGGTTACTTGATAATTCACCATACCAAGAAGTGCACGGCCTTATAGGTGGTACTACTGGTTTAATTATTTACCACTTGCCACTTAACATATTAGACGATGATCGTTTTTGATAACTGCTTGTCATTAACTAGAGTGCTTGAGCAGCTGAAGATTTCACCGGATTTACTGAGGTTCTCCGGAAATCAGTCTCCTATTCCAATTTGTATTTTCAAAGTGACATATGTTGGTTGAGAATAAATTTCATTAATTGACATAAGATATCTTAGGATACATTTTTTTTCTACGAAAAACAAGTTTATTTGTACCGCTTGCTTAAAATTCTGGCTATCTGGAGACGATGAAGTCGTTGAAGGTAGTTGCGACCCTTTGCTTTCTGAGGTCCTGCACAGCAAGTTGTCTTGGTGTTTGAAGAAGTGTTAGTTTCTAGGCAAAACGCCTGTCAGGTATGGTTGGTGAGGCGGTTTCATAGGCACCTTAGCTCGTTCAACCCTTGCAGCGTTGGTAGTGCAACGAATCGCCTTGTGCTGTTGTGGAGAATTTATCCTCTTCCGTAGGGCAATACCGAGTGGATACGTTGAAGTTTGTGGTACGCTTCATCGATTTGCCAGACGTACTCTGTAATTTTTTCACATAGGTTCAAGGAGATATGACGTGTTAAACCAACAGCAAAATACCAAGCGGTCAGCATGATTTTCTTCGCTGAAGTTTCGGCTTTGGGAACTGCTGCGAAACTTTGCGGGCATTCAGTTGCTGTAACGATCGTCACCGGTTCTCACAGGGAGATCCCTCACGTCGCAGTAGGTCCAGAATGGGGTCTTTCTTACCGGGCAGAAGAAGCGTCGATAAAAACCTCAAAATAACGATTTGTTTGATTGTAATACAGTTCGTATGGCAGCTATTTTTTGAGCTTCGACTTTTCAATTTTCTTTCGATGCTCCGATGAAGTTGAGATGCTTATACCAGGTTCTCTGCAAGTTCTCGCGTAGTTATTATACATCTATTTCTCTCAATGGCGGCCTTCTATTCATCGTCATCAATTGCAGGAGGTCCGCGCGTTGGTCCATCTTCTAAGGTCGAATTTGCGACGTCGAAATTTTCGAAATCAACATTGCATTGTGAATTCGTTGACACCTGATTAGCACTATATTCTGTTAGTGTTTCGAACTGTTTACGCTGCGTAATCCGACCTTGAATTCATAGAAGTAGATTTGTCGAGATTGTTTTTTTCTTGAAGTTTTGAAGTTTGAAATTACAGCCTTTAAATTTTTGTAAGAAAAAAGAGACAAATTATATTAGAATTCTACTAGACGGAGCTGAAATGTATGAAATGTGCTTTGCATTGTTATGTAGTAGTACACAGTTTGGAGAAAAAGTTGCTGAAGCATATGCAAGAAAAATGAGATTACAAATCCTACATCAGTTTCCGAACCCCCTAATGGAAGGCACTTTTCTGTATTACTTCGATGCAATTTGTGGTTTATGAACCATACATGACTCGCATAGTTGCGATTTTATTGGTGGAGGTTTATTTGGATTATTATTTTTTTAATGTAAATTATAAGGGCGCATGTAGCGGATTGGTAGGAGGCGCCCTGCAATACACAAGGGATCGATCCTCGCGCCTCAGGCACACGAAACCCTCCATCCCTTCGGGGTCGAGAAATTGACACCAGAGCTGTCTGAAAGGATAGCATCACTGACTCGATATATCAGTAGACCACCTTGAGTCATTGTATAGGCCGGATATGCATTAAACCACCTCTAACAATGCTTAATAAAGTTGAATGCATGGCGCATCCTTCTGGGATAGATCACCGCCTATAACTTTATTCTTTATCCTTTTATTAACGCAAATTACTTGTTGTTCTTAGTTTTTTTCAACTCGGTGGTGTCTACATGTAATCTACCTCTGTAGGAGAAATATGCCTACCTTTCAGAGTGAATTCAATGGGCACGTAAGCAATCGAAGAGAAGAGATGACGGTGATCTTCGTAAATTTGACCGATGGGAACAAGTCTACGGACATTTTTGATTCTTCATGCATGACCACTTCTTTAGAAACCACACTTCCACCCATAGATCTCGGACCAATAGATCCCTATGTTGATTTAAAAGCCCTTAGCCCTCATATTAGAGCTGAAATTGAGGAATTATTAAATTGTTGAACTAAGAATGGTTGTATATTTGATTTAGAGGGTACGAATACTACTAGAAATAACTCTTTTGCATAGCCGAATGTAAAATTGTCGTTTTTGTCTTGTCCTTTATCTTTATTAATGTAGTATTGCATATAATGTCAGTATGGAGCGCTCCAATAGGCGGAATATATTGTCGAGAAATAAATGTAAGTGAAGGCTGGTGATAAAAAGAGTTGAGAATGTGGCGCCCAATACACCGATGTAGTATACAATTTACCTAAGGACCCTTTCTGAATGAATTGCGAACTTATCATAGCGAAGAAATCTCCTCATTGTCGAAGTTCTTTGTTGTAATGCAGTAGAGACGTCTCTATTCTCTCCCAGAGGGGATGTCTCTTGCTGCCGCTCCTATGTAGCACAGTGCTTGCGTTGGGTAAGATATTAAGTGGATACAAAAAGCACAACAGTAACCTTTGCGCGGCAACATACATGGCAGCAAAGGAAATGAGCACTAGTCAGCCCACGTGGGTCAAACTGCTTTCTTGTGTATGAGTGATCATCTACTCACGTCGGACATGAAGTGTTGGG
This sequence comes from Angiostrongylus vasorum, assembly GCA_018806985.1. Taxonomy (NCBI): domain Eukaryota; kingdom Metazoa; phylum Nematoda; class Chromadorea; order Rhabditida; family Metastrongylidae; genus Angiostrongylus; species Angiostrongylus vasorum. Next base: position 132,256 of record JADANN010000322.1, read on the forward strand.
AATGCAGGTAATAAATCAAGTAGTAGATTTACTAAATTGTAATTCGTATTTTACTAGGTAGTATTAAGTTGTAGAGTGAATAGTAATGAAAGGGATAAATAGGATGATTTCTGACTTCATGATTTCTTATTTTTTATTGAACTGAATGGTTTCAATGAATGGTATTGGGATTGTAGTGCTCTACACTGCAACATATTAAGCGGACATACGGTCGTTCCTCGTGGGACTGAGGCCTAGGCAGTGGGTCGATTACGGTAGTTGGTAGTTGTTATCAAAGTTGACCATAATTGGCGTATATTTGGTTTATGAGTTGTTAAGAATGCGATGTGACATGTAAATGGAAGAATAAAATGATCAACTGATCAATCTTTGGAGAATGCGCCATACAGTCGACTCCGTTCCTAGCACCCCTATGAGGTTCTTAAGTGCGCATCGCCAATACAATGACTTGCGATGGTCTACCGATGTGTCAACTTAGTACGGTTATCCTTCCAAACAGCTCCGGTAGTATTTTGCTGACCGGGAAGATAGAAGGCTTGGTGAGCCTGTGGTGCGAGATCGGACCAAAGACCACGAGCCTGGGGATGTCCAGGAATGCCTCAGTAGTAATCGCGAAGAATCGTGTTTTCGGGCACCAGAACAATTTCTGTTTGGATGGTATATTGATGGTTGCGAATAATGATCACAGGGTTCGAAGTACTCAGATTCTAAGAAAGATTTGCCCATTTATAAAAAATGCCTCTTTCGGAATGCCACTAATTCCAGGCATATGTGCATTTTTAATGAGGCGTCTTGATAGGAATCTGCAGCAACGACACTCTATCGAGGCAGCTCAATGCCAACAATATCTGCCTGTCTCATCTAGTCAAGAGAAGAAACCATGGAACCAAAATTGTTGAGGAAAGTGGCAAAGTAGTCGTCGAATGGCAAGAGGACTGGTATATTTTGAAAGAGAGCCTGATCTTGTCGAAAAGAGCACAGCTTTGGTTGCCCTATTGGAAGGCGAACACTGTGGTTTTGCATTAGTTAATGAGCGTCTGATATGAGGAATGCCTATGCTGCTGTTTCCATTTCCAATACTTAAAGTTATTTTGGTGTTAATTTCATTATAATCAGTAAGATATAATAAACTATATAGTAACAGCACATATTCTGCAAATTTGCTTGTGGTAAGGGAACTTGTAATGTAATACTCGTGCAAATTACACCAATCAGATGACATTCTTGTAAAAAATATCAGAGATACTTTACAAATCGAGGAACAGGACCTCCGAAATTATGAAATACTCAAGTATTTGAATAAGTGAGCAGTTTCCAGATGAATGAGCGTGCACAGTGCAGTGGTTAGAAGTGCTCTAGAATACACATAGGTTTAAGGGCTCAATCCGACGATCTCGGGAAAGCGAACCTCACCATCCTGCAGCGTCGCCAAAATGACCACATGCTATTCTAGAAGCTAAAAAAAATCACTCACATGACAGTACATCGGTAAGAGTGTTTAAGTTACCATGCAGACCACTTATGGTTTCACTCACCGCGAGGAAACTGATGGATTCAAACGCGTGGCGCTTTTCACACGGAACACCGGCGGTCGATTTGTCGCTTATCCGCTTTATTATAGTACTCACCTGAATACTTGCATGGCCGTTCTTCACTGGTTGTGTGGGCCCCAACATAATTTCCATTTTTCGGAGTTTTGCTGGTTTAGCCACTATGGTTCCTTGGAGTCCCGAGGTCAGTCTGACTAAAGTCTGCACCAGGTCGTCACCACCACAAGCGCTCGCCGCCCTTGTGGATCAGAGGGAGATTTGCCACTATGCGACTAGTCTGATACCTAGCCGGTGGTGGACCCTGGCATTGGTTTACTCTTAGCTGGTCTTCTGATGGAAGCGCCGGACTCCTTCTCAGCTTGGGAGGCCCTGCTGGGTGAGTGATTCCCTGCTGTTCATCACAGCCCAACACCCAGGAATATCTCCTAGCCACGATAAAGCGGTAAACCGTTGGCAACTTATTATAATAGTTGTGTAATATAATAAAATTTTGCAAGTAAAGTTAAAAGAGCGTTTTTTTGGCACCAGTATTTTTACAAACAAAAAACGTTTTTTTTCTGGGGAAAAAAGGTTATAATTTTAGGGAGACTTATTTATCGAAAAGACTAACTTCAGCTTTTCTTGGAAAGTATGATTTTTGTTCTTATTGTAGCTGAATATGCATATAATCGTTCGTTTCCGATTTTAACAGAATTCGCACTAGCAGAGTAGAAGTTGACTACAACAGAAGGAGTACGATGAGTTTTTGCCATTTGTTAGCCACCGATTTACCAATGTTTCGCAGTTCATCAGATTTTGTATGCTAGTTTAAGTTTCACTACGCATATGATGAGCAGAATTTCTTCGAATCTCTATTTCTTTATTTTGCTTACCTATTTTTGTCATATGCAATTTATCACCAGAACGACATCTCTCTTGCACAAGTTTCCTTTGATGTACATTGAATTAAACGGAACGAAAGTTCATGAAAAATGCTTTTTTACGAAACACTAGTGATTATTCTAATCTCCTGTTCTAATCTGTTCTAATCTCCTGATGTGATAACATTTCGAACCATTCATGAGGTCTTCTCGATTGCTAGTGTACGGTTTTCAAAAATTTGCGTAATAAATAGTAACAAAAAAGTAGCAAGTGATGAAAACTAATGAAAAAAGCTGAAAAGAAAGCTCTAGCGTTGATCAATCCCTGAGGGATGCGCCATACATTCGACTTCATTAAGTATCGTTGGAGATGACTGAATGCATATCTGGCCTTTACAATGACTCGCGGTGGCCTACCGATGTATCGAGCCAGTGCTGGCTATCCTCCCAAACAAGTCTAGTAGCAGTTTGCCAACACCAGAGGGATGGAAGGCTTGGTGAGGCTAGGGGCGCGAGATCAGCCCCTATGTCTATTGCACGGCGCCTCCAACCACTGCGCTACACACGCCCCGATGATAACTAATAATAACAAATGATAATAGTAGATTATTACAAATAACAAACGGTAAATAATAGTGATAATAGTGATAATAATGAGCGTGTGTCTAAACTGTTGGCTTACACGAGGTTGATAAATAGACTTATTCGGTCAACGTTTAGACTTCTTCGTCGTCATCAAAGCCGATGATCCGAGTCGATAATGCACAGTTATTTGTCCTGACATAGCGGATTCGTGTTCGGATCGAGTCATATCTTGTTCAGTGGGCACCGCTCGAATGAAGCATGTGCACCCAGCGATGCTCTTTTATACAGAGCAGTTTTTAATATAAGTGAAACAGAATGTTAAGTATGCTTTGAATCATCGTTCAGTTACTTCTCTAAAAAATGGCCTAATCTTGGGCCCTAAGTTCATTAAAGCTCGCTTGTGGTACAGAGCTGCCATGCAATGCGTACTGTCGTCACTGGTTCGATTCCGGTCTTGCAAAACCTTCAGCAACTTCGCAGTCTAAAAAATTGATGCCATACTTCTCTGGGAAAAGTAGCAGCACTAGGTCGGTAGATCCCTAGGCCACCATAATTCATTGTATGGTCTAGATGTGCTCAATCATTCATTTCTAAAATGTTACAAATGGAGTCGAACCCATTGCTCATCAATGACATCGACGGGCGCCAAACACTATGGATTTATCTATTAAGACCAAAAAACATCCCTTGTCACAGGATGTTCCGGAATATATGTAAATGGTAATTTTTCGCTTCTCGCTATAAGATTTTCTACTCCCGCTCTCTAATGTTTTCTAGCAATAAAGAATGATAATGACGGGGTTTATACCTAGGAGCTGTGTAACTACTTAAGGTGAACTTCATTTCTAATCGAATCATCTGCTTCATTGTTGTACCAGTCAGAAACCAACAGTAGAGGATTATACATTAACGACTGATTTATTGCTATTCATGACGATCTTCTTTAACACAGTTATTGTTCAAAAGAATTCTCAGGTGTTTCTTCGATTCAAAAATTAGTGCTCACTCGTGCTTTACATTCAATTCTCCCCGCCTTTAGAATTGCTACTTTCCAGCGCTTCCCTTCGGCATAGTGAACACTATCAAAGCCCAGAAATTAGGTGCTCAAATGACATTGGTAAAAGTATTGTGCCGAAGAGAAATGCACCACTTATTTCTTACTCAGAAGGCTTTTAAACTATTTATTATATGAAACTCTTTAGTACAATATGGACTTCAAACATAAAAATTTCAAACAAATACGATAGACCGAAAAATTTGTTACGACTTTAAATTCCTTTCGTTAAGACGTTGGAAGCACCAAAAGGTTTCATTTTTTGTCCGTTCAAGTCATTCATTGTTTTTACCCATTGCAAAACCTGTTGCATAATCTTTGTTTTCTTGCAGGTCATGGAAGCGTGTAGTGTAGAGGTTAGCAGTGACCTGCAACATACACATGATCAACTGCTCAACATCGCGTTTTAGACGAACAAGCTTTCCATCAATAGTGGTTTGGCGAATTGGTACAGGACTTGTTTGGGACAATATAAAAAGAAACACTGACATAGTGCGTCGGCTGGTGATAGCGGATAATTAAATAGGTCTGATGTGTTTTCAGTCACCTCTACGGTACTTCGACTAGCGTCGAATACACGGCGTACTTTTACGGGTTCATCAATGTCGAACACTTCATTCTCGTTTCGTCTACCTTTTACAATAATGATTCACGGAATTAGCTCTGGTGGATGAATGGTTTGGGGAATCAGCGTTTTACCCTCCTGGGCGGTTCAGGTGCTAACCTACAAATTACTGAAGCACGGAATCCGCGCAGTAGACGTGAAGACGAATCGTATAAAAAAAAGTTACACTAACATAGATAGAGCAAAGTCTCTTCTATAAACCGACCACGTTTACAACTTCTCAAGCTTTGTAGCTGCCGGAAAATTATTAGCAGCTTGCGAAAGATCACCTATGGACTCTAAGTGCTAACGAAGCACGAATATAACGACGAAACACATGGTGTCCGACGACGCGAGCTTAGACCTTTTTCTGTACAATCTCGTAGAATTTCATCAAGACTCTTCCAGGTCAAGTGATTCCAGAATATTGGTTATTTAATCCATCTTTTAATCTAAAGTGTTGAACCACTAGCTTACAGTGACAATGTTTGATAATAAGGCTTTTATGTAACTTCTGACCATTCCGCAGTGAATAGAAATTGGTAAATATTGATTTGTATTCGTTAGGCTTCTTGTTTTGTCTTTGCCATTTTGAAGTTAAAAAATGCCTTGGATTCCTATAAAAACCTCACTAGTAAACGATCTCTTGTAGAATCTGGTTTCCGATTCCAGCTAGAATATCCCTTCGGTTTTTTATAAAGGCTAGTTGATTTTGTGAAATCATTTGGGCTTTCCAACACACTTTCTAATCTGAATAAACAGGAATGCTCACCATCTTTTATTAAAGCATCTTTGTGGTCTCCATTAAGTTGCATGAACCATAACAGGGGATTAAAGTGTTATTTAATCCATAACGGACGCGTGCCGTTTAGCCTTGCTCTCCGAATGGAAAAGATTAATTTTTGATCGGCTGCGGACTTTCTACCCTCTTTGGAATTCCGGACAAACAGATCAACAACAACCGTCCTAAATGAGTGTTGCCGAGTGAGCTTACTTCTTTCAAACGGTGGTCACTGTACAAGATTTGGTTTTATACGACTATGAAGTCACCACTTCGAGAGTACGAATGCACGTGGTCTTCGACTTGGATCATAAGCTCTGAGGAAGGCGAAGATGTCGAAGCGTTAGCCGAATAAAGTTCTTTATTAGCGACGTGTTAACCTATCAGTGGAAGAATATGTGTCATGTATTTCAATTTTTTATATGAGTTCTTACTAGTTACTCGGGCTAGTAATTCTTGCCTAATTGCAAGTGATATTTACACGCACTTATCGTAGGATAACCTCCAGTTAACAAAGGCACTGATTGAGAAAATCCTGCTTTTGATGTGTTAACACAAAATTGTTGATATGACGTTTAATTCACAAATGGTTAAAGGCTATTAATCCCAACAGAATTTCCTGGAGTGTGAGATTTGTTCAGCAGTCTGAACGCCTTCTCTATATCTCACGAACGGTTACTTTTGTGTCATCTGGTAGGTTAGGAACGACAACATAGTTCATAATCCATATTTCTTCTCTTTTGCCACCTTTGACCTTACATATTCTCACAGATTCGATATTAGATAACAGACATCAATAGTTGCTACATCCTTGACGAGGACTGCAAACCTAGGGCACTCTATAGAAATCGAACAAATTTATAGCGCAAGATATTAAAAATTTCTTTGAAAATATCCGAATCAACTGCAACCACTTCTCCTTTGTAGATATGTTCAAGAAATCGGAACATCTCTCTAATGTTTCTATGGCTATTTGAAGAACGTCTTATTCATCCTAATGACAGGTATTTAAAACGCTTCTCCAGCGCTGAGAGGTTGACTCGAACGGTGAACAATCCATGCTGGCAACTACATTATAAAAAAGGCTGAAAGAGAATCAGAAAAGAAGCAGAAGGGAGTACTAGATAGAATGTGAGGAACAAACGGTTATGGATGTTAAGTTAGCTGTGTTTTACTTTCTGTTTATTCATGAATGACGAATAACCACATGCCTTCCATCATAAGCTAGAAATGACGAAATCCAGCTTGTACTTGAAGCATTTCTGATTCGCAATCTTTCGGCTGTATGTCACCTGTGGTCTCGGTGATCACTGAGTACCTCGACAGGACACCAGTAAGCTCACGAAAAACTGCGTCATTGCAGTGTTTCCTTCTTCTCTTCGCAGTAAAGTGTGCACAAAAAGCTCGCTGGATCCTTTCACAGTCTACCTAAGTGTATTCTCATATAGGCTTCTTGATTAAAATGCCGAGCTCCTGTCGGCTTGGTGGACCTCCAAGGGAACTCCCACTCTCAGCCCTCTGGGCATTTGAAGTCGATAAAACACTATTGTGACATATGACGGAAACTAAATAAGACATCGATATAGCTCTTTCGACCTCTCTGGCCGTCGTTGAAAAACACTGGTTATCTCCTTTCTCTAGCTCATCAAACGACAACATTTGTTAAAAGTAAATTAGAGGTTGCTGCAATCTCACAGTTATAGTTTTTCTGAATCTGAAAACTATGACTAAGAACGGTTCATCTTCGAGCTGTAGTCTGCAGCCTAGAATCGTTAAAAGTGGATGGCCAGCCATTTAATTTTTTCATAATTACAAAACGCCATTCCTGCTAATCCATGGTTCTCAAAACCGTTCTTTTAACGCTGGACTTAGGAAATCCTTAGCGAACAACACAATAACGAAATGGACCACTTTATATTAAGTCGGATATTTTGCTTAATAGATCTCGCTTCGAACCAGAGTTCCACCTTAGAGCAAACTCTCCATGAATTCTAGTGGTTGCTTACTCTGTGCAAACTACAGCAGGAACCACTAGAATGATGAAATAACGCTGAAATAAATAAGGCACTTCTGCCACACTCGTGCATGGGAAGTGAAAACACAAGAAGAAAAGTGGGATGCGAGAGGCATCTGGGCATATATATGAAATGTAGAATAATCACCTCAATTCATAATGGTGAATTTTCAACAAAAGTTTTCTCAAACTGCCTCTCCTCCGTGCTTTTTCTCCTGAACTGTCCGATTTTCGATCGTAAATAGATTGATACCAAGGCTTTGAGGTTACACATAATGACTTGTAACGAGAAAAATAAAAGACATGTCAAGCAGTGATTATGGAATGCTCGTCAATTTAAAGATGAAACCTAGTAATCAGGATTCCTTGTCAGCACAAGAAGCATGAAATTCTGAAGCCCTCCATGCGAAATTTCCCACCCACTAGTGAGACTCGAAAGACCGACTTTCTATAAACCTCGGCATAGATAGTTGATATATTTATTTATATGATCTTATAAACTGACCTTCTTTAGCTGAGATGCGAGGTTGGTATAGGTCTTCGTTGTCGTTGTTGTTGGTGTTGTTGGTCGATGGCTGACGTTTCGGCGATTTCGCCTTCCTCAGAGCCTGGACGTATTTTATATTAGAATACTTCAGTTATTCGGTGTAAAAGGCTAAATTATCGATGAAGATCAAAGTTTTAAATAGATGTTGGGTTAGGGATGCTACGGTCAAACTGAAAGGCTACTCACCGTGATGTTACAAGTGGGACTGGCCCACGCGTTGTTCACGTGGGGTCGCGAGCACGACACACCACGGGGTCAAAATATCATTTTGAAATAGGGCGCCAGGTCACGTGTGACAGTGAGGCATTCGTCTTTCCGGTTCATCTTTGGATTTTTTGAAATTTATCCAAAACGCTTCAACAGTTCTGCGCGTTGACGTTTTCGACTCCTGCGCTAGGACCCGTACAGTCACTTCAAAATCATCGCCGTTGTGCTTTTTGTGCCCTATGCGTACCTAGAGGAGTGTTTTGACGAATTTTAACTTTCCCATCTAGATGTTCTTTTTATGCGGACACAAAGTGGTCTACCCGTTTCCGCAATATATTCCTCACCGCATGCGTTACATGAGATCAAGTATATTATACCTGAACTCATGCAATCCCCGTCCCTCCCGTTGGGACAGATCGTACAGTTTTCTGAGCTGCACAAACGATCATAGAGACGGTTGCGAACTAACTGACGGGCGTAGGGTATTGGATGGGATGTCAATAATCGTTATATAATTTTCAAGACCACTTTTTTCTTAAACATCTCTTAATGGCATAACTTATTTCATTTGATATGAAGGGTAGCTTAAAAGGGATCTTACTTACGTCCGAAACATTATTTTTGAGGAACTACCCTAAGTTTTTGTCTAACCCGAGTGGCTTCTACGTCGTAGCCATTGGAAATGGCAATTTTTCGTGCCAGGTTTTGCGATTCCTTCCTTTCCTTTTCTCCTGTGCACACATTTTTAGCCATACGGTACATATTTTTGATAAATGGTTTCTTTCATGTGTGAAGGATGAGAGGAGAGGTAGTGAACTAGTATGTTCTTACTACTTGGCCTACTATACCATTTTTGTTGTATAGCCACTTTCTGAGAGCTTTATTTGGATGTTTAAGAATGGAAGCCAGTTCTCGCTTGGTTTTTCCCGTGTGAATTTTATATACTTTGACTGTCGGCTTAACAATTCAAAGCACTCATCCATCTATTCTTGTGTGGAACAGACGATGAAGCAATCGTCTATGTATCGATAGTAGAGTAAGGGTCGGTGGTCGACAACTGGATCTTTCCACCTTAGACATGAAAACGATGGCAAGGCTTGGTGCTAAACGATGTCCCATGGCCAACCCTCTAATTTGTGCAAAAATATTTTCCAGACCACCTGAAAGATTGAACAACTAAGACACTGTTTTAAGAGAGTCATTAGTTGCGCAATCGGCAAGCCGTACATTTTTATTTTCTTTTCGTGCTCTACCAGCAACTCGAGAATGGCTTGCATTGCGGAGTCATTCGACACTTTGGTATAAAGTGAAGTAACATCGAATGATGGGTTCGTTGATGTAATATCATCAGCTGAAGTAAGCTTATGTGTTTTAATAAGCAAGTAAAGGACAGGGCAAATTGGATGTTCGTTTTTAAGTCGAGAAATAACTGAAAGCTCTAAACCTTCGGCCTTTGCCGTGATGACCCATTCTTGATTTAATTTCCGGTATTGATTTCTATATTCCTTTTCAGAGGATGCTCGATAGCGAGAAACATCATTGAGATGCTCCTCTGTTATTCTAATATCCAACTGACTTGGAACAACTACAAATTCTCCACCTTTATCACTAATAGAAAGTCTAACAGATTTTGAATTCACGAGCTCTCTAACCTGGCGCATACCACATTTTTGTTGGTGCGTGAGGTTGGAGCTTATTTTTCTTTTTCGGTAGTGATTAAGTATGCGGAGAATTTCGTCGGAAAATAAACGAAATGTAGGGTCAACATCGCTATTTGGTAGCTCTTGTTTAAAGAAAGTTGCGGGCAAAAGTTAGTGGAGGTAGTTCCTCCCTTGGTACTACTTTACCTAGCCTTTCTAGCCTAACCCTGATTGCATGAGTTCAGGTATAATATACTTGATCTCTTGTAACGCATGCGGTAAGGAATATATTGCAGAGACGGGTAGACCACTTTGTGTCCGCCTAAAAAGAACATCTAAATGGGAAAGTTAAAATTCGTCAAAACACTCCTGTAGGTACGCATAGGGCACAAAAGCACAACGGCGATGATTTTGAAGTGACTGTACGGATCTTAGCGCAGGAGTCGAAAACGTCAACGCGCTAAACTCTTGGAGCGTTTTTGATAAATTTCAAAAATCCAAAGATGAACCAGAAAAGACGAATGCCTCACTATCACACGTGACCTGGCGTCCTATTTCAAAATGATATTTTGACCCCGGGGTGCGCGTGGGCCAGTCCCACTCGTAACATCACGGTGAATAGCCTTTCAGTTTGACCGTAGCATCCTAACCAACCATCTATTTAAAACTTTGATCTTCATTAATACTTTAGCCTTTTCCACCGAATAATTAAAGTATTCTAATATAAAATACGTCCAGGGTCTGAGGAAGGCGAAATCGCCGAAACGTCAGCCATCGACCAACAACACCAACAACAACGACAACGACAACGACAACGAAGACCTATACCAACCTCGCATCAGCTAAAGAAGATCAGTTTATAAGGTCATATAAATAAATATATCACTAGTGAAACTCTTCCCTGGCTAGCAACATGGTTCGGCTCGAAAACGTGGACTAAGAATGCTGGTGATGGAGGAAATCCTTACCGTTGCACTTATTGCAGCAATCTTAGTCCTGCACTTGCAACAAAAAAACACACCAACCCAAAATAATACACCTATTTCACAATGTATCCTCAAATAAACACCTTTAAGTTCATAAAGTGCCGATGGGGGAGGCAATCAGGGTGTCACCACAGTGGCAATACCGCTCACTATTTTTATCACAACGATGGTTTCGCCTGACAGGATTGGAACCAAAAAAAACTAGGAATGTACTCAGTCGCAATGAGGAAAAACTGGCCAGACGACTTGATAGATGTCACCTCTCCTCTGGAATCGCTTTTATCAAAATTTTCTTGGCAAAGTGCATTACCACATCATGCCATACTTTAGTGGCATGTATGTTAAAGCTCAATACTATATAGCGAGTAAACACCGAATGTTAAGTGCACATAAGATACAAGCATATAATACACAGGACCTTCACACTAAGTCAGGTCTCGCAGAATCAACGAAGTCGATGGAGGAAAGCACAACTAAATACTAATTCCTATCTAAATACCACCAAATTTTTCTGGACCTATTCCCTTCTCTCTTTCACGGGGTGACACTGACACTTATTGTTGCAGTGAGGATCATTATAGAACTTTTGTAATTAAGGCGGTTAGCGCAGTGCTTGGAGGCAGCCCGCAATGCATATGCGATTGACCCCTACCCACCAGGCCCACCAAGCCCTGCATCCCTCCTAGGTTTCAAATTGGTACCGTACTTGTCTGAGAGGATAGCAGCACTGACTCGATAGATCGGTAGACCACCGCGACTCATTGCAAAGGCTAGATAAGCATTCAATCGCATTCATGGATGCATGATAAAATCGAATGCTTGGAGCATTCCTCAGGGGATTGATGAACGCCGAGAGCTTCATCCTTTATCCTTTTATAATTGAATAAATCTGGATGGAGGAAATGTAGATAGGGAGGTCTATGCAATCTCCATCCACGATGACAATATACCAAATAACCAATTGTAAATCACCACAGGGTTTCAAGTGTTATCTATAGGTCGCCACTTGCCACTGGTCTACATTGTCTCCTATGCAATAGTTGGATTTTTTGATGATTCATCTTCAAAACCAGTTATTCTGCATCCATCATCTTTCTCGTCTGGCTGATAATTTGTCGAAAAAGAATAGAGCTGCTAGGATCTCGAAGTAGCCTGGGCAAAACTTTTCCTACGAAATCACTAGGAGTTATAGGCCAGCGCGAGTCATTGTAAAGGCCAGATATGCATTCAATCACCTCCAACGATACTTAGTGAAGTCGAATGCATGGCGCATCCTTCAGCAGTTGATCAACGCCAAGAGCATTCTTTTATGTCACAAGTGATGGAAAAGAGGTTACAATTGCGTCAAAAAGTGTCCGCGTTTAACATTCGTGGATGCGAACTCTACGTTGCACTTAGTATTTATTGATGTTCCCAATAAAAATGCTTTGTGAGGAAGATGTGGGAGGTGGCAAAGATTTCTCTGAGAAGAATGAGCCTCACCCGGCGGGTACTGTTTCCACCACACTCTTGCAAATGTCACTAGAAATCTCTTTTTTTCGGCTGTGTAGTGATCAGCATTTGCCAAGTACATGTGTTTTGAAATATTTTTTGAAAGTTATGGCCTGCTGACTAAAATATAAGCATGTGCCAAGTGTTATCACTAACTGCAATGATATCCACGTTCTTATCATTTTTTTCAGAATTATTCCATGAGTTTGAAAAGTCATGGTCGGTTGAGCGACACTCGTAGATGAGACCATATTGAAGTACAGCACCTCTGTTAAAGTCGATTGAATGAGAACGAAAGAAGTAGGTCTTGTAGACAAAACATATTGTCACTTGTCATCCAGCTATCGAGAAAAGTACTCTGCGTTTAAAACCTTGAGAACCAACAAGTAATAGATTGAAGATGCGCCATTGTCAACGAGAAATAGCAATAGGTGAAGGTAGTTTTTTAATACTAATCCATGTTAACATTACTTGCTAAGAAGGCAAAAAGCTTCCTTTCAAATCTTCTTACTGTACCCTACCAAGGCGACGAGGATAAAGAAACGAAGTTCTCAGCTGCGTGAACTCCAGCCATCATGAGTGGAACAACAATTTGCTTCCAGTATCTACTCACCGAAATTGAATTCTTCATCAAGATGCAGAGTTCCCCTACTCAAGAGGAATGACCCTGTGAACCTTTTCTACAGCTTTGCATTGCTGTCAGAAATAAGATGCTTGGGATAGATGGGAGACCATAAAGCAAAGGCGTCACCTCTGTGGAGTTGCAGTTGAGGCACGAGCTTTTTGTTTCTTGACAGCTAATCGAGATCATTGAATCAAAACCCAAAATGATGCACGAAGTATAGTTTGTGTCCGGTGGTCGCCTCAAAAAAACGAAGCATGCGATGGTTAGCTCAGGTTAGACGGAAATCCATTTTTGGAGTACGATGGCGTTAACTAACCCGAATGCTGTTATGAGGACGAGTCGACTCAAATGTCGATAACAATGATCCAGTGTTCTCGAGCAGATGGGCAATCGAATGAGGACTTTCGAGCATCCAAAGCAGTAGCGAAATATGGGATTATAGGTGAACACTTTGCTCCTTCAGTCGTTTGTGTACTTTTCATAAAACATTCTCAAATCAAACGCCTAATTCCTGTGAAATATTCTTCAAACACTAGGCTTGTAGTTACAAATAAATTGTAGACGAGATTTAAATGGTCATGACTTCCAAAACAAGCAGAAGGACCACAAAGACGAACAACAGTTTGCTGAACACGATCACGTCTTTTCTACGCTTGTTGAAATTCCTTTTCCCTATGAAATAATAGCCAAATAAGGCGATAGAATTTAATGCCTTTTGTTCCATGTAATTTATTTTAATATGGATTGAGTGATGTTGTAGTTTAAATTTGAAAGCCGTGAATATTTTACCGAGGTTTTGTGTTGTTGTTAGTTTCGCCATGTTGTTAGTGTTACAGCATGTTCTTTTGTAGCCGCGCCATTTTCTTGTGATTCTCACTCTACAAATCGGTTCTTCTCCGCTTTTTGAAAAAAATTTCTGTGACTCTCTTATCCTATTTATGTTCCGGATCAAATGGTGGTGACGAGCACTGTACTAATTTGATTCCATCCCGGGCCAACCAAGCCTCTCATCCCTCCGGGGGTCGGTAAATTGGTACCGGAATTGTCTGGGGAAAAATCACTCTCTGCAATCCAAATGGGAACGCTTCAGCCCGGCTATCGCAGAACTCCAGGGAGAATTGCTTGACCAGCATTCTATAATGCTCAAGATGAAATGAAAGCAGCAACCGAAGCCACACGTAAAAGTTGGAAGATCATCGTGGATAATGGTTGCAAGGAAACGAATCGAATTTGAGAAGTGCTGGAATACACACAGCAGAGTTGAAGGCGGGTCATGTAGGATAAAAAAATTATTTATGCTCCATATTCTTCTAAACACTCCGATATATTTGGTGCATGTACAATTCTAGCTTGTGAAGAAAACAAAATCGTCCTCTATGCAATCATACTGTTGCCAGAATTTAATGAGAATGTGCAAGTTCTGCAAAAGATATTGCGATGTTTGTCTTGTTCTTTTAGAACCCTGTCGTTCCATACAATGCGAAAATTTCGTCATAGTGATTGAAAATCGGGCAACAACGAACTGCTTCTCAAAAATGAAGTTGCACACTGCAGACGATGCGCTTCATGAGTGGGGATATCAACAGATTTGTAGAAGAATCTTTGAATTATCGTTGACTTGGTAGAAATGTTACCATATACGAACTGATTCCGTACGATAACCATGGTTCATTGCAGCCACTGCAAAAGACGGAGCAATTAACAGTTTCACAAGATGATGAAATTCGCATTATTTCTCTTTATCCATGTTATGTGACTTGTTTAAGAATGTTCTAGAAATTCTTAGGTGTCATATCTTTAACACCACAACTACTTGGAGGCTACAATGAACGAAAATTGTCTGTGAGTACAAGAAATCAGCTGACCTCATGCTCTGATGGGCGAGAGGACCAGCAAGCGGCACGCCATTTATTTGCGCTACCACCTCCCACCTACCTTTCGACAGGGTACTGTAGAGAATTTGAAGTGTGGTTCCGTATTAGTTTCGTAATTTTATATCCGTTGACTCCATACTGTTTCGGTTGTAATGACATGTGTATTATAGGTAAATAGTGCAAATATCCTCCCAACGGTTTACCGCCTCATCGTAGCTGTGAGGTGACCCTAGGTATCGGGTTGCGATGCACAGCGAGGGATTCATCTTCTGGCAAGGTCTTCTAAGCTAAGAACGAGTCCAGCGTTCCCATTAGGAAGCCTAGCTAAGAGTAAACCAGTACCAGGATCCACCACCGTCTTGGTATCAAAGTCGCATGGTGGTAAATCTCCCCTCTGATCCACAAGGGCTGCAACTGCCTGTAGTGGTGATGAGCTGGGCAGACTTTGACCAAGCTGTCCTGGAGATTCCAGGAAACCACGATGGCTTAACCAGCAAATCTCCGAAAAAATGGTGATTATGCTGGGGTCTGCACAATTAGTGATGACGGGTCGTTCAAGTAACAAGTATCAAGTAAGTGCAAATATTAGTGATTAAAAGTCACAGAGTGTGAACTACATGTGATATAGAATAATATTTACAGAAATTTTTAAGTTTTAATAATTGTAAGGAGTATTGTTCTCGGCGTTTGAGGTTGTAGAGGTCGTAGCTACTATGCGAGAAGTGCTTGTTGTAAGTTTTTATGAAATAAATCTTTCGTTTCCTTGTTTATAACAGCATCTTTGTACGACCCAGGAAGTGTAGTGTGAATAATGTGAAATATTTGTGTAGAGGGATGAAAAAGGATAGAGCCCTCGCAATCCCTGAAGGATGCGTCATGCATTCGACTTCATTAAGCATCATTAAAGGAGTCTGAATGGATATCTGGCCTTTACCATGGCTCGCGGTGGCCTACCGATGTATCGGGCCAGTGCGGCCATCCTCTCGGACAAATCTGGTGCCAATTTGCAGAGTCCGGAGGAATGGATCCGCTAGTTAGCTGGATTCAAGATACATTTCGTATATCCATAGTTAATGGTTGATTCGTTGGAGTGTGTGCAGGGCATTGGTTAGAGGCACCCTGCAATTCACATGTGAGTCCCATCCAGCGCCCCATGTGCACCAAACATTCCATCCCTCAGGGATTGACAAATTGTTAGCAGATTTGTCTGAAGGATAGTGGCAGTGACTTGGTGTATCGGTGAGCTACCGTGAGTTATTACATAGGCAGATATGCATTCAACAACTTCTAACGGTGTTTGATGAAGTCGAATGCATGGCGCACCCCTCAGGGGTTGATTCACGCCAACAAATTTATCCTTTATCCTTTCACCTTACCGAGATAACAGATCTTTCTCAAAAAGGAATCTTTAGCCGGCCAATCTCCAGGCAACGTGGTTTGTCTTCGGGTGGCAAATAGAGAGTCATTCGAGAAGTAGAAGCGATCTTCTGCTTTCGTTAGGCGCATGTGGATCCAAGAGATAGAGCTCCATTTCTACTGCGCCGGACAGTGATAGTGATGTCTGTCATCACGGCCATGATGGTAGTTCGATTCCGTTCCGGGCCAGCGAAGCCTCTCATCCCCTGCAGGGTCGGGAGATTGGTGCCGGACTTCTCTGGGAAAAACAATCACTATATGCAATCCAATTGGGAACGCTCCAGCCCGGTTATCTCAGGACTCCAGGAAGAAATGCTCGACCATTCTACATTCTACGAAATTCGAGATGAAATGAAAATCCTCGAGCATCAAGCGAAGCCACAAGTAAAAGTTGGGAGTTCTTCGTGGACCATGGATGCGAGGAAGCGAATCATATGTGAGTAGTACTGGGATCCGCGTAATAGACATGAAGACGGGTTACATAGAATAAAAATAAAATAAAATAAAATTCCACGAAAACTGCGTGTTTATTCGAAAAAAAAACGAGATGTGCCTCTTGTAGAAGTTTTTTTAAAAAAAACTCATACGACCACCTAAAAACGTCTACTATTGAAGCGCTAGAGAAAAAACCGGCGAAAAAGGCAATTTTCTTTAGAAGCCACCCACGTCATTGTTTTAGGGCTGGCTGACCGCAATCTTAGAACATACCCAAGCGGCAGCGATTCGCACTTCGATGGGAGATTCTTTGGACATAGAACGGCTCTAGAAGAAAAATCCTCAAATGGCACGATAGAAGCGATTTTGATATAACTGCAAAACTCCAGACCGCAACTGTCCCCATTAGGGATCTAACACGCTTTTACCCTTTCTGGATGCCAACGCATTCACCACAACACTATGTGGGTCCTTCGTTTCGCCTTTCTCTCAGCCTTATTTTACATTTGCCTTCAGCAATCATCCGTCAAAGTGATTGGCCTGAGGAACACAAAACAGCAATGAACCCAGTCAAGCTGGAGCTCTAGTCGAAACCAATGAGAGAACGTCGAAACAAAGGGCCCGTGTGGTGTGGTGGTGAAATCTTTAGCTCACGAAAAGGGAAATACCGTAACCGATCCCTACCGCAGACACCTGCGGCCGGGAGTTTTTCAGATACCTAGGCATCATTGTGTTTGTATTTCATATTATAACTTGCATTGAAAAAAAATGGAACAGTAGATAAAAAAATTATATAGGAGTGATTTGATTTTGAAAAAGCATTGCGAAAATCTCCTCAAGAAACCACAACCGCTAAAGCTGATAACTTTAATGAAACACATTTTCTGAAAACGTCATGAAATAAAATTCGTTGTCAAATGTCCCCATTCCTTGTGATTTTTTATGGCGAGTAGTTGGTGTTCGTGGATATGGAACTGCGGAATACTGGAAATGGTTTACACTGCAGCACTATCGTCTATGCTAAGAAATTATCAAAGGCTTCTTTCCGAAGTAAATTTGTGCTGGGAGTGGCTTGGTGCCGAATGACAAGGAATCTAGTGACAATTCAAGAAATCTTGGTCCCCTTTACAAAGACACATGTGGTCACCATCTGAGAGGGTCCTAGCACATCTATGATTTCAGGACTTCACAAGAAACATGGAAAAGACGATTCGGTTTCTACACCATCAAGAGAAGTCAATTATTTCTTCCTTCCTAGTCTCGTTTCTGATTTCGGTTCTAACGTCGTCTCTGAATCAAATAGCAGGATGACCGAGAGAAGGATTCATCGCTGAAAAGATATTTTTTCGGATCTACATCGGTGGTGAAGACCTAGACACGCTCTTGCAATGTTAAGTCAGGACTTCAGGAAGGATCAAGCTGCACAACCAGCAATAGGCCGGCTTCAATACCACGCACAGTGGGTGGTTCCGTCCATGACGTCAAGCGGTGAGACGACCGGTGAGAGGTCACAAAATCTCGGGTTAAGCAGGACGTCATTGGAATCTGGAGATTGTCTCTTATTCTGAATGTAGAATGCCGGAACACTCTCCACTGACGCCGATCTTCACGCTCTTCTTGAGGCGGCAGATCGCATTAAATTTCATGTGGTCGCACCATAAGAAATAAAAATCAAGAACACCGACATATGCCAACCAAACAACGGGATCTTTGTCATCTGTGGAGAAAAGGTCCCGTCACGAAATGTCGGCAGCATATGCTTTGTCGTCCACCCGTTCATTGTGCATCTCGTCGACTCATACGAGATCCTTTCGCTTCGCATAGCCGCCCTCCTTCTTCAGTTGAAGCGTTACTAGAAGATCAAGATCATCAACTGTTTCTCACTAACCGACACAGCTGATAAGTACGAATTAGATGCGTTGTACTATCAGTTGGAGAGAGTTGCCCGCAGTGATAAAGCATATTACAAAATTTGTTGTAGGAAACTTCAAGGCCAGAATAGGAAAGGCCAACCAGAACGAATACAAGATCGGAAGTTTTGAGTTAGGAGAAAGAAACGAGAATGGGAACCGTCACGCAAGACTGAGACCTGTCTGCAGCTTTCCAGAAGAAAGAATGTCGCTGCTGGACATGAGAGTCTCCTAACGGCATGACTCATGCAGTGATCGACTACATTACGAAAAAACAGAACATGGTGCTTACTTTACACATCGGTACTCCTGTCATTTTATACTGGCTCCGATCACCTCCTTCTTGACGCGAAGATTTGATTCAGCCATAAGATCGAGAAGAATTCATGTTAGCAACTACAAAGAAAAAAGTCGGGCTGTTTAAGACGAGAACGTTCTGAAAGAAATCCTATCCGCACTTGACTGGCAGATTAAAAAAGGTTAAGAGTTAAGGTCAAGTTAAGAGAAAAGATAAAACGGTAAAGAGTCTGAAAAAATCTCGTCGGGACATGTGTGACTATACGTTCCGCTGTCAGCACTGTTGAACGAAGATGGGATCGTCAAAGGACCCCGCCATGGCATGAAATTGGTAACTGACAGTGACATATGGCCGCTCAGGGAAACGTGAGCTCATTTTCGTAGCATTTATCAACAACGGACCATCTCTGTAGTACATTTATACATAGTACATAGTTGTTAGGAATCAAGGATAGCCAGAACTTGGTTTTGCTGAGCGATACTACTTATCTCTCAATCTCTAGTTCGCTACTCATTTCCACCAGGACGAAAATTCTCAACAGTGTCACCCTGCATTGTTTCTATGGCTTTTCCAAATACTTCTTAAATTCGAGCTCATACTTAATTTCTTTGTTAAATACACATTTGTTCATGGGAGAAGACATTTGAAAGGAAACACGTTTGAAACGCCACAGTAATAGATAATCGGATACCTTGTGGTTGTTTTACAAGGGTTTAAGCGGTTTCACACACAACATCTTTTATGAACCAAGCAATCTATGTTTGACCGAAAATCGATACTTTTTTATCGGTAATTCGATCAACCTTCATATAACATACAGCTTTATTATGACACTGAAACTCTTTGTAAAGTGTCAATTCACGAAAATTCGAATTATTATGTAATACAACTAAGATTATGCTGAGATTTTTGCAAAATCTCCGGACCGCAGGTGTCTGCCATGGGAACGAACGCGGTATTGTCTTTTCCGGGGAACAACGCGTTCACCAGCACACCATGCGCGCCCATCGTTTCGCCTGTCTCTCAGCTAGTTCTATTGATCGGCGCCATCGGCAATCACCCGTCAACGGGGCTGATCTAGGGATCCCAAATCGGCAACGAACTAACCTATTTTGTTCCGCACTAAAAGATTTAGAGAAGGAACTGTCTCTAGCACCAACGCTTGCTGTGATGGACAACGTGAATGGCCAACAGAGTCATTTTCACGAAGCATTTCGTCGAGATCATCGTCGTCCAGTTTATCGGACGAAAAGAGCGAATCGTAAGAAGGATAAAGAAGGATAGACGTTCTGGAAAAAAAGAAACCACATAGGGAGATCCCAGGATCGACTTTCTATTAACCACGGCATGGGATTTTAAATCTGTCGTTTTCCTTCTCAGCGGTCGTGAGATTGTTAAGCAGCACATCTTTACTTCCTTACAAATATGGCACATACAACACAACCGTTGCTGACGTTTCGGCACTACTCGAGGCTTCTTGGATAAATGGCAAAAATTCTACATGAGTAGCAGGGAGGAGTGCCCCGAGATCACACGTGATCTCCGCCCGTTGCGTTCGTATCGATCGTTGATGTGGGGTGGTGCAGTGGTCAACCATATTCGACTCTGAGCGGCTGTCGTTCCTCGGTGGGAGGCAGGTGAAAAAAAGCAGTGGGGTTTTTAAGCCGTTGATCGTGTAATTATCGTTCAGATTTTCATCTTTCTGTTCGAACTATTATGATCAACCTTAAATGAAGCAATCAGTGGCCATGATTTGTGTGCATTCAATGGGAAGAACTGGAGAAGGCCACTTAGATTTCATTAGAAGCTAAGCCTAACCGGCTAGTTCGTCCAAACGTAAAATCAGACTACCAATCTGCATCGATCTCAACATCATATCATTCGAGAAACGTTCGTTAATCACTGGTTGTCATTTGTGGAAATTTTTTTCTTATGTTTAAACCAGAATGATAATGCTTTGGTGGGGAGGAAAATCAGTACCTGCATGGATACTTGAATGCCTGTCTTCAGGAATCTTGCGGATAGACTTACCACTTCATCCATTAGAATCATTAAGTTGCAGCTGTCGCCCACAGAGATTATATGTTTCGTGCATGTGCTGATTTGAATATTACTCACAAATAAGTGGACGCATCGGATTTTTTGATAGTTTTGCAGGTCGTCTCTTCTACCACTCTCCGACATCGAAACTAACATTGTCCTGTTTAAAAGTTGCACTTGTTCTCATCACGTTAAGTGCCGGAATATCAAATACAATGATAAGCAGTTTCCCTGTTAAACACATGAACAATGATAAAAAATCCTCCTCGCAAAGCTACATAGTGCCCTCGGAGTGTTCGGTCCTAACATTCCTTATATCTGAAGCTGGGACGCGTTAAGGGCTGTGTAGTGTTGGACGTGGCCTACAATGCACAGTGACTGCTGCTTCGATTCCACCTAACCAGCTATCAATGCTGTCATCTCTATTTGTCGCTAAATTCCTGCTAGGCCTGTCTGGAAGCATAAAACCACTGCTTTGATAAGTCCTTATGCCGCCGCCACTTATTGTATAAGCCATATTTGCATTCAGTCATCCTTACACTGCTCCGAATTGAACCAAATATATGACGCTGTCGTAAAGAACTTATCAGTACCGAACACTTTATCCTTCACCCGTTTATCTGATTTCATGCCAGGACCACCCCTATATTCCTCAAGTGAAATGATGTGTACAGCACTAATCACGATAAACAGCTACTATTTAGGCACCGCTATCGTACTTGCTCTTAGTTTTAACTGTGGCGTGTTTCACTTCTGTTTTTGCAACCGACCTATCGGTTATTATTGCAAAGTGTTCCAGCATGGACGTGAGTTTGACTCGCTTTTGTGGCCCAACAGTCTGTTATGAGTAAATGTTGACGCATACAAAGAATAGTTTGTCGTTTACAGAACTCATCGGACGTTCTCCCATTTAACACAGCGAAGTTAGAAAAACGGCAGCAATTTCTTCTCGGATTACTGGAAGGAAATAGCACACCGGAGGGTGAAGTGCGTGTTACCTACATCTCCCTTATATCTCTCTATTCAACTGTTCTAAAGGCGTAAAGCCCTTAAAAAGCTTCTATTCAATTGCCAAAATATAAAATGTCGAAGTGGTATGTTACAGGCGGCGAGTGTCTTATTCTTCCGGCGCTTATCCAACCATGATGCCTTATGGCATACAATTGACCCGGCAAATTATCGTCGCCTGGTAAGTTTCGTAATCAGTGTGTTTAAAAAAAGTTAGTTTAATGCACCGAACTTATTACATTTTTTAGTGGTCGCTGTTCATTTGCTCGTATTCTTTTCTTGTAACTTCTTCTGGCAAATAGATTATATGACATCCATATACTTTAGCAACCATCGGACTTTGTAAATTTAAAAGTAATTGTCCTATTCCATAGCAGACAAGCGTAACACTATCGTCGATAACTGAAGCTGCGAGTATTTCGGAACAAATCTTAGTCCACAGCGAAGAGGAATGTGCATCAAGATATCCATATGCCTTAAATGAACTGGTCATCACTGTTGTCTAAACGCAGTGCTGAGTTTCGAGCGTTGTCAACTGGAAAGTGATTCTCTCTAACTTTGGCCGACGATTTCGCCACTACCACACTCATGGATCCTCGTGAAATGGACCCTCGCTGGCTGTTCTAGCTCATTATTGCGCTGCACCACTTTTCATTATTAAGAGAAGAAATGAAATCTCATGCTTTTCTCTCATGGCGTCACCTTTTCCATGACAATGGACGGTGACATTGAAGTAGTGTGCGGATTTTTTTGAGCTGTTAACATCTTAAGTTTAAGGGGTGCGTGTGTTGCTCTATAAATATTTCCTGCTTCCCATGCAAATACCTCGTTTCTTTTTTAGTGCTCTACTATCGGACCTTTCAGCATGGAGGTGGTAGAGACTCGAACCACAGTGTACATCAAGGATTCGTCCCAAACATGGCTACTCGAGTTGAAAAAGCTGATAATAAGCTCATGTCAGAAATTGAGGCCAATCTGATGAAACCCGACTATAAATCGACACACCTATCATTCAGAAATGCATAGTGAATTCAGCTTGCTAAAGGAGAAAAAGAGAAAGAAAATAGAGAAGGAAATGGAAGAAGTATACTAGATTAGTTACTTGGAGACGGCCCGTCCTCATTGGTTGTGTGGGTCCCAGCATAAACCCGATTTTTTGGGGTTTTGCTTGTTTAGCTGTTGTGTTTCCCTGGAGTCACGAGGTCAGTCCAGCCAAGGCCTGCCTAAGATGTCACCACTACAGGCAGTCGCCACCTTTGTGGATCAGAGTGAGATTTGCCACCATGCGACTAGTTTGATACCAGAACGATGGTCAATCCTAGTATTGCTTTACTCTTAGCTAGGCTTCCGGGTGGAAAAGCCGACTGCTCAGCTTGGGAGACCCTGTGGGGGTATGGATCTCCCGCTCTATACAGCGGCTCGAAACCTCGAAACACCTTCCAGCCACTATGAGGCGGTAAACCGTTGGAAGGCGTGAAGCATAAGCAGAAGTATACTATCACACAATGATATTTTTCTGTGGCACCCACTCGTTAAGGATTCCTCTACTACGGTCATCATTAATATACTATAACATCATCACAACATCAGAGGAAGATTCCAATGGTCGTTTTTGGTAACATAGAATGGCCAGATATTTTAGCCACCTCTCCGTACTCTCTGCACCTAAAAATATCGTTTTAGTGATCTTGTACGGTCAGTGGAACGGGCACTTGATTTTTGCTGTTTTTGACAAACAAGCTAAGAAGGCTTATGGAATTTTTGAAACTACACGTGAGGTTATTTGTTGGAGGCTATGCTGAGCTGCTCAGCCTGTATTTCTCAGAAATTTTACTGCAAATTTTTAGTTAATAAAGTGAAATACTCGCATAGGAAAGCCTATATGGCATGTGCTCACAAATATGATCAGGTGAATACGAAACGAAAGCAAGGTGTTCAATCGCAGAAGGCTTCAAAATTTCATTATGCGAAGCATTCAACTCCGCTCTGGGTCCTGGTAGGCTTTGAATCACAATGAGTAATCGACTGAGGACCTCTAGTTAAAAGATATGGAACGCGGATAACAATAACAGCATTATTTCATCTGTATCCCCTATGAAGAACTCGGTTATCGTCGACTTATTCGAGCTGGCAGCCAAGAAATTCCCCAAAAGTAGTTGACTGGCGCCAGAGCTGTTTATAGCGTTGCGATCGCTCGAGGAACACGAATATCATGACTGTCTTGCTCCGAGGCATTTTATTATTACCATTCCAGTCACGAAAGCAACCACATGAGGCTCATCAAGTTGTGTTTTCCATAAATTTGCTCTTGACTGGTTTAACATGTAGAAACGTCGAACTTCTCAGCTTGAGTGGCTTTCTGGTGATGTTTTAGGTCTCTGCTCTGCTGCGCATTGTTGAGAATTTTACACGTTCAAACGAAACACAAACAAACGCTGCGTGGACTCTCAAGAATATGGCAGGTCGTACAAACGAGATTATCCACATAATTGTTAACCAGGTAAGACTTGATCAATCAATAACAGCCGATTCCTTTGATTCTTCAAATCTACTGAGCATTGTGAGTTAAATGAAACAAGTCAAGGAAATTTTCCTTCCATCAAACAATTAGGCATTACTGAGAGAATCATCAACCACTCATTTGATGCGTAAGTGGCATGCGATGAAGCAAAAACATTGAACTAAGGCGTGTCACTCGCGAAGAACACAACTATAATACTTCTTTCCAACTTAACTTAATCACTGAATAGTTTCAGAGAGGTATTGAAGCCTTAAGAAAAGGCTTAACATCCAGTGTAGACGGCCTTCCTCTTCAATGTATCTCGGCTTTGTCAGAGATTGCAAACTGTTGTGTTCATTGCAAGAAGAAATGTCGCCAAGCCGGAGTTGTTTCCGTAAGATTCCAAAATCTAATCACCACGAAGATGACGTATTATCGGTAAAACGTGCAAAAAGAAGCCACGATTTATTTGATGACGATCGTCCAAAAGTTGTCAATGTCAAAAAAAATTCTGAACGTAATATAAGCTTACTTACCGTAACCGTAACATTGGAATATTGTTAGTGCTTTCAGACTATAGCAGCTATCTTACCTGAACGAAAGCGACCTGGAAGTATGGAGTTGAAATATCTCTTGGAGTGTGTGTTGAAGCTCATTGATGGTGGTCTTCAGGATGGAGCCGTCCCGATTTCGGTAGGAAGTGATTCAAGTTGACGGTTGACTACAGCAAAGACCGTCAGTAGAATATGGCAATTGCATGTAATTCAATAAACTCTCATACGCAGACAATAACGTTGTTGACTGCATCCTTTACTGAGCTGGCGAAGCACTACACGGAGGAGACAGATATTGTTCTTTATTGCCTGAAGGCGTTGCGACTTATTGCAGAGGATAGGCAAGCAAGAACACGGGTGAACACCACTGTTCTTTTTCTCTTTGGCAAAAATGCTCGCAACTCTCTCTAACAAGTTTCTCTCTACTTTTTTTTTATATTCGCTTTATTTGTGCATAAGAACAATTTCTCCTAATGTTCATTCAGACCGATGTCGTGCTCAGCGAACCGCGTTTGTTGGATTTGGTATTCGAACTTCTCGATTCGGTGAGCGTCATGATTTTTTAGGCTCGTGCTTGCATCTCGGTGTACATTTAAGTCGAATATCAGTATTGTATCTGTCACGTATGGAAATAGTGAATACGTGTTATTACGCTGACATCTGAAATGTTCGTATCCATAATGAATCATACAGCTCGTAGAGGAGATGATCGCCTACTAAAATTAACGCGACCTCATATCTTTGTACGATTTTTTTGGACTGCAAAATCACTAGTAGGTCACCACCAGATTTCGCCACTCTTTCATTTCAGTCCCTCAGTGAACTTCATAATGCTACGCTTTGTCTACTGGAAGCAATCATCAAAAGTAACGACACGCATAGAGAAGTAGTCATTTCGAATCCAAAATTTTGTGGCATTTTGGTAGGTTTATTTGTTTCGAGTAATATCTTTAATATCGGAAATAAGTGATATACACCTGTGTGGGCCAAGGACACGGTGGTAGACACGTGAACATTCATACGGATTACTCGCGAAATTAAGCTCAAATACTGGCTTTTATCTCCGCTTGCACAGGAAAACAATGGATATCTTCAACTGTTAATACACAGAAGAAGAAGAAGAAAATGCTACGAATTGTTGTTTAGATGGTTCTTTGACTGTCAGCCAAGAAATCCGTTGCTACTTATTGGTTACCTCACCGCTTGACGATTTTCTTGCAGACTGGAGCTGCCGATTTTCAGAGCTCTTTTCCACTAGGCGCGTGAATGTTTCTTTTGAAGTCCTGAAGTGGTACCTGTGCTAGAACCTTCTCAGATAGTGATCACATGTGTCATTGTTGATGGGATCATGATTTCTTGACTTGTCATTAGGTCTCTTGACATTCTGCCCCAGGCTGTTCCCAGCACAAATTTGCTCCGGAAGGAAGCTTGTGATAATTTGTGAGCATGGACGATGGGCAGTTCTATACCTACGAGTCCCCACTATTCACGATAAAAATCACAAATAATAAGACAATTGGTCAAGAATTTTAGTACTCAGTAAATGTGTTTCATTAAAATCATCAGGTTTAGAGGGTGTGGTTTCTGGAAGATTTTCACAATGATTTTTCGAAATAAAATCGCTCCTGTATAACTTTTCTCCTAATCTTCCATTGTTTCTTTCAATGCAGGTTATTGTGTGAAATGCAACAGCAATGGGGCTGAGATATTTGCAAAACTCCGGGCCATAGGTGTCTGTGGTGGGGATCGAACAAGATGTTATCCTTTCCGTGGTCTAACGCGTTCACCACCACACCATGCGAGTCTTGTATTTTGCCTTTCTACGATCTGTGCCCCTCAGGCCAATTACTTTGACGGGTGATTGCTGAAAGCAACCATAAAATACGGCTGAGAGAGAGGCGAAACGAAGGACTCGCGTAGTGTTCTGGTGAACGCATTGGCACCCGGAAGGGGTAATAGCGTGTTCGATCTCTTCCGCTGGCACCTGCAGTCTAGAGTTTTGCAGTTATCTCAAAATCGCTTCTATCCTGCCATCTGAGAATCTTCTTCCAGAGGCGCTCTCTGTCGAAAAGATCGCCCGTCGAACTGCGACGCACTGCCACTTGCATATGTTCCAATATTGCGAACAGCCAGCCCGAACACGTCGACGTGGGTGCCTTCTAAAGAAAACTGCCTTTTTTCGCACGTTTTCCTTCTCTAAAACATAAGTCGTAGGGCGTTTTCATGTGGTCGTATAGGGGTTTTCAATTGGTCTTAAAGTGCTTTACTTCTCATTTTTCTTCTTAGCATCCACCACATCGTGTTAAAACGCCTATAAGAGGCAGATTTCGTGTCTTTTGAGTAAACATGCCGTTTTTGTGTAATATATCCGAAACTAAACCAGAATTTTGTTGGATATTCAAATTCTTATCTATTTAGTTCCTGTTCAAGGATCCGAATGTGTACGAAATGCTCTTTGAAGGTGCAAAGTCGTCAGACAGCGAAATCAATCAGGTCAATTAGCAAATTTTCTCACTACACTAGTGATTGACTGAAAAAATAATTTGTACAGCCAGACTTTGAGAAATGGCATTGTTATGGTTAGATTTGACAACCACGTCGGGACAATCATGCGAACTACCTCAGCTAATGTGAAAGAAAGCCAACACATGTTGCCTTGATAAAATTCCCAACATTCCCCGATATCTGAACCACTAATATGGAAAAGATACCTTGCGGAAAAGTTTATCGATATGGCCATTGTTTAATTCTTCGGTTGTTTACTAAGCATACCCTTCCAGTAGCTTGCTGCTTTTTCGTGGCCAGGATGTCTTACCTGCTTCGAAACTGCGATTTGAACCAAGAGCTTCATAAACAGGCCCGTTATTTAGGCAGTAAAAAGAAATTCTACACCAACATGCAGATGCCGTAGAGACGCTGCCATATTGCGAGAAGCGTACTAAGAGATGACGTGCCGCCATCTGGAAGAAACCTTGCCGGAACTGCAACTAATAAAGTGGAATTTCTGCCACAGACCACATAATTTTTTTTAGGAAAGAAAAGAGACAGTTCACCTATTCAGCTAGTCTATCAAGTTATTGAAGCTTATAAGATCAAAACCTGGAAAAACATAGGCTGCTAATTGGCTCTTCCATATCTTTAAACTGTTTTAGGACTGCATGCGGACAATTGTTAATTTGCTTCATCATGCCAGCCGTGATAAGATCACACTGATGATAGGATCTGGTACGGAATCTGTTTCCCATAGAAATGTCTTAAAATGGCGCGGATTAAAGTTAAAGAAAAACTGAGCAAGAAGCACATGCGGCTTTGGATTTGCGTTTCGTTTCAATAAATTTTGCTTTGTTATTTGATTATCTTTCAAATCAGTGAGAGATTTTCTTACAAACATTGAGCCACACTTGCATGCTCTGATTCCTCACTCGTCTTCTTCAGTGCATGTGAGAGCTTCTCTATAGCTCCCACTCACTGTAGAGACATATCCAACAGTGGATTACTAATCAATTCCGGAACAGACTTTTGACTTATCTACCTTCTTGTTTTTTTTCTATTAATGATAGTTGGACGAATCATCGTGCAGAATAACGTTGACATGCTCGCTAGCACAATTCGGCACTAATACACAAAAATTATTACATGTATACGAAAAGTAGTGCTAGTTCAGCAAGCGGTCAGAGTTGCTCTCCAACACACGTATTAGTTGGTTCGATCACGACTAAGACGTCGTGGGTGAAAAAAAATTGGTATAAAACACGTAATGGAGGGCAAAATCGCTGACTATTTTCCATCGACAGGCCCATTGTAAGCCATTGTGTAGGCCGAACATAAATTTAATCACCTCCGCGTTGCTCGGCGATGTCGAAAAGATGGGACATTGCTAATGGGTTGATAAACGCCGAGCACTTAGCCGTCTATCTTTTTATTCGAGAGATTTAAATGAATCTGTCATGTCGAAGTCTATTTGCTTAATCCACTTCGTCTATTTCTCACTCTGCGTAAATGTTCCAGATTGTTTATGATGACCAACTTACGTTAGGCCAGTGATAACTGGAATGTGATTTTAGATGCATTTTCCCTCTTCCCAAAGCTTCTCTCAACGTCGGATTTGGAGCTAACCAGAGCAGCCTTGGAAGCGATGCATTCGCTACTACCTGATTATCCGGAACATGCTCTCTATGTTTACCGTACAAACATGTTGAATCTGGTGAAACCGAGTCTCCTCGAAAATGATATGGATCTACAGGTAATGATATCAGACTGCTAGTTGATCGTTCGGTTCGTGAACGGTCGTTGATCGATTGATTCTTGGTGATATCAAATATAATGGATGTTTTTAGGATTTGAAAGACGAGGTTAAGGCTTTCGTAGAAGCCAGAGTATACTTTGTCCACGATGAACCTTCACATTTGTAAATTGAAGTAATGTTTGCAATTTGTTAAGAGTCCAATAAATTATGAGCTTTAAAACTTGTCCTTTTTAGGGTTACAGTATGTCACGCAGTTCTCTTTTGCGTTGTTCCTAATTTTTCTTCTCGGAATTTATTCAATAACCACGCAAAGTTGTTTCTTCGACAACCGACCTTTCCTTTAAGAAATTCAAGATGTTATTTATGAAGACAGAAGAAAGGGAGCAATCTCAGAGCAGGGAGAGAATCCCTTATAACATCTGAGTATAACAACTGTGGAATCGGCTGCAGTAGTAACAAGTGAATTAATGGCCTGTCTAGTTTTTCAATGAAGAGCCACAGAGATTCGATATGAGATTCCTCACCTGTTTTTGACTGTTTTTAGTAAGAAATTTGCTTGTATGGGTTTGATATTAACTGGTAGTCCGAGTTGGCTATAAATCGTGGTTGGGAATCTGTGTTTCCATGAAAATCGCCTTGGTTTATAAGAGCCATTAAGATAAGATATGGATATAAAAGCACACGTCACGATGTTCCTTTAATAAAGCTGTCTTCGGTTCTAATGATCTCCTACTGGTTAAAACAACAGAACCAACTATGTAGCCTTAGCAAAGTGTTAGTGAGTACGCCATGAAAGAAACTGAAAAAAAAAACTAGTACTGGATATTACGGACAATGTGCAGTACCATCTACTATTCTCAAAGTTAGGGAGAGGAAAACAAAACCAGACCGGTTTCGGAACTTAAAATTTTTCCTTCAAAACAACCATTTTAAGCAGGAAAATTTTTAAGCAGAAAACAAACCATAAGTGCTATGGCAAAAAATGGTGTGGACCACTCCGCTTTTTCTGTTTGATTCGTATCCCCTCATACATCAGCCATGAACGTCTTCGAACTTTCTGCGTGTGAGGTCGGCTGCTTCTTGAGGATTGTCTTCCTTGTGAGTTCCCTTTAATGCTAGTCGACTCCATTTCCTTCGGTCGCAAGCCGATTTTGGTATAACTAGGCACTTGAGGCATTCCTAGGCGTTGTGCATCGGAGAGAGCTTAAGACATAAGTACCGGTTCCATGACTCCTTTGGGATGAGAACTTTGGTTGACCTACAGCGAGATGAATTACAGTCACGAACATGGCGAACAACCTCACTACTACAACGCTACCCGTCCCTTGTGTGCAGTAATGCGAAGTTTAATGAAAAGATAAATCTCTAGGCGTTGATAAATCTTTGGGGGAATACACCATGCACTCATCTTCACTGAACATCGTTTGAGGTGACTGATAGTATATGTGGCCTGTACAATGACTAAAGGTGCCTTATCGACTCATCAAGTCCGTGCTTTTGACCCTTCCATACAAGGCTGATATCAAGCTGCTGACACCAGACAAATGCGCTGCTTAGTACGCATGCTACGCAGACTCGAACGCGGACCACGTGTGTATTGCAGGAAAGCAACCGTTGCGCTGCGTGCTATTGTTACCTGGTTTGTAGGTATGAATATTGTTTTCAAAACGCATATTAGTCTGAAGGGAAAGGACACTGTTTTAAGGCTTTTTTAGTTGACTTTTTTCTCAACATCCTTGCTAGTCATTGATTTTTTCAATATGGCGATGTTTAGAAGTTGCTTTAACTCTGATTATGTTCTTCTGATCCAAACTTACTGGGCAGCAGTAATGTTATTCGTTCACATTATAAGCTTGAGTTGTTTAGTAAGCTCTGCTTTTCCGAGAGACCCGAAGAACACTGAAGTTTTATTGTGAAGTCCTTTATCTTTGTTGTATTTTTTTACCAGGAAATTCGTTACCCACATGGCGTGGGTATCGGCTGGACTTTCCTGTTGAATAGATTTGCTTTCAACCGGCATTCGAGCAAAAATAAAGAAGAATAAAGGAAGAAGAAAGCGAAGTCCCCAAAGCGTCAGCCATCGAGCAACAACAATAACAACAAACAACAACAACACACGACAACCCTATAGATGCCTTACCGGTCACTCTAACGAATTCATTGTGATAACTATTAGTGCTACTCGTCGCCAGAGTGTCAGTTCGCCTGTGTTCTTTCAATAAAAAGTTATCAAGTTTGTGTAACTTCTTGTGCTTGGGATTATTGTCCAAAAACTTGACAAAGTTGCTGGGCTTCTCACCTCGTGGATCATCCGGTGCATCGGCTGTTTGCTACTTCAGGACCTGCCATGCCTTCACGATGTACACACCTCGTCCACTCTATAGCGGTACCTAAGAATTGCTGTTCAGCTGTTGATTCACTCAACGCGTTTCTTGTTCGGCTTCAAAGTGTTATTGACGTTCCTTAGTCTATTTGCTCCGATCCTTGTTCAGTCTTTACAATTGCTTTGTTTAGCGTCAATCCTTCATTCTCAAATCATCCGCTAGTATAACGATGTCGTTCTCAGCTTAATGTCTAATATAATGGGAAGCTTTAAAAAACGTAATGTGAGACTGCAGTTTTGTTGTATATGTTGTGTTAATTAATCGCTTGTGTAAATCTTAATTCTCACAGTTCTGAGTTTCAGTGGCGCTTCAACATACCGACATATTTAGCGTGACACTGACAATAGATCCCCCTGCCACACCCTCGTTTCCATGAGGAAACCCCAGGAATAAGTAAGCAAGGCCACACATTGTCGTATCTGCTCTGATGTAAACACTATTATGTGTGCGTGTGCGTGTGCGTGTGCGTGTGTGAGTGTGAGTGTGAGTGTGAGTGTTTGTGTGAGTGTGAGTGAGTGAGTGTGTGTGTATGTGGTTTGTGTTTATGACTATGATATGCACTGTCGCAAATATCGCAAAATCGGAGGGTAAAAAAAACTTCGCAAGTAGTTTGGTGGTGGCTTAATGGGAATATCTCTCGGACCTACTCAGTGTTTGAGGGTTGATCACCCGATAAATTCTTTACTTAGGCCCAGTGCACAGAGGTTTCGTAGAGTGATTTCCAATATTGTTCATTGCTGTTTAAATTTTGCAACAATGAGTTTTTTATCAGCGGTATCTCCTGCGAAATATTCAGAGCTCAACCATCCAGTAATAATTTACTAAAAACCTTCGATAAATGCCTTTTTCTCAGATCAATCACATTGTGCCCCTTATCGAACATGTTTTCTGCAGATGTGGAGGACCTGGTATTATGTTGGTTAGCAATTAATGGCGCATTTTAACCCTTACATCAAAAGTGTCATGTCTCAGCTAAGACTCAGCTCGCATAGCCGTCCTTGGTCTTCAACTGACGAGTCATAAGAAGATTACAATTATCGAATGCTACCGACTGACCGAGGCAGCTGACGAGTACGAATTAGATGCGTTCTACTATTAGTTGGAGGAAGTTATCCGTAATGATAAAGCATATCACAAATTTGTTTTCGGCGACTCCAACGCCAGAATAGGAAGGCCAACGAGAGCGAAAGCGAATACAGGACTGGAAATTTTGGACTAGGAGAAAGAAATGGGAATGGAAACCGTCTCGCAGGACTCCTGTCAGAAGCACGGCTCTTCCATGAGAACTCGTTTTTCAGAAGAAAGAAAGATGCCGCTGGACACGGCAGTCTCCTAACGGCATGACTCATGCGGTGATCGACCAGATTCTGACGAGCACAAGATCGTGCCTACTTGACACATCGGTGGTCCCGTCATTCTGTACTGGTTCCGATCACCGCCTTCTTTGCGCGAAGACTCGATTCAGCCGCAAGCTGGAAAAGAACGCTCTTCATCAACCACGAGGGAAAAAGACTAGCTGTATACAATGAGAACATTTTGAACGAAGTCCTATCCAAACGTGACTGGCAGATTAAAGAAGACCCGACCGAAGACTACGAGATGCTCGTCCAAGGACGGAAAAAGCTGTGCCTAATTCGCCTCAGTTCCTCAAGCAAGAAGATCGGATCGCATCTTCGTCACTACTAAGGAGTTGCTCGAAAAGAGAAGGAATCTGAATCTTGATCCTACTGCAACACGTTTGACATGGCTAGTAATACTGCAGAATAGCTTTGCAGGAAGATCTACAACGATACAAGCAGAAGAAACTACTGGAAGCAGCAGAAAAAAAGAAGCAGTCTGAAAAAAAATGTCGTCGGGACTTGTGCGACCATAATGTTCGGCTGTCAGCCTTGAAGAACGAAAATAAAGCCGTCAAAACTTCCCGCCATGATATGGAATTAATGACGGAAACGTTCTACACCAACATTTTCTGTTCCACAGTCCCAGTCCCAGACCTTAATATCTCCTCTGGAGCAAAAACCACCTGGAATCCTTCCGTCGGAGATTCAAGTTGCGATAGAAAATATGAAGAGAGGGACAGCTCGAGGACCCGATAAGATCACCGCCGATTTCCTTAGAGCTGGAAGTTAAAATTTACATGTGCTTCTAGCAAACCATATGACAGCCTACTTTCAAAACGGAAAAAATCTCAGACCAGTAGAGGACGTTGAGCACGGTCATCCTGCCTAAAAAAGGGAATCGATGGAAGCTTCGTAACTACCGTCCGATATGCTTATTGAGCATACTCTACAAGCTATTCACGAAGATTATTCTCTCGCGTATGTCAAGGACCTTGGATGAGGCTCAACCAGCGGAGCAAGCTGGCTTTCGATAAGGATTTTGCTGCATGGACCAAATCCAAACTGTGACCAGAGTCATCGAAGTTTCTCGGGAATACCACGTGCCTCTAGAAGCGTTTGAGAGTATCGAGGCGAATGCAATCCTATCAGCGCTCGTCGACCAAGAAGTGGACCCGTCCTACATAAGAACTCTGTCCGACTGTTATCGTTACTGCACTACGAAAATACAGCTTTTCCATCGACCTCTAACCATACCCATAGGAAAAGGGGTTCGACAGGGCAATGCATTGTCTCCAAAGCTGTTTACTGCCGCACTGCAGTGGGTCTTGAAGTCGCTCGATTGGGATGAGAAAGGCATACGTACTGATGGAAAATTCCTATGTTTTGCCAACGACATTGTCATCTTCTCAAGAAGTACTAGCGATGCAAAGATGATGATCAACGAGCTCAACGAAGCGGGGAAAAACATTGGACCACGCATAAATCGGAAGAAGACCCAGTTCATGAAAAACCCATGGTGCGAAGGCGAAAAAGTTGAACTCGATGGCTCTCTGATTGCAGAGACCATCTCGTACGTATGCCTTGGACTATCAATGAACATGGGAAAAACATGAAGGAGAAACTAGATAGAAGAAGTAGAGCTGCTTGGTCCGCATGCAGGCCTCTCAAAAAAGCCACCGACCAACTGAAGGACCCGAAAATCCGCGCTCACCTTTTCGATTCAACGGTCCCCCCCCAGCGCTCTGTTATGATGCAGAGACGTAGGCTGATACTTCAATCACGTCAAGAATATTTCGCACTACTCACGGAGCGTTTGAGCGAAGTCTTCTGAAATAGAACTGGAACGCTCAATATCGATTCGGAATGGGAAGATCTGATTTTCGAAATCTGTCACATCTTCGAGATCCAGGAGAATATACACCGATAGTGAAACATAGATGGACCGGTGACATAATGAGAAGAAGCGACGACAAATGGACGAAAAGAACTGTAGAGTGGACTCCAAGAGAATGCACGCGGCCCCCTTGGACGGCCACCTACGCACTGAGCGGGCGAGTTCTTAAGCAAAATTAATCAGCTGTACATGCAGTTGCAGATATTTCACAGATCATGGTAAGAGACTCGCATGAACCACCATGCTCGAATAAAACCACCATCATGGACTACGATTGCGAGGGAAAGAAACGAATGGGAAATATGCTGGGGTCCGCACAACTCATGAAGATGCACCGTCCAAGTATCCCAGTATCCAAGTAAAGTTTCTGTGGCGGTAGTGGTTAAGGATTTTGAGATCTTCGGGCGAAAATATGCGAAAATTGATACCTTCTTTACCACTGGGGTTTTGCTGTCTAAAAAACATTCGAAAACGAGATGGTGGGAATGCCACTACTTCGTGTTGTTCATGCCTATTTAGTTTTTCATGTCGAGCTTTATAACGGTGTCAATGTTGCGCTAGTGAGAAACGTGGACCCAATTGTAATAGCGAGCGTGCGTCGTCAGGAAGTTATTCCTCCTAACATGGTGACCCTTGACTTCTCTGACACGTTATCGACCCTCCTTTGGCTGATTTTGCGATTGCTTTGGTAGGTTTTGGAATTTCCTCCTTAAGGTTACTTTAGTATTTGACCTAGTAGAATTGCTAACTAATATTGACTCACACATTATTGTCGTCAAAATATTGAGCACAACACGGTTCCTCCAACTCGCAATTCTTCAATTGAACGTATATGTTCTCCTGTTTGCATCGAAGAGAGGGGCGTAGAAGTTGCATTTCGATGTGCAGTATTTGCTGGCTGTCCTCTGGTAGACGACGTAATTCGTGCAGCCGTTTTCGTTTGTTGAAATTCGGCACGACTTGGCCCTTTAGGCAGCGGTGGAGAAAAAATATCGTGTATACTGAAGATAATGTTCCGTCTTGACGATACAACACGAAATTTTGGACTTTTTATGAAGACGGAGAAGGCGCTGTATTGTTCTGATCCACTTTTTTCCGAACAATTGTATTTTTAGGAATCTGTCGCATTTTACACGTTCACAAGGAAAATTATGTAATAACAGTTTTCCATGGAAAGGATTAGCTTGAAGAGAAGGACATCAATATAAAATGTGCGGAAACTTAGCATCCGATTTTTTTAAACTACACTGCAGAAACGTCAGAAGTTCGTCCTATGGTCTTTCGCCAATTATTGATAGTTTTCCGATCACAAGACCAGCTTAGGAGTGGAACAGCTGAGAGTTTCACCACAAGCTGTTTGAAAGAGGTATCCACTATTCTGGAGTTAACTGTTCACATTGAAGTAGTTTAGGACTCTTTTCACCTGTTTTTTCTCCAAAGAGCGGGAAGATTACAGCGAAAGAACACTGTTGTCAGAAATAAAAGTGGTGAGAACAATATCTGTGATAAAGAGCAGCAACAGCACATAAAAAACAACATTTCGCTGTCAATACCATTGGCTGACACTGTTATGTGTTCTGTGAAGAGAAAATTCTCATAAAAACGGTAGTATATCAGTTAAATAGAAGGTGTACCGAGCAGTGGATTAAGCAGTGTCGCTGCGGCTCCGCTAGGATTAAAGTCTGGTCTTGTGATTTACCATCCAATTGAACGATTAGTTAATTGGTTGCCAAATAAGGTAGTCTGGGTTCTTCCTCGAAAACAACTATTTTCGTAGACGACAGAAACTGGTATTCTGCGCAACGAGGCTGTGGTGGCGATTGAGACAACTTTCCCAGAAGCTATAATTGCTGTGTTCGTAGAGAATATTTTGGTGTGTTTTTGATGAATTCAGATTAATTGAAAATCTAATACATTGATATAGTAGTTGTTTGAGAATTCATCGTCTCAGCAGATCCAACATTCTTCATCAGATGAAGAAATCAAATGCGAAAAAGAAATTTCAATAGTTTGCAACCCCGATTAAATTTTAGGTGCTAGAATTTGGCCTGTAGTGCGTTAATAGTTTTATGAGCTGATGTTTTCGATTTTTTGTGACAACATCGCAACTAATAGCAATATGATTTTCGCCGTTCTGTTTTTGAGTCTTCTGTGAAGGCGGTAAAGTCCTTTGTTGAAGTTTAACTCCTTCACATCGATTTTGTTTTGTAAGAACACAAAGCAGTGCGCCTTTTCCATATTACCCCTTAACTGATTTGGTCTTGTTCTCCTTATTCTGTCACTGGTATAAATTAGTCAATATTGAGCTATATAGTAACCATTCCTTAAATAGTTCCTATTTCTAAGTTACCTTATGCCTTCTACAATAACTGTTTTACTTGTAATCGTTATACATCTATTCTCGCATATTCTGTAGATTGTCTCTCAACTACCGTTTCAAACATTTGCAATGCAGCTGGGCTAAAAAGGAATAGTGTAACATCTTTGTATCTCCGCTCTTCTTTGTCCGATGAATCGGGCGCTGGATAAGCTGCCGCCAGCTGCATGTACTTTCAAGAATCGGCGGTTCCCATGCACTTTCTGTGTAAGCTTTTGTATGACCTTCGCAAACTCTTTGTACAAGAAATTGTGCTAGCTGAAAAAGTACACAACCTCTCTTTAAGCACTATCTGATTCCCTCTGTAAAACCCCACCCATTACAGACAGCATGTAAGAAGCGCCATTAGTGATCAAAACCACTGCCTGTCCTCCAATCTACCAGTGCCTGGGTTCCAACCCACAGTGTCTGTCTTCCAATCTTCCAGTGCTTATCTTCCAGTCCCTCAGTTCCTCAGTGCTCCAACTCCAGTGTACGCCTAGCTTCCTTCAAGTGTATCACTTGTTCTCATTTCAATCTCACTCGTATCTACCCAGCTTACACATCACATATCACATATTATTATTGTATTGTTGTTGTTGCTATAAACTGTTATAACCCAAACTCGAGGTTGTTCACGGCAGTTACAGAAAAAAGTCCCGCGTGGCAAATTCATATAAAGTCGAGCATTCCACGTACAGTTGGCGGACAAAAGACAAATCCGACCAACTCCCTAATCCACTGGCCGTGTGTCAAAAGTGTCATGTCTCGGCTAAGACTAAGCTTTATTATCAATAAAAAAACAATTAAAGCTCACAGGTTTTGCAATGACAGAAACGGGTTCACCTATAGTGGTTGCACAAAATTCTGGATTTGTGGAAGCGAGAAGTCGTTGAAATCGGTTCCGACTTTTGCTTGGTTTATGAAGCACTTCTCACATACGAATTTACCAGAATGCTTGAAGAAGTAGTCGGCATTAGACAGGAAGTTTGGCGAGCATGGTAGGTGAGGTAGGGATTCGTATCACTGGCCGCTCAACCTTGGAAGCGCCGGTGGTCGGACTGTTTGGCGGTGCGTTATTGTGAAGGATTGCTTCCTTTCTGTTGTTCTATGTGGCGCAGCCGCTCAAGCTTCTGGTTCACTTCATCGACTCAGTGGACGTATTTCTCACTCATAATCGTTTCACTCGGGTTCAGGAAGCTTTTATGAGTTAAATCAACCATAGACA
This sequence comes from Angiostrongylus vasorum, assembly GCA_018806985.1. Taxonomy (NCBI): domain Eukaryota; kingdom Metazoa; phylum Nematoda; class Chromadorea; order Rhabditida; family Metastrongylidae; genus Angiostrongylus; species Angiostrongylus vasorum. The sequence continues at coordinate 170,683 of JADANN010000322.1, forward strand.
ACGAAACGACCAGTATGACCTCCTTTTAATGCAATTTCGGTTTTGCGAATTGCAGCAGAGTTTCATCGTGTCCCAACCAGTTAGCCGACTGCCGCCGGTTATTATAGAAGAAGCATTTCTCGCAGCGATTCACACTACGATCAAGAAACAATTCATTCTGGTTGCACAAAAACGCGCCGAGGATCTCTCAGAAAGGCGATTTCATGGAAGGTCTTCGAACTCGAACGACATCCGTCTCTCTAGCTTCTTCGACATTCTGGTCATCTTTAAATGATATGAAACAATTGATAGACTCACAATGTGTTCTTGTGAAAGTTTTCGAACAGTCGTGCACGTATTTACTTTGTAGAAGCCCTCATATAACGTGCACAAAACCTCCGGAATAAGCGTTTTCCGAGAAATACTCTCGAATAACGCATAACGTGCAAAAATCCGCGGAATAAGTTCATTTTGGAGTTCAATGTGAATAAAATAACAAATGTGCAGGACGGAGAGATACGTCACAAGACCCGATAAGTGTTGCAGAGATAACATACTTGAGACGAGTGATGAAATAATCAGCTCTTTAAATGAGGACTATTAGACGATGAACAGAATGTACGAAGGTATTTCTCAGCCAATAATTGGTATATTAGTCTCCTTCGGCTGAAAACTTAGTTCCGGGATGAAAAGATCTCGTTTGTATCTGTGGGAAAAGCAAGACTTCCCAAACAGTCCATCTAATTGATGGTAAAAAGAGAACGGTGAGCAACAAAACGGAATTCTAATGTTGAATTGGAGAGTTAAGAGAGGCATTATCTTAATGCCCAAATTTAATGATGAGACCCTTTCTTACAATTCATTAACGCCGTACTTTATTTAAGATACAACCAAAAAAAGCTTTTCGCAGCCAACCGTAAGGAAGACCTACACCACTTGCGTTCTGTTGGGAGCGGAGCCGATTTCAAACCGTCACCATCAAGTTTTTTTTCAAGGAATCGGTTCCAATGTGCCGATAACATGGAACAGATGCGCAGGATATCACAAGACTATGTCAAGGCACTATGATTGAAGTAGGCAGCAGAAGATGTTGAACAAATTGGCGCTGGATGCAATCGTTATAGGAAACATTTGTTTAGAGTTCTTAAGTAAGAGCCATAAAGTCTGTCCATCATGTATGAAGATTTTCCAAGTTTAAGGTTTAAATGCTTCACCAAAGTTGTTTTTTGTGAAGGATATGCAAAATTTATGTATATATAGATTGTAGATTTTAAAATGAGTGGTATAGGAACAGACGATAGATGGACGAAAAGAACAGTGGAGCAGTCCCCAAAAGAATGCAAGCGCTCTCTTGAACGATCCCCAAACAATGGGCCGATTTGTTTCAGGCTAAAGTCAACTATTTGGATTCGCAGATAGGAACGATTTATGGAGCAAGGAATGCGTCTCGCAGGCGTTACCATAGTCAAAAGAACCACCAGCATGGATGATGGCTGCGCGAAAAGGAAACAAATGGAAAATGTGTTGTGGCCTGCAATAATATGAAAACGGCCATCAAAGCGTGAACCCCAGATCCCTTCTGTTACATCGTCCTAAGTCGATCGTCGACTAATCGAAGTGCTCGCTAAAGTTATTGTAGAATTCTAACGGTGATTCCAAGAAAAAAAAATTGCTGGCGATTCACAAAGGCCGCAGCGGAATTTAGGCGTTCAATAATCTTAGCTTCCTCGGAATACCATAGAAAATCACGCTCGTTCGGCAGCGAAGAACTAGAAACCTCATAGCTTATTATCTCAGAATTCCACAACAAACCATGCGCAACCAGCATCAAAATTCCAAAGAGGAAGGGAACAAATCCTAAAGCTGAAGCCTGAGCCTCATTTGAACCTGACCACTACTACATGCAACGTTGTTACCGGACAACAAAACGAATAGAGGAGACGCTAATGCCCACATCATGTATTGGATGGACCAACCAAAGCAATTGTTATTCACTCCGGATGTGTAAGACTTAGGTTGAAATTGTGGGAAATAACTTTTAAGTTTGTGCACCTTCTTCATTCTCCTTGTAGATAAAACGAAGTTGTTAATTTTGCTTCAGGATTACAGACCGTAGGTAGAGTTTCGTTAAAATCTTGTTGTGGTACTCATCACCATGATTTGTTGCATGACGAAGCCATATGGGACTGTAAACTCAGTGCTGCCATTCTCCCCTCCATCGTGTTTAAAACACCTTTACTGATGTTATTTTCACGACTCACCTTTGGAACATTGTCAAGTTTCCTTGAGAGTAAGTGTTTCTGAAGGACTGCCGAACGACGAAACTCGAGTGCAGTTTTGATTAAGCATCGAAGCAAGAAACTAGGAAAGGAATCCAGCCAAGCATTTTCGATACCGAAATTGTACTTCCCGAATTAGGAATCACTCGCATCACGTAGACATAAAATGATTTGAGGGAGCTTGAGCAAACTGCCGATCGTTTCCTTACTCATACTAAAGACATGTAGTTGATCCTAAACGCTTTGAATACCCACTTAATATTGTAATTTTAGTTGAATTTCTTCGTGAGAAAGTATCACCAAGCTGGTCGGTTGTCCTCCACAGAGTTACACTCTCGACTCCGTCTGTCGATTTTTTTTCAGCGGTTATTGTCAGACGCACAACCTCTTAGTTATATCGTAATCTCGAATCAAATATAGTCTTTCCTCAGCGTAAGGAAGCAGGCTAACAGGTTGTTCTCTCGAGTTGTTCAGGCCACCACTTTAAATCAATCCAGAGCAGAGAAATATTTTCAGGTCGATTCGTTTCTTAGGAAGGAAAAACATAATTGAACACCGCCATCAATTAAAGTCAACACCACTGAGGAAGTTTTGTAGCCCTTTGTTTCTTCTCTTTGTTACCTCTGCAGTCAAGGCTTCAACCGGACATTATACCTTCATTTTTATACTAAAGGCGAGTTTTAACGGCCAACAGAAATCATGTACCTCCAAGCAGAATGCTATTATTTGGACTCCAAAATAAATAAAAAATACTAAGGTGGTAAAAAGAGATGTCTCAACGTAATTCCTAAAATCCATTTCGGAAACTCAGGTGGCTAATTTTTAGATAATTCTCTTCGCCAACTGTTGCAGAGATCTCATTGAAAGTATCTGCATCGAATCCAACAGTCTTCGAAAGATTCGAAGCAATTACGAAACGCTCATAAATTCGGAAATGCTGGCAGCATTACTCCGCCGATGAATGGATGTTTGAGTGGAAATCCGTCACATTTTCCTGAATGACCCCTATTTGTCAGACAACTCAAGTCACGTCACAATGTAACACGTCTGTTTAGCGCGGATTACTACTGGAATAAATGACCGACAATCTTATCCCAAGAATAGAACGTTGAGAATGACTTTGTTTTCAGCCAGCTTTGCCAGAAATATTTCGAAAAGAAGGCGCACGTAGTAAAGTGATTCGAGATATGGTACAATAATATACCCATAGTCGCTCCTCCGACAACGCTTGGAAAACACTAGGCCCATAAATCTCTATAAATCAGTGCCTATCTGAAAAAGCTGGCTCTGGTCCGTAAAGGCTACCAGGCGACGCTCTAGTGGAGCTATCCTAGAGAACCAACTCAACCGAATAATTGTAAAGAAAACCGAATCCTCAATGTGTAGCCGAACCACGAAAATACAAAGATCTTGGTGCATGGACGACCTGAGATGACGAAGCGAATGGAAGAAGAACTATGAATCGCATATCATGTGAGGACTAGTCATATAATAAAGGACAAGGGATACCGTTCTCGGCATTGACCAATTCCTGAAGGATGCGCCATGCATTCGACGTTATTAAGCACCGTTATTGGTGACTGAATGCACATCTGGCACACAGAATGACTCGGCCTACTGATGCAGTGAGTCAGTGCTGCTGTCCTCTTAGGCAGGTTTGGTACGAATTTGCAGGCTCCGGAAGGATACAAGATTTGGGGAGGCACAGGATCGAACCCACCCATGTGTTTTGCAGGGCACCTCTTGACACTGCGCTACTCGCGCATAGTATGTAGATGTCTTGAACGATGCCGTGCCAGCAGTCGCATATAAGTCCAGAAATAAAAAACCGCAAAAAAGCGACATAGATGCAGACTTGGTGTTGACTTGGATACTTGGATGGTCCGCCTTCACTGGCTGTGGGGTCCCCCAGCATAAGTTACACTTGCTGGTTTAGCCACTGCGGTTTCCCGGAGTCCCGAGGTCAGCTGAGCCGAAGCCTTCCTCAGGTCGTCACCACCCTAAGCAGTCGCCGCCCTTGTGGATCACAGGGAGATTTGCCATCACGCTTCTAGTTCGATTTCAGGGAACTTGGTGATTTCTGGTATTGATTTACTCTTCGCTGGGTTTCTGGATAGAAACATCGTACTCGTCCCAGCTTTAAGAGGCCATGCTGTGAAATGAAGCCAAGCCCCCTGCTGTAGATCGCAGCCCGACAGCCAGAAACATCTCGTGGCCACGATGACGCGGTAAGGCATTAGGAAGATGTAGACCTGATAGGATATTTAGCTGGAAGTTTTGTAATGCAATACAGTTAATACTTTTTAATCACTGTTCTAACCATTGATTTTAACGGTTACTGCTCCTCCGACGGTACCTTCTTTCGCTTCCAATGAATATAACATGGGCACATGGTAAGGGACAAAATGATTCTACCATCGCCTGCATCATCTGTAATCCCGTTGATCGTCGAGTGTTCTTCCATTTTTCCCTGTCGCGTGCAAGAGTTGCCCAGGGGGTTCTGTTCGCTTTATGGACTCGTTCAGCATTATATCTTTCTTGTAGGCTATTCGTGAAGAACTTTGACCATCGGTTCGGTAGTCTTCCTGCAGAACGTTTGACATCCCAAGGAATTTGGCGTACAGAACGGCATCTTTGATTTCTGATCGTTGACGCAGGCCGGAGCTTCGGATCCCATCCCTTGCTTGTGTGGAGCGGGATACTCCTAGCATAGTCCTTTCAACTGCGCGTTCGATAACGCTGAGTGGTCTCTCATCCTGCTTACGCAGCGATCAGGTTTCTGACGCACTGTTAATGCAGGAAGTACCATTTAGTCAAAAAGGTGGCCACGGAGTCGAGTGTTTTTTGTTCTCCTCACTACATCCTCGATGCTTTTGAAAGCTCCCTAAGTCGCTCGTTACGTTCTGCTCAACTTTGGATTTTACTAGAGTACAATATTATCTAGAACAAAAGTAATGGTGCAAATGGTGTTCTTCAATTTCTTGACACGTGACAAAAATCAGTTATTCTCCTTCAAAACTGATTTCGAGGTTGAAGCCACGGTCCTCACGTAAGGATTAAAACATCAACGCGCAAAACTTGAGGCGTTGTGGATAAATTTCGAAAATCAGGAAAAAATGGATCGAAAGTGCGGACCACACACAATCACTTGCGACTTTGATATGTGTTTCGGACCAATTTTCTGATCTGGGTGAGCTTCATTCAACACCATATAAAACAAACATAGGGTGGTCTCACTCTTAAGGAAACGAAAACGATAGGCGCTTTTGAACAGACTGTAGGTTATGGATAGGCTTATCATCAAACATGTTGAATGCCCACCGAATAACAAAAGCCCACACTAGGTTTAGAAGGCGAAGTCGCCGAAACTTTGGGCCACTGAGAGCCACAAATATGTTAGCAAATCCGTTTCAGCTCATCGATTGCAGTTCGCAGCAAGAACCCACACAGATTTCCGTATTGTTCAGAATGGTGGACATTGCCCTTTCCGACTTGAAATGCAGAGCAAGAGAAAAATTCCGCTCAAGCGAATCATTTCGCTACTAAACGACTTCTGGTAGATAATAGTTTTCTCATTACGTTTCAGAAGTCTTAGTTCCTTCTCTTCTTCACTTACCACAAAATTGTTGGAATTATTGATTCACTACGTTGATCTAAAACGACCATGAGTAAAAACTATGTTGCAATATGTTATGTGGATAGCTCTCCCAACTGCTGACCACCTCATCGTAGCTGGGAGGTTTTTTCTGGTTGCCGAGCTGCGATGTACAGCTAGGGGATTCATCTCCCTGGCAGGGTCTCCCAAGCTGAGAAGGAGTCGGGTGTTTCCATCAGGAAGCCCTAGCTAAGAGTAAACCAATACAAGGATCCACCATCGTCCTGGTATTGAAGTCGCATGATGACAAATCTCCCTCTGATCCACAAGGGTTGCGACTTACTGTAGTGGTGCAGACCTGAGGCAGACCTTGGCCTGGCTGACCTCAGGATTCCAGGGGAACCACAATGGCTTAACCAACAAATTTCCGAAAAGTGGAGATTATGCTGGAGCCCGCACAACTAGTGAGGATGGGCCATTCAAGTATCAAGTGTGTGGATAGCCAAGTTTTACAGGATAACCAATTTGTGAATCACATATTCGCATTGCCCATCTACAGGGGTCACTTATAGTTAATCTTGCTAGCTTTTAACTATCAACAACGACTTGATATGAAATGGGATATTGAGAAAACAATTAAATAACCAGAGAGTAAACATAACAAGGAAAAAAAATCCTGACAATTAGACGCCGTTCCGAAAAATAATTGTTGTCCTCGTGTCTGCTCAAGAAGACAACAAAAAATTGGTTCTTGTTGCTTATTCTCGCTAAATTACAAGTGATGTCTACAAACGATTACCACAGAACGATTTAGTTGGCACCGATCGCAAAATTACCGCCTTTGATATGTTTACTAAGAAATGTCGATATGACGCTTATTCCACAAACAACGATGCAGAGCGAATTCCAGAACGATCGCAGTCATTCCTTGAACTACGGTCTCATAACATTTCAGGAATACGCATCAACACATTCAGTTAGACGACATATTCCAGTTCAGAAGCGGGCATCCTGAAACTCGCCCGCCATCGAAATTGACGCCGGATTTTTCATAACATACGGTAGTTCTCGATAAATAGGGGACTTCACAGTTTCATACATGCAAAACTTGTGGTAGTGGCATTGCTCTGATACTACTGCATATAGTTTACTACTAAGTATATCCCATTATAACCCATCATTGCTGCAAGGGGTCCTTAGTCTCGAATTTAACTGAGCAAAACACACCAGGCTGGAAGGACAGGGTTTAGAGAATACTTTTTCCATTTGCTTCACGCACAATATTTATGCTTGATGAACCACTAAATGGATACAAGATAAACCAGAAATCTCTGTACAACAAAACACACAACCTAAAAGAAAACGCATTCGAACCACTTCATACGACCCGACACCTGTTGAAGCAATTCCCAAGACCGAATTTCTACTAACTTCGGCATTGATTAAGTAATTCACTGTATTCCTGATGAACAAATACGAAGCTGTTACTTTATTCTTTACTGACCAAAAAGCTGACGTTTCGGCGGATTTCACGTCCTTCAGAGCCTGGAAAGGTCATTGTTGACTGCAACCTAGTCAGCCAAACACCTCTATAACCAGAACAGAAAAAACATGAAATCAAGATTTCAATCGTATTGGAAACGAAATAGCTTCTTCGCACACTCACCGCTTTCTATTATTCTTCCACTGAGTACTGAGTATCTGAGTGCGTAAATACTTCGTGGAGGACTCCTGAAGAAGGCGAAATCCGCTGAACCGTCAGCTTCTTCGAAAGTACAGAATGAAGTAACAAGCTTGTGTTTACTAATTAAAGATACAGTGAATTATGAGCTAAAGTACAACTGTTCATTCACACCGTAAATTGAGCTAATTTAAACGCATTGCAGACAGAGGAGCAGAAAAACAAAGAATGTGCTCCAGTAACGATTGTCTGCTAACAGTATACTGCTGTTGCTCTGGGATGATATGGTGTCTCGCTTTCAGTGGAACTCTGCCGTTGTTTGGTCTGTGTGCTTTGTAGATGCGTATTCGGTATTGTGGTTTATATCAAGTCATCGTCAATTCTAACGTGCGCTTATTGAACACTAGACCAAAAAAGATATGTCCACTATCGGAAACTTCTTCATTGCTGTCCTGGTGTTGTTTTTATGGACTGCTTTCATGTTCTGCGTGTTCATCCTTTCGTTCAGGGTATGACCGACGAAGTCGCAGAAATTCCTATGGCTGGAAATCATGTTAGTCGTTTTTTCGAACTTTATTTCTTCTTGCGGAACGTGTTGGCATTGTATTCTCATCCAAGGCTGGTGGCGCAGGAGCGTGGGCCATTATCAAAAGCGTCGTTTCGAGGATGGTCCTCATATATCTCATCACCAGCATTGTTAAGAATTATCTTGGCCATCATTCTCAGGCGGGGAAGAACACGACGGACGCGTTGCGCGGTGGTTATCCACCGTCGCGAAATCTCTTCCCACCTGGGCAACTGTTCGACCTGTTCCTATACCTCGATGACTCGGTTCATTGCGTTTCTTTTAATAAATTTTGCTTATTATCACGATGTTAAAATGTGTTCTTCGCAGCTGTTTATCCACGGAAAGGTTACTTTTATCGGTGGTACGGCAGCGATGCCGAGTTTTACTCCTTTTTTTTTGTTTTTAAAAGGTACTTAAGAGGTATAGCATGTGACATCAAACGACGATGTATCTTCGCCGTTTCAGTCGCCCTTCTCTTAATTTGTTGGTAAAGCTTCGCATTCCAGGTGTTAAACCCACGTAGTCAATTTTTTCAGCTTCCTTTGTGATAGAGATTGGATTACATAAATAACCTCTTTAGCTATCAAAAACCCGCCGTTGTGATAGCTGGTCATACTAGGAAACAGAACAAGTAGTAAGTATTATGTTCTCAATTACTTTCTGAAGTTAAGGAAGAACGTTTTTCTAACTTCGAGGAACGCAATCTTTTCCATGAGGAACGTGGAATACGATATGGTGATTATTCTATTGGGCCGAAAAAGGTAAGAACACGTTCGCTTTATTGTCACATGTGTCTTCTTTCTGCATCAGAATGTTTCAATTTTTGTAGGATGGAATTCTGGTTCTTCAAAAGACCTTCACCACGCCTGAGGCACTTCTGCGGAATCAATCCATATATTTGCACGTTTTCATAACGAAATCTGGGCATTCTCCAAACCCGCACCATCGAAGTCATGTCGCACGGGAGGTGGTTTATGGAGTCCGACAGCTCAACAAGTATAAGAAAAAGCATTATAAAAAGACGACAAACCTCCTTACGGGGAAGAGCGAACAAAGTGATCATGACCTAGAAAAGGCGGATAAAGTGAATTTTGAAGTCGGTTTATTCTCTGAAATCACTTTCCGTAGTGTCATTTGATTGCCTTGAATGTGACGTCTGTTCAGAGTGTTTATTTTTATCCGATTCAGTTCTCACTTGTGCGAGTTGAGAGTTTTCAGGTCTTAAACTTTTGGCATCCTAATCTCACAATTAGTCTGGTTGATGATCAGACACAGTGGATAAAGGGCAAGGGCTTATTACTTTTTCACTTCTTTTTTTTCTATGAGCAAATGTGTTTTAACAGTTCTGGCTAGTTGAATTTGTTTTAGGATCCTTACCACCTCCACTTGACGAAGCCGTTTTATTTGACACCACCGAAGGATTCTATTATCCGATTCTGTTCTTTAATACCTATTGGAATCTTGGTTCAGAGTACATGCCGATAAATGACACTGTTAAGGTACTCTGCAACATGCAACGAAATTCCTGTGATAAATCTCAAGCGTCGCTAACCTCCTGTACTGCCCAACTCCTAGCTTTTTGTAGTCGTTGCAGAGAAATTATGAGATGCTAAAAGTAATGGCGAACTTAGTTCGAGGTTTTAAATGCTTCTCAAAGCAGTAATATGCAAATTTTTGTGTGGGTTTGAGCTTCGCCATGTTTTCACGGACTTGCTTTTACTTCTGTTTCCACTAATATATTCTCAATTATCTCCATTTTTATTTAAGACGTAGTTCGTTTCAGGAAATAACATTACGGATTAGTTATCAGCCGTTATCGCTGTTCAAGTTTCAATTATATGCTAGTCAGAACATGCGTAACAAGTGGTCGTCAATGCTAGGGAATGAAATTTTCGAGCAAGATGACGACGATCAGGACACCATAAAACAAGCGCTTATGGAAACAAGTCCAATTCTTCTAGGTAGTTTCCTTGGCTAGGTGGTATTGCTTAAGGTTCCTTAAGTTCTTTTCGTTTGCACTTTCACATCATTTTGACACTCAGTTTTGACGATGTTTGTGTCACTTCTGCATACGGTATTTGAATTTCTGGCATTCAAAAGTGACATCCAGTTTTGGCGGTCCCGGAAGGACTTAGTTGGCTTGTCAGTACGTTCCGTGCTGTTTAACATATTCCAGGTACAATTGTATTATCGTTTCTCCTTCTTTATGCTTTCCATTATGAAACTCTTCAAAATTTTTTTCAACTGTTCCTAGTTAACGTTTATAATTCAGTCGCTGATTGTTTTTCTCTACATATGTGATAACGATACGAATTGGGTAGTGAAAATAAGCGTCGGAATTGGATTACTCATTGAGTGTTGGAAAATACCAAAGGTTATGAACGTCGAGGTGTGGGAATGTTTTCTTTCTTCCCTTCAAGATTTCTCCCTTGTTGGAATAAATAGTTTTGAATAACTTCGTTTTACCCTTTACTACCCATTATTTAGGTAGTTCATACGAGTAAAATATTCGGCGTTATTCCGAGGTTGAAGTTTAGTGATAAAGGGTCATATGTTCAAAGCGAAACAAAACTTTACGACGAGGTAATGAAGTTTCTTCTGTTTCTCATGTTTTAGTAGGCTTTTATTTCCGGTTTGCCAGTGTTTACGGTTACAGGAGTTATATCAAACACTCATTGTTTTCTACCCACTCATTTCAATTTTTCCCTATTGTTCCAGATGGCGTTCAAATATTTGTCGTGCGTCTTGTTCCCTCTTCTTGGAGGCTACGCAGTTTATTCCTTAATATATGTTGAGCAACGCGGATGGTATTCCTGGATGTTGAGCATGCTTTACGGGTTTCTACTCATGTTTGGTTTCATTGCTATGACTCCACAGGTTTTTCTTATGTTTTGTTCTTCATCTCTCCAAAATGACATAGTATAAGCATTATTTGCTTTTCCCATTAATTTGAATTTGAATGAATACGAGCTTATTTTCCGTATAGGTAATAATCTCGAAACTTTCAGCTGTTCATCAATTACAAACTGAAATCTGTAGCACATCTTCCTTGGGGAATGCTTACGTATAAATTCATAAATACTTTTATTGATGATTTATTCGCTTTTGTCATTCGGATGCCAACGATGTATCGCATTGGATGCTTTCGAGATGACATCATATTCTTGGTCAGTTTTCCTCTCCGGTTGTGGTCAACCTTTTATCAGTTATGTAGTATTTAGTAAGCGTTCGTGAGACTTTTCCAAGTTTCTACATTAAGTACTACTAAATTACTTCTTATCTTTGTACGTGTAGGCATCCACGCGTATAAGGTGTTAATGGTTCCATTTGTCTCTAGTTGCATTTCGGAGTTGTTCATTACCTAGAAGGAAATAAGTTCGGTCCATTAATAGATTGTTAATGATTTCAAGTATCACCAGAGGACAAAAAAGTGGAGGTGGTTTTCTGATGCTTTCCTTTCTTTCATATTGGTGATTCTTAAGTATTTGGTGCATAAGGTAGACATATCTCGATTGTGTTCAGTGTCTTTTGGTAATGTCAATAGGACTCGCGTAATTTGCAGCCTTCAAGCCTAACCAAATGGTTGATTATTGAGTTCGAACCTGAAGATTTGTGGCACCTAGAGTTAAGAGCCATATCTCGAAGATTATGTTATGTTATTGGCGAAGTGAAACCTGCTTTTTAGATTGGAACAGTTTCTTTTATCCCCTTCTTTTTTGAAGAACACCTGTTGCTGTTCCATTCGCTTCTTACTAGTGAGCATATTTACTCCGCTAGGATTTCAAGTTTATCTTTTCAAAATCATCTCACTTTTTTGTGTTAATTGAGCGTTTTCAACTCGGTTTGACTTCCTTTGTTTGGCGAAAATTGGTTTTTCACGTGAGATTATTCAGGACTTATTTACATCTGAACTCATCTTCCTCGTTACAGGCGTTGCTACAATTCGTAGAAGTTAATTTAACTTTGTATTTGATAGATAGTTCACATAACAATTCCACTCTTCATTCAGGCTGTCATTGTAGCATATCTTCATAGTTGTTAATATCGAGATGGGTGATCATTCGAATTTTTGTACTGCTCATTTTACATTTTCATCTTGACAGTAAGGGTTGACCTATAGACGCTGATATTGAGGGGCAAGTCGATGGTTTCTTATTCTTTGTAGTGCATGATGCTTACATTATGGTATGCTTCGATACCCAATAGATTTCTTTAAGTTTTTAGTTTCACTCGATATAGGTGTCTATTTATGGAATTGAGGAAAGTGCAGCTTTTCTATGGTTTCTCTTAGCCTTTGTGTTTCAGAGTGTTCATTCATGGAATGAAAATAGTTTCAGGTTTATCTATATCAAAGGTGGATTTACCGCGTTGATCCGAAACGTGTTAACGAATTTGGAACATCGTTGGAATCTCCAGCAGGTATTCCACTAGAGAGTAACGTAATATCGGAAGAGAACAACGTCTCTGATGACAAAGCGTCGACTGAAACGAAGAAGGACCGGTGACTCCATGCAAAAGTGTGGGTTAGGGTTGTATACTCTTCCAGTTCCAGTCATTTTCGTGGTGAAATTTAGCGATGCAAATAAACCTTACATTTCAGCCCATCTTCACTTCCACCCTACTAGTTGTGAAAAAGATCCGAGTTTTATGTTTAAAATTGTTATGGCAAGAGTTTTCTGTGAATGGAATTGTTTTACCTGGATATCGTTTTATTAACCATACTTTAGAAAAGGCTTTGAATTTGTCCATTCCACAAGTTTTTATGTTGACCATATGTCATTGCGTTCGTATTTGCTCCGCGCAGCTGTTGAATTAGGATTATTACTTATGTTTCGTCTTGTTACTTTCGAAGCATAATTCGAACATAGGTCTATGAGTACCGTTCATTGTCTGAGATTTTAATAAAATTTGTAATTCTTCAACTGAATTGCTCTGCTTCAATCAGTGAACATCTATGAAATTCAAGTTTTTAGGGTACCAGCATTTGTTTTTCTACGGAGCTCGTAATCGTTTGCATCTCCAACTTAAACCAAAGAAGAAAAGTGGCTCAAGTAGTGACAAAGTTCCTGTAAAGGCTTATGTTAAAGTTGTCTTGTTTTTTCATATTTTTTCGTCTTCTACAGTGGTAGTGTTGTTCTTTTTTGAGTTCTTACTCAATTTTACAAGTAGTAAAACCGCATGCCATATTCTATTAAGTTTCATGGCCTGTATTTAAAACGCTAACTTCGCTGAAGGTTTTAGGTTAATGGACGCTTTGTGAGAGGTGGTTTCAGTGGGCTAATCAACGAATGGGCTTCGTTGTTTCTATGGCAACATTGGCTCTCTGCAAGATTTCGCTGGGATTCCTTGTATTATTCTAATGTCTTCGGAATCGCTCAATTTCATTGTTCAGAATTTGAACTCCCCACCTTTCAACTGTAACACATCCTTGATTGCTTTCGATCTTTGGTCACCTACTGCATTGTTACAACAGCTCAGCGATGTGATCAGGTAAGAGTCACGGGACGAACTTCGCTTACAACTTGATGTGTCGGTTTCAAAACAAGACCGTCATTTCTAGTTGGATTACACAAACTAACAATGTCGATGTTACGAAGGAGACATCAGAAGAGACGGCGTTGAGAATCCTGTACCAGTTGAAAATACTTAAATTTAAACCTCCTAGCGATATCGAGGAGCTGTGAGTAACATCGAACGTGTGGCATACAGGGAAGTAATGCTTAAGCTGTATTCAAAGTGCTCTTTTTTAGTGAAGAATGGAGAGCTGGTCTAGTTGAAGGTGCAAAGAGATCTGTCTATCCAATTCTTCTTTATCTTTTTTCCAATATTGATATGTTGAAACAAAGGGCTTATCTTGCTAAGTATTTGGTGAAGGTATAAGAGTTACCAAACTTTTTTGGTTGACTACTTTTAATTACGATCTTGAGAACGATAAGCTTGAACTTGGCTTTTCATGTTGAAATACCCAGCGATATTCATGACATGGACACGGCACAAATGCAGAACGATCTTGCAATGCTGATGGAGCGTTTCAAGGAAACCCACGCACGAGTAATGGATGTGCAGCAGGATAGCATGCTCATCGAAGACATGAAATCCGATTTGAAAGCGATGGAAGTGGAAAAGGAGGTGTTGACTAGAAAAATTGAGAAGACATTCAAGAAAATTCAAAATCTTCCCTCATTGGAGAGGTAAACTCAAGCTTGAAAGTATTACGAATAAAAATGGTAGTTACGTATCGGTCGAACCTAATAAGAATTCCTCATTAACTGCTTTTAAAGCTGATTGCAAAGCATTGTTGTCCATATATTTAGCAATAATTGGATTACCATTTTAAAAGTATAAGTTGGCTCAGGAGATTGAGCTATATACAGTCCTCAAGCATAGTTGAGGTGACTGAATGCATATCTGGCCTTTACAATGACTTTCCTTAGCCTTCTGATGTATCAAATCAGTGGTGCTATCCTCTTAGACAATTTTGGTACCAATTTGCCAACCAGGAAGGCTTGGTGAGCGTGGAGTGTGGGACTAAACCGGTGGCCACGTATGGTATTGAAGGACACCTTTAACCATTGCGCTACGCTAGCTCCAAGATTTAAAATACCGAGGATTCATGTTGAAGTGTAACCAACATGGTCTTCCCTCGCGTTTCTTATTCCTCGTAAAGCTTTGGTATGGTGGTGAATTAGAACTGATGTGATTAGGATGTTCTCATTTTCGATTTGGCAGTCACTACCGAGTCTTCTCTTTTTTTTCTTTTTTTTCTGTTCGAAAAGTTGTATGGAAACAGTATTTCGGACGATTCCGCGTCCGAAGGTATGACAGATTCATGATTGTGTTTAGTAAAGGCTAATCTTTTCGTTTCACAGCATGCGACCACAAGGGTCATCATCTACCACAGATGCTGCGCTTTGCGATCTTTGTGGGCATCTTAGTTTTGTAGCTTTACTCAGCCTTTGATGTTGAACAGCGTAAACGGATGCAGCAATCCTTCCGATACCCTGCCAGTCAAGCGAGTGAACCTTCTTTTACGTCTTTCCTACCTCCAGGAGACCCAACATCAGTCTCTCATTACGTCCACGTCTTACTGATGACGCAACAGTGTAGTGTCCATTTAGATAAAACTTTGCTATAGTCATCCTTGCTTTGCTAAAGAATTATTGTCGATGGGGGGACAACTAATTGCAGTCACATAAGGCGATTTGAGGAGGTTGCGCAGTGCGTCGTTGTTTAAAGTTCGTTCATGTTTTGACTATGGTTCACCTTCGAATTAAGTGTCTAATAACTGAAGGTATTTGATCCATACGTAGACTGTGGAACGATGGACGAAATCAGCCTTGGATACTACATATGTTCGTAGAAGGGAACCTTTCGGAATGCCTAGCAAGAACGTAGGACCTAAACGTAGCTATCTTTAACATTAAGAATTCCAATAACACTGTTCGAGACCATGATTTTATCTATTAGAAAAAATGCTGTGCAAATTATTGTGATAGGTTCTTCGGAAGTTAATGTCGGATTTTAACCTGTTTTCAAACTGCCGTATCTCTGCTCAGAATAAGTTTCTTCAATCGAAATAAAAGCCCTTACAATGCACATATTCTTGCCAACTGAAAACGAATTCATTCATACCAGTTGCTTAGAATTGTGGACAGCTGGAGGCGATGAAGCCTTTTAAAAAAGATTATTGTAATGAAAATGTTATATTCTCCGTGTTTCGTGTCGCGCAATCGAGGATAGTCCACTGAGGGTCTCTGTGAGCTTGCTGTTTATTACCATTCATTACTACTTGGATACTTGGATGGCCCGTCCTCACCGGTTGTGCGGGTCCCAGCACAATCCTTTTCTCGGAGATTTGCTGGTTTAGCCACTGTGGCTCCCTGGATTCCCGAGGTCAGGCTGGACAAGGTCTATCCCAGGTCTTCACCACCTTAGGCAGTCGCAGCCCTTGTGGATCAGAGAGAGATTCGCCACCATGGGGCTAGTTTGATATTAGGACGGTGGTGGATCCTGGTACTGGTTTACTCTTAGCTGGGCTTGCTGGTCGGAACGTCTGACTCCTTCTCAGCTTGGGAGATCCTGCTGGGGGGACGAATCCTCTCGCTGTACATCGCAGTCCGACACCCAGGAACACCTCCCGCCCACGATGAGGCGGTAAACCGTTAGGAGGGCGTAATAGTAAATATTAGATAATAATAGTGAATGGTCCACCTCATCGTGGCTGGGGGGGGTGTTCCTGGGTGTCGGACTGCGATGTACAGCGGGCGATTCATTCCCAGGTAGGGTCTCCCACACTGAGAACGAGTCCGGCGTCTCCATCAGGAAGCCTAGCTAAGAGTAAACCAATACCAGGATCCACCACCGTCCTGGTGTTAAAGTCGCTTGGTGCCATATCTCCCTCTTATCCACAAGGGCTGCGACTGCCTGTGGTACCGAAGACCTGGGGCAGACTTTGGCCTGGCTGACCTCGGGATTCCAGGGAACCACAATGGCTTAACCAGCAAATCTCCGAAAAATGGAGATTATGCTGGGGCCCGCACAACAAGTGAGGACGAGCCATTTAAGCATCAAGTAAGTAAGTATTTGTTATTACCACGTTATTGCTTATTATCATTCATTGTTATTTATTGCTATTTGTTAAAGCTTACTATTGTTTGCTATTGTCTATTATTATTCACAAATGTTTATTATTGCTTATTGTTATCATTCACTTATGATTATCACTGTCATCACTATTACTATATTGCCGTGAATTTCTATTTGTACTGTTGTTGCTATCAAATTTTTTATTTAAGGCAAATGGCTGCAGCTAGTGAGCTTCGCCTTCAAAAGGAACGGCAAGCGGAGCTGAGTATGCAGCGCTCTGACCAGCGTGATGGGGGTTCGGTATTTGGGAGGATATTTCATAGGCTACATTGTCAAAGCTGTTTCCATTTTTTCTTGTCTAATTTTGACCTCTGATGCTTTTCTTTTTCAGATAATTTACACTGAAAAGAAGTTACAACGCCTCAAGGATCAGTTGAACGAATTGCGCCTTGCATCTGAGAATATCGATCCGTCGAATCTGATTGCACAGTTACAGGTATTCTACAAAATATTGTATAGTAGTTATAGTTAAATGTACCTTTGTTTTTTGTTTTATCTAGGACGAGATTATGACGAATAGATATTTGATTGACACAAAGCTCTCCAAGGAAATCGAGCACATGCGGCAAATTGTTAGTGAATTAGCTAGAGTTTCCGACATGCCTGCCATCAACCAATCTGATATCTCTAACTTACAAATTGAGGTGGCGTCATTTTTTTCGTTTATTTCTTAATTGGTATTAACATCTTATCTTGATCGTTTTTAGAAGGAATGCCACTAGAGTTGTGTGTGAAAAATTATACTGTTTTGAAATAAAAAAATTGTAAGGCGCTTACTAATTCCATTAAATCCATACCAGAACGAAACTGGTTTCTTTGCTTAAAAAATCTTAAGAAATTGATGTATGCGTATAAGGAGGTTTATTCGTCGTGTATCTCTCTCTATTTGACTTACTGCTGTACCATATCAGCGATTTTATCCTCCCAAGTACGTTTGATACAGATTTCCTTACCTCGGAGTAATGGAAGGCTTGATGGGCCCGGGTCGTGGGAACGAACTAACGATCGACCAACTCTGTGCGCTATTCAGTGCATATCTTAGATTAGCGCTACACTCGTTTTTAATTTGCCCCAGTAAGTTGTTTTTTCCTCAGGTTGATGCTAAAACTGAGAAAATCATGCTTCTCGAGCAAGAAAGGGACAAAACTGAAGAAAACTTTGATGAAAACTTCAGGTGCCTCAGTTCGTTTTTCAACCAAAATTTTGGAGTTTAAAGGAAGTTTGTTGGATTTCGTTGTGCTTTTCTTTTTTTTTCTTTACTTTTTAAAAAGATTGAAGACAACAATTCCCTATCTTTACATTATTGCTATAATTGTGCATTGCTCTAGCAAATAATACTTGGAACACGAATGGCCCATATTCGTTAAGAATCATGTGAACACTAGCTCATTTTTCACTCAAATACTATTTTTGTTACGTTCGCCGGACTTTTTTCCTTTGTCTGCAGTTCTAAGGTTCTAAGGCTGTCTGCAAACACTGAGGAGATACTAGTGGGTTATAATACAACGTAAAATTGGTGGATGGAACCCTGCGTAATCTACCTGAATATTTAGAGATTCACGAGTAATTCTTTAGTTACATTGTAGAATTATTCAACTCAATTTTTACAGACTTGTTATGAACCATGTACTGTATCATTTCATATGAACTGTATGCGGTGAAATATTATTCTACCTATTCGTTTATCTTTTTGTATGACATTACTTCACATATTCTGTGGATCTTAGCACTTTTCCCATCCCTCATATCCGAGAGACGTCGGATCCACATGTTTTCGGTCGTTAATTGAGGGGCTTTGTCTTCTTGACAAATCTCAGTGAAAGCTGCTCAAGCTGATTGTCGAGAATTCTATGGCAGCTCTACATGAGCGCTTCAAGATCTTAAACACAGTCATTGTCATTGCCTATGGACCGGATTGAGCTTTTGTGAAATTTCTGCTACCAATTCGCAGACATTAGAGGGATGGCAGGCTTAGTTGATCTCGAACGAAATTGAGCCAAGGACCATACGTGCATAGTGTGATATTTCTAAGCATTAAATTTCACTATATAAGTCAAAATCAACGTAATCATTTAAAAAATTAATCTGTTATTGTTTTCAGTATATTTCGCCACCAAGCAGCCACTGTTGAGCGACGAAAGAACACTATTGCGCAAAAGCTTCAAGAGACGAGGTGTGTTGTTTGTTTGTCACCTTTATTTGAAAACAGTTCTGTTCAGGAAGCGATGATTTATTCGAAAGCACTTTCATGAGCTCTTGAGTTATTCTACGTTTGTATAACATTGTTTGTGGAGCGGTTTGATAAGTATGCTGGTTGTGACACTGTTTTAGCCAATTCATGTGACTTTTGCAGTTCCGTTGATTATTAGTGTATAGGTAGGGTTTAATTTTTTGATGCGTTCCATCGATGTCGTTGTAGTATTTCTTTGCCTTCCGTTGATTATTAGTGTATAGGTAGGGTTTAATTTTTTGATGCGTTCCATCGATGTCGTTGTAGTATTTCTTTGCCATTATCGTTCCACCAGCATCCAGAATGTTTTGGTAGGCGAGTTGGCTGGTCATGAATGAAAAGGGTTAAATTTCCATCCACAACTCTTGCTAGGAGTAGACCAACTCTAGCAATCATCCCTATCCTGACAGTATGGTCGTCTTCCGATAGACAAGGCCGACGATTGATGATGGTGTGCTGTTGGGCAGATCGTTGTACAGTCGTCTCGAGACTCCAGAGAGAGAAACGCTAAGCAGAATTTCTGTGACGCTTTCTTTATTCTTCATTCATTTTATGTAGCGCACTTTTGTTGAGCTTTTTCTCCTTTCCAATGTACTTCAAATAACGAGCGATCGTCGTATGATTAGAGTTCTTCTACAACCCATCGTATAGTTCATCTGCTATAGCCTTGAATATGGTGTGTTCTTCTACTATCGGCCTCGACAGAGTGTTCACATGGTTGTCATAAGCTGCTCATGAGGCTCAAATGACGTTCTTCCCCATGAAGCCTCATGTCTTCTCATTCAATCATTTTTTATCCTCTGCGTATCCTCCGTTTGAAAACGTTTCCCTTGTCGGTGTATAATGTGTTGAGTTGCTTTTGTTGCAGTACATTCGGGTTTGAGTTTATGAAGATAAGACTCTTGTTCTTATGAGGTCACTGTGATTAAAACCTGGAGCAAGTGCTACACGGCAAATACAAACGAGCAGCGCAGCGGTAGAGATGCCGTTGATCACGAGGACGATACTGTTTCAACCCCATCTTGGTGTCATAAAGCCTTTTATCCCCTTGGGGTCTTTAAATCGATGCCAGACTTGTTTGGAAAAAGTTCATTATCTGCAATCCATGTGTGAAGGCTCCATCACAGCTATTGAAGGGGTCGAGCCCGAAGCTAATTGACCAGCGTTCAGCTAAAGTTTGCCGTCTTTGCCTTCTTCGGAGGCGCGGTGATCAGAATCGGTGGTCTGTGGTTGTTTTATAAACGGGATAAAAGGACAGAGCTTTCGGCGTTGATCAATCCCTGAGGGATGTGGCATGCATTCGACTTCATTAAGTATCGTTTGGAGGTGATTGAATGAATATCTGGCTTTTACAATTACTCGCAGTGGCCTACCGATGTATCGAGCCAGTGCTGCTGCAGATGCATGTTTATGTGAAGAGATATTGTACACTCTATTTTAAATTCATAGCACCATTGTTTTCGTGTCAGTCTGTTAAAAAACGCTTTACTTTCTAGAACTCGACAGCAGCTCATTTTCCTCCGACAATTTTTCCATGTTGTGGCGAAAGCGTTTTCGTTTTAGGCAAGAGCTCAACCGTTTAGAACAACATGTGGAGCAGAAGAAACAGGTCCTTAAGAGCACCACTGGTTCAGAAGTTATGAGCGCTCACCAGGTGTTTTTTTAAAAAAACATTAAAAAGTTTTTTATTTAATGCATATATGTGGAAGAACAACGTTTCGATATTTTCTGGATTTTTTCAAAATTGGATGAACGAAAGCGAGAGGAAATAGTCCTTTCACATATCATTCGACAATATCCTCTATTAGTCCTTTTTTTCTTTATTAGGTTTTCTAACGATAATTAGCTAACTAGAATTTGACTGAATTAGTTGTTTTCCCACATTTTTTGTTAGGTTTCCATGGGCCACTCATAGAAAATAAGTTTATTCTGTTCTTGCCTGAAGAGGTGGATTCTTTCCTAGGGAAACGGTTCCTTCTTCAAAGCAGTAATAAGTGTGTATATGACTATTTCGACAATGTACACTCTATTTTTTGGACGTATTTAGTTCAAAATGTACGTGAATCGCGTTAGGGATAAGAAAGGAGCCTACAAGAAAAAGAAGGTGCACATTGAAGAATTTCTGACTGAGCGTGAAGTTCTGCTAAGAACCATCGATCTTCTCAGCAGGAAGTTCGAAGCACTGAAGGAAAAAATCGTAAGTAGATTTTGACTTGGTACGATCTAACCATTTTCATTTAAATAGAGTAGTACTATATTTATGACGAGAACAGAACACTTATTGCTCATTCAAAGTAAGGTCACTATGACTTACGTAGAAAGAAATTCGTGAGGTCACCAACTGGTTTATTTCACCCTTATCGCTCTTTTTCATATATGTAACCACGACTTAATCCTTTCATAGACATCTATGCTTAGGAAAATCCTCTATTTGCTCTAAGTTTTTGACATACACTTTCTCTAGTTTTTCACTGGTCCTGTTTCTCCATATTTGTTCCAATAGTAAGTTTTTTCCACCTTCTGTCATCAATAATCATTTATAATAAAATTTAATAGTATACAAGTGTCATAGACCAACTGCTTGGGAAACCAAGGCACAACATGTGCTTGTAATCTTAGGTTTTGCTTATAACGCCTGCACTCTTTGGACGATGTGAGTCGCATACCACTTAGGCGAGGCCCAAAATAACTTGGTATTTCAAATTTAGATGACCATGCCTCGCTTTGCGGTGAAATATTACTAATTAAAACAGGATCATATATTAATAATAATAATAATAATAATAATAATAATAATTTTAATGATGCTGAGATATTCGCAAAACTCCGGACCGCAGGTGTCTGCGGTCCGGAGTTTTGCGAATATCTCAGCATCATTAAAGTTATATTTCGCAATACATACCCTGCCGCTAAAAAGAGTAGGCAGTAAATAATAACTCAAAATAATAATTAATAATAATAATATGTGCATCTTCTTCAACAAGTTACAAGTTTTCTTATCCCTACCCTCGTGAAATTGTTCTGATCTTCTGAACCACAGTCTGCAATCTTCGACGAGGTCAGTCCACTAGGAGTTGTGAAATCCTGGTTTAACGATCATATCAGAGAAGGATGTCATAGAAAAGAAACTTCACAGCGGTGATCTAGTTGTTCTTCACTCAATTCCTGCGAACTCCAGTCACTGAGTTTTTCACCTATACGATGCCTTCTAACAACGAACGATTGTTTCACAGATAACAATGAGTGCTTCTGCAATCTCTCGAATAGTTTTTTGAAGAACAGCTTCAATTTTGTCGTCCAAAATGTCCTCTTGAACTACCAGTGGGTGTTCACAGTCTTCTCCATCAAGAAATATCATCTTTTTCGGTTCAAGATCCTAGGAATCATCTGTGCATTATGCCTTCGGGAGCTGTCAACCCACGCTATGATGACAGCTTAAGGTTCTACTGTCACTTTATGTCCAAACTTGGGGCTTATAGAACAAAACAGTGCTATTTTCGTAATTGAAGGCGTCATTTCAAGCGTCATCCACACGATAACAAGACTCATTGAAGTATAGCGAGAGTGCAGGAGACCACTCCGTCTCACTTTCATCGATATGAAGAAATCTTTTGACTCAGCTGAGATGGAAACCGTCACGCCCTGGACAGTTAAGCCGTTCCCATCCAGCATACGAAGATGCTTTTTTAGCTATGTAAAAAATTTCACAACAAAAAGTATCATGAATTTACAAAGACATTAACATTAACATAAAAAGAGGACTTAGGTTAGTCAGCCACGCTAAGAGGGGCGCGTATAGTGTGATTAAGAGTGTGCCAATACACATCAAATCGATCTCCGCTCCCAAGGCTCGTCAAGCTTTCTATCTCTCCGGGGTCGCAAATTGGTACTAGATTTGTTTGGGAGGATAGCAGCACTGGCTCGATGCATTGGTAGGCCACCGCGAGCCAGTGTTAAGGCCAGATATACATTCAGTCTCTTCCACTGATGCTTGATGAAGTCGAATGTATGGCGCATCCCTCAGAGGGATTGATCAACGCAGAGAGCTTTATCCTTTTCTCAGCTTTTATCGCCACCCTCGAGAACGCCATGTAAACATTAGAGCGGGACCACATAAAAGTGGAAATCAGTGGTCAGCAATTACATCATCATCGCTTTGCTGATCACATAGTTCTTACAGAGCAAAGCACCAACTAGGTGAGTTGAATGCTTACCGACTTTGACAACACCTGTGGAAAGATTGGTTTTAGACTAAATCTCACAAAGACGATGTTCATGAGGAACGGATTGGTTTGGTATACCTCATTCACACTCAGCGGACGGAATATGTATGAATGCTCAAGCTAATCTGTTAGTTCGGGAAACCAACACGAAGAACGATTAAGCCTCAGAGTTGAGTATAAATACCTGGTGGCTACGTATGCAGAATGAAAGATTGCTCGGCGTTATAGAACGCACAGTCAAAAAATACGATACTAATACGCAAGTGAGATAGGAGTTCAAAAACTCTGGCCTAGGTCAGCGATGCGAAATCAAAGACGCCATTCTGCATTCCACGTTGTCGAAAATCAGGTGGGCCATAGACGTAATATACATTAATGAAAACCGATAGGCAAGAGTCGTTGGCGACTCTATTCCTCGAGATATCAAACGCATAACAGGGACCACCGACCTGATGGCCAGAGTTTTTCACGAAAAACCCTACAAGAAAGATGTGATGATGAAGATGCTCAACGAGTCCCTAGAGCGAGCAGAACCCACGGCGTTACTGTTTAAGAAATGGGCTATTTACTGCTGCCGGCTGGAGTCAGCCGGTGACCAGCGGGGCGACAGGTGATTACAACTTGGCTAAAACTAGGTAGTGAGAAATAGCGCTACGTGGCAAGTAATCAGACAAAAATTTTACACCAAATGATATAAATTAAGAATGATTGTGACAAATATTCGCAAAAAAAATTGTTTACGAATTCCATATTGATGAATAAAAGGCCTTTGTTTTTGATCAACGTTTTAGAGGTCGTTTCTTTTTTGATTTTTTTGATGAAACTTATATATCTGTTACCAAGGCGATTGAACAAGTGGGGTTTTCATAGGCAGATTCGTTTTTTCAAATGCGTCGTTGATGTTAGCAAGTTTCTTACTCGAATTTGCATTTCTTGTTTAGTTTTTGAGAATTTAATTGACTACTCGAAGGGTTTGCTTCCGTGATAATAAAATTCTAATCGCAAATCAGCAAACTTCCTTTCATGCGACAAGATCTGGTTAATGTCTTTAGTGGAAATTTGGGATCGGTCTACCCTTGTTATCTCAGAATTTCAATGAAAATTACGTTCGACCAGCGTTCAGATGCCAGTGAGGAAAGAGGATTAAAAAAATCCCAAAAGATCTGCTACCTTGGTTGATGTAGCACAACAAAAAAAAGGAATGAAACAAGTATTGGTTCGTCCCTACAACGTGTGAGATCATCTAAGTGTCTAAGTATTATGAAAAAATGTTTTCTAGTGTATAAGCCTTCATCTAGTTATTGGAAGGTAGTTATCGAAAAAAAATCGGCATCGTCTCGAACATGGTAGATCTGAATGTCATCGTTCACTTCTATCATTTTAACTAATTTTTTAATTTTTCTATTGCTTTATGGTATTACAGTCACGTAGTGTCACATCACATATTTGATATTATCATTATGGAGCAAACTCATTGAAATATAATTTAGGAAAATATGGGAGGAGAAGTGCTGGAAAATGTAGTGGTCCCAACACTAACAAGAACAAGAACGGCGGTTCCAAGGTCATCGAACGTTGAGGAGATGAAAACCCTAGTTAAAGAACTCATGCAAGCTGTCGATAAAAGAAAGGAGCAGATTGTTCCTCTAAGGAGAGTGCACAAAGACCGGCAAAACGAATTTAATGTAAGGTTTCATTTACAAGTTTCGTAAATTTCAAAGAGTAAAAGGAGTGGAAATGACATACCTTTTGTACTCTTCACATAATTCGATTCTGAAAGTTTTTTGCTTGTAGGAAGAAAACGATAAAGTTCGCAGTAAGCAAACCGAATATGAGCGCCGTCGTGCACAAGTCGAAAGTGGATACGAGGAGTTGAAGCAGGATAGTTTACAGCACTGAAGTCGTAGTATAGCGAAATGAAATTTTTGCAAAAAGCTCTATTTTGACTGCTTCATTGGACTGGATTTCACCAATAAATGATCGAAATATTGATAAGTTATACTATCTTTAGCTGGTAGATAGAATGGAACACCGTCAGGAGGTTGCAGTGAGAACGATTCCTGACTTGAACCAGCAAATTGCTGACGTCGACTCGAAGCTTGAAGTTCTGAGCAATGATCCTGATAATCAAGAAGCACAGCTGAAGGTTTCGTACGTTGTTCGTTCGAATTAAATGATTTCGAAATGATAATCTGCAGACGATTGTTGGAAACATGAGAGCATAGGTAAAACCTCATCGTAGGCATTGGTCGAGTAGTTTGCTATTCTTTTCTTTTTGAGTGTCTAAACAGTTAACTGTTTTATTCAAACTTCGTTGTCTCATCGTTCAACTACTAGGACACGAAATATGACTGAAATTATATCGCAATTCAATACAATCTTGACCTTTTTATTTACTGCCTATTCTTTTTAACGTCAGGGTATGGTCCGGAGTTTTGCAAATATCTCAGCACTGTAGTGGTTGTGCTTCGCATAATGCCCTGCTTTGAAAAAAAATAGGCAGTAAACAAAAAGTTACACATTATTTTCTAAGCTTTTTGTTGCTTTAACGGTCATCATATGATCCTTGAGGTTGGGTCAGTTGATGTTGTTATAGAGAATAAATGTGCTTCGCGAGAAATGAAAGTGTATGCTGACTTATCCTCTTGACAGGTGCATCCAACGTGAGGCACAGAGCGTCGTCTATTTATATGTACATACATACTCATCAGTGCAAGCAACTCAAAAAGTTTCATCTGGTTTCATTACATTGAAATGCTCCACTATCACTGTTTCACTGTTTCCCTGATGTGCAGATACGAGGTTACTATCATAGTATTTATTCACAGTGGCTGACGTGTCTGCTCTTTCGTTTTCTCCAAAGCCCGCAAAGGTCAAAGTGACATGAAGTCTATTCAGCCAAATACTTCCATAACTTCTCCAGATAAAACGTAGCACATAGATTTTCATTATCATAGTAAGGAACTCTTTTTCAAAAACCGTTTTGTTCCTTGTAATTCTTCCAGTCATTTTGTGGAAACCAGTCGCACAAAATGCTACATGAGTGAGGAATGTCCTGGATTGGGTCGAAAAAACCAACTTGAAATATGGCGCGAGATCACGCGTTATCACAAAACACTCCTTTTCGTGGTTCATTCTTGAACTTCTGGAATTAATCCAAAATGCTTCAAGAGTTCTGTGCACAGTTGTTTTGGATTCCTATAAGACCTGGTTCACGTAAATTCCTCACCCAAATAAGCCTCTGTGGTTCGGCTTTCCGTCAAATGACTGAAATGGTTACAAAGAACAAAACGGTAGGTGTTTAAAAAGAAGCTGTCTATTATCCGAATGAAAATTTGCGTATCAAGTTTTATTTGCGGAGGTTATGAAAGTGGTTGGCTGAGTATAACGATTGTCAATTTCACCTTTGGGGCTCTGAAGAAGTCAAAACCGCTGAGACGTCAGCTATTGTTAATAAATGATATAATAACAACCTTGTATCTGCTGATCAAGAAAACAGTGAATTATTATTGATCAGTGCCGAGGTTAATAGAAAACCAGTCCTGGGATTTGCTTTGCTCTCAGTTTATATTGTTAAGAAGCTGTGGTGATATGTTGAGTATTCGGTCTAATTTAGTCTTCTTTAAACCTTCCTCAATTATTAATCAAACTCGAGGTGGTAAACATACTTTTAGCCAAAGTTTCGGCACCTTCACCTTCCTCAGAGCCGCGTTGATCCGAGTCGAAATCCCACTGTTGGTCATTGTCGCCTCGAGTTGAATCCACTGAAGAGGACGCCGCTTGAATGGGTAACTTGATTGGTGGTGCTATGTTATACAGGGCGGGTGTTGATCGGTTGGCCATCCAATATAACCTGCTTTTTAGGGTGGCAATGCATTCTGCAGCAGTCGATATTTCATAGATGGCCCCATATCCTAGCGATATCTTTAAGTAAACCAGGTTATATTGGATGGGCAATTGATCAATGTCCGTGCTGTATGAAAAGGCACCGCCAGTGAAGTTTACCATTCCAACGGTGCCCCCTCTACTGGATTCGACTCGATGCAGCAACGAACACCGACGTCACGACAACGACCAGCCTGGGACCATCAACTCGGATCAAGGGGGTTCCGAAGAAGGCCAAGACGCTGAAATTTTAAAGAATAGATTTCCACCAACGTCATGTTTGCTTAATAATCCGGGAAACTATTTTTCAAGATCTAGTTCTTTGTACTGTTGTCTGAAACTCATTCAGTTAGTTGAAATACTTTTCGATGTTATTCATTACTATATCATTTTTTCTGTGCTGAACTCCACCTTACAGATGCGATTTGAAGAAGAACAGCTGCTGTCCGAGCAATTATCCCAGCGACCTTCTGGCGAAATTGGCGATACGAACGCTGCCCGACGGCAAATGTTAATGTGGCGAGGGCTTTTGACGATGTTTGAAGCTAAAATGTTTACCGCGAAAGAAAATGAACATGTCAAGTATGTCCATTGCTATTAGCAAGACAGTATATGTACACTCTTTCCTTTCCAACTTTTTTTTTATTTGGGATTTATATGAATTTTTTGAGGCGTTTGAAATTAACATTCTCGCGACAAATGACACCTATAGATGCCATAGTGAATTCCCCTGAGTGATTGATATGACATCCATAGATGTCACATTCTATCCGGTGGTTTATTTTGATGCACAGAAGTTTTTCTCAAACTGTTTGCAATCAATCGATAGTTTATCCAATTCGGATGCTGTGGTGGGCGTTGTTTTTTATGAGGGTGTTATTTAGTTATTTCTCACCTAATGCTTCATAAAAAAACCTCGCTCTTTACGAGTTCATTCAGCGAAAGGACATTCCCAAAGAAGAGAGTCGCAGCGGGGGAGACTGTGGTCTGTACGCTGGGATTCGACACTTGCGGAGAGTTTTTCGCTAGCATAAGATGATAAATCCCTGAGAATATTTCATCATAGTGACTGAGTATTCGCTGAATATGCATCGTGTGCTTCAACAATTTTTTTTCTTATGAACAGCTTTGAACTCTTTTTAACACAACCATTGCTGATGTAATTCCCAAGATCGATTTTTTGATAACCTCGAGAATGATCCAATAATTGACCGTTTTCTTGATGGGCAAACACGAGGTTGTTGTCCTGTTCTTTTTTTATAAAAAAGATGACTATTAGTGGTTCGCTTTCTTCGGAGCCTGGAAAGATCAAATTGGTGGCATTAGTCAGCCAAACACCTCCATAACAAAAACGGAGAAATCACAAAATCAAAATTTCAATCGCGTTGAACACATTCCACTGGATATTTCACGTGGAAGCGAACCACACAGAGTTCACGTGTATGGGTAATGTACCTTTCTTCCATCTTAGAAAATCAGTCTTAAATTTTGTGTGAGATCACGTGTCATAACGAGGCATTCCTCCCTGCGGTTCATTTTTGGGTTCCTAGAATCCATCCAGAATGCCTCGACAGCTTTGCACTTTTGCGCACCGAAGTTTTTGATTTCAGTGCGGGAATGGTAACTTGTATTTTAAAATCTCCGTTACATCTATGTATCCTATGTGCGCCTAGTGAATAATTTGGTTTGACTTTAAATGCTCACTAGATGATCTTTTAGACGGGGGCGGAGTGGTCTTCACGTCTCACCAGTATATTCGCCCTCGCAAGCTTTAGAAGAGATCAGATGAACGGTATCCGTACTCATGCAATCACCTTCTCTGCCGTTAAACCATATTATGAAATTTTCCATTGTGCATAG
Source organism: Angiostrongylus vasorum (assembly GCA_018806985.1). Classification (NCBI taxonomy): domain Eukaryota; kingdom Metazoa; phylum Nematoda; class Chromadorea; order Rhabditida; family Metastrongylidae; genus Angiostrongylus; species Angiostrongylus vasorum. The sequence continues at coordinate 199,629 of JADANN010000322.1, forward strand.
ACGGTCATACATGTGGTTACGAACTTGCTGGTGTCTGAGAGTTCGATGGTATGCCAATCACTGTTCCTAAATTCTGTTGACCGGCTTTCATTAATTAACGTTTTATAGCTTCACCTATTTCGTTGGCAATGAACGGCAAGATAAACAGGGTCTTATTCTCGCTAGAATTACCGTTTGGGGACGTGATTGGACCTCTTCCGATGAGCAATAGTTTCGTGTCAGAGATTCTTCCTTCTGCTCCCTTCCGTGAATACAGTGGTTCCGTTCGAAACATGTTACTAACAAGCGCCCTTTTTGTGTGTGAGAGGTGAGAGAAGAATGAGTGGATCATGAACCAGTATGTTTTTGTCACCCGGTTTTCGGTACCACATCGTGATGTATACGTTTTTTGGATAGGTTTTATTGGTTGCTGAGTTCGAGTAAACTTAATGTACTATGGCTGTTCATTCAATATCTCAAAACATTTTCCATCTCCTGTTATGTGGATCACATGGCAAAACAAACACTAATATCCATTTATTCTAGACTCTAAAATTTATGTGTACATAATATATATATATATATATATATATAGTATATGTGTATATATAAATATATATATATATATATATATATATATATACATGCAATTTCATTACCCTACCTGCAATTATCATTCTTTACATTCAAGCTCCAGTACTTACAATTTGCGTCGTCTCTTATTTTTATTGCAATTACTTTAAGGCAAACTTTTCACATTCTGCATTTCTTCGATTTTTTGCGCATAATCAAGAAGTTCGATGACAGTTGTGAAAGGCAACCGCATTTATGTCAGCATAGACGTATTTGCAAAACTCAGACCCCGGGCAGGGTTCGAACCAGGGTCCACCCTTTTCGGGGGTTCACGTATTGTCGATCACACCAATCGAGGTCCTTGCCTTGTCTTTCTCACCCAATTTTTTCCCTAACGGTGCCATCATTTAGCAAGTCCTAAAACCGACTTTCTATTAACCTCGGCATTGATCAATAGTTCAGTTTTTCTTTAACGAGCAAACACGAGATTGGTATTGCAGCACTTATTAGCAAGCAACAGCTGACGTTTCCGCTGTTTCACCTTTTCCAGAGCTTACAAAAGTCAAATTGACATGGAATCTACTCCGTCAAACACTTTCGTAACCTTAGCAGATAAGATTTAAGACTCATCTCTTTTAAGTCTCATATGCTAAGGTTATGAAAGTGTTTGGCTGAGTAGATTCCGTGTCAATTTGACCTTTTCAAGCTCTGAAAAAGGTGAGTCGCTAAACGTCCGCAATTGTGTGCTAATAAATGTCCTAACACCGACCTCGTGTTTGCTCATTAAGGAAAAACAGTGAGTTATTGACGCCATCATAATCAACCGTCAACGGGCATGGTTGGGGGAACACAAATCAACATTGCGGGCAGTTATTGCAGATGGCACCGCTAGGGAAAAAATGGCTGAGAGAAATGCATTGTAAGGGCGTCTGCTGGTATGGTGGATAGCATGTGGGCCATCGGTAAGGGTAATCGCATGTTCAGATCTGACCTCGGGTCCGAGTTTTACAAATATCTCAGCATCATTGTGGTTGTATTTCACATGCCTGCCGTGAAGAAATAATAGGCAGTAAATAAAAGGTTAAAAATAAAAATTGTGAAATAGTTACATAGTAGTATACAGTGTGGGTCCACATTGTGTTTCTGAATTATCACTTTTTTGCATATTTTGCGTAGCACTGTTTACAACTAATACGTTTCATACTCTATTTTTTTCCTTATCATCTTGCATCTTGACAATTGACACGTTTTAAATCTAATTCACAATCACTACAACCCTCAATAATTGCAATTACATGTTCCCCATACCACTACTTGCCTTAAAATCACTCCGTGCTTTCACTGCATGTGAGCATTATTGAAAACATCTGAGCAGAAATATTTGTTGAACAGGCTGCGTCTAGTGTCGGACTGCGTGCTTTTCATACCATCGGATTCAGAGTTCTAAACTGTTTTTTAGAAGTGCTTTCGGGGATAAGTAAAATAGACCATACAGAAGAGAATTTGCGCACAATGGTGTAACTAGAGCAGGATGTTCGATGGAAGCAAGTGACGGACTAGGATGTCTCAAATGTGCTGCTGGACCTCAGTAATTACCTGGACGTGGTTACGTTGGAGCTCATCATCCATTTGGAGTGGTGGAAGCTGGATAGGGTACAGGATATGACCCTGAGAGCAATCAACTGGATGAAAAATGCGTAACACTTGAACTAGTGCTCATGTCCAATCAAAAAGTTAGAGTGCCACCGCGTGCATTACACAGCATCGTTTTTGAGAAACAGTTCATTGTTTTCTAATTTTCAATCGCTGTAATGAGCTATCCTCCCAACGGTTTACCGACGCATCGTGGCCGGGAGATGTTGCTGGGTGTCGGGCTGCTATGTACAGCGGGAGATTCATCCCTTCAGCAGTCTCCCAAGCTGATAAGGAGTCCGACGTTTCTATCAGGAAGCCTAGCTAAGAGTAAACCAATACCAGGATCCACCACCGTCCTGGTATCAGACGAGTCGCATGGTGGCAAATCTCCCTCTGATCCACAAAGGCGGCGGCTGCCTGTGGTGGTGACCACCTGGGGCAGAGTTTCGCCAGGCTGACCTCAGGACTCCAGTGAACCACAATGTCTAGACCAGCAAATGTCTGGAAATGGAGATGCTGTGATCCTCACCAGTGAAGACGGGCCGTCCAGATATCCAAATGAGTAAGCATGATGAGCTGTGTATTCACGAAGAGGTGTAATTGCCCATAGAAGAACACGTAGCATGCATAGAAAAAGGGAAACTCAGAAATTCTTTCAGAACGCTGAAGAGAAACCGATTTATAGAATGGAATTCACAATAGGGGAGGAGGATTGCACAAAAACTGTTGCAGTGGCAGGTTTGACATTCATGGGTGTTACAGTATGAACAGCGAAAAATTACACTTCATCCAGTCCACCACAAATCGCCCATTAGGCATCGTCGCAAGAGTGTTAAATTGACGATTTAATGTAATAAATATGTATTTTGAATTTCTATCATCAGTCTTTGAATGACAGTACCCTTCCAAACCGTTGTAAACATAGGATTCATTATAAAGCAGTAGGAATTCGTGCCAATGGTGGCCTAATCGGTATGATATCTCGTGAATATTTATCTTCTTAATGCTTATCGTACTGGAACATACCCATCGAACTCGTTCTCGTAAGAGCTATCTTTTTATTTTGTTCAGTTTTGAGAAATATTGTTTCAGTACGGAACACGCTATCGGAGATTGACTGACGCTCATCACTTTTTCATCCTGCGTCAATTATTTACTGGAATATTTGCCGTAATAAACCTATGAGAAATTGCGGAATTTGTAGTTTTTTTAAGGATAAATTTTGACACGTTATTTAACACAGTTGAATATTAATGGATCGTTAGCAGAAGAAATTTACGAACACTGTCTACCAATTGTTGCCAATGTGCGTCATATGTGATGCACTTCCCTTTTCGGCCGTCCTTACGCAGATCTTGCATCGGTTGGCAAACGCTGTATTGCGCACCGTGATGTGTATAAAAAGAACCTTCTTTTGAACGATTTCATTGACCTGTGATCTGATTGGTAATTACCTTTCAATTCCAATCGCTATAATGAATTATGACAGGAATTCACTCAACATGAGCTCTAGAACGCTTCCAAATACTGAGAGCGATATGGTTGTACGGTTGACAATGTTAACCTACATAACACATAGTAAATATCGTAAATCCATATAATAAATATCATATGTACAATGCATACCCTTCAGCGGTGGTGCAAAGCCTCCTCTACAGTTCCATCATATTGTCAATCTTCACTCTGTCGTGTCCTATAAAAAGGATAAAAGGATAAAGATCTCGGCGTTGATCAATCCCTTAGGGATGCGCCATGCATTCGACTTCATTGAGTATCGTTGGAGGTGGTTGAATGCATATCTGGCCTTTGCAATGACTCGCGGTGGCCTTTGGATCTATCGAGTCAATGCTGCTATCCTCCCAGACAAGTCTGGTACCAATTTGCCCACCCCGGAGGGATGGAAGGCTTGGTGGACCATGGGCGCAGGAATCGATGCCACGTATGTGGCTCAGTGGCGCCTCCACCCACTCCGTCACATTCGCCCTCGTGTCCTACAGTTATCAAAAAAAATTATCGTCTGTTGTCGAAAACCTGCATGTCCGTAACGGTCGGGAAACAGTAGGCATTGTTCCATTTACCCGCCAGACAAAATTAGGCGTTAACACTATTCGGTTTATATGTTTACGAGATTACTGCTTCTTCGTTCGTTGCTAAGATTTAACAGTTTGCAAAGTGTGCTTGAAGTCGAATTTACAAGAAAAGATAAGCAGATACCGTGTAGAAAATCTGCTTAAACGTTGGTTGCCCCCACTAAACTCTTTCACTTTAGCATTTCGTGTTTCGCGCAATCCGTTATTAAAAGCTTCGTAAAGTGAAAATGAAACAAAGGTGAACAAAAAGGAAATTTAGGTTGAAATCCATTAGAGAGGCGATTAATCTGACTATTTGATCCAACTATATTGTTGAATTGCGTTAGATTCTTTATTATTTCATCTTCGTTTGCATCTGGATGGAATACGGAAACTATTTCAACGCAGTTTAACAGGTATACGTTCTTAGAAGAGCAGATAATTTGCTACCCAACTAGGTGTGGGCTATTCTGAGTTTCTAAATTTGGACGTTCCAGCTCACTCGGCCAGGTACGATGCAATGCTAATACGAAGACTTACACATCACAAGGAATAACTGTTGTGGATACTCGACTCCTTCACAGACTAACTAAGTAGGACCATGATACCCAACCTAGAGAAGCTCGTAGCCAATTCCAAGCCGAAGAACAAATATCCGTCGAACGTATGAGAAACTGAATAGCAGTCCTTATATATCGCTTTAGAAGTGGGTAAGCAGTTTCACAGTGCCATTATACAAATTCCCAGAAAGGCAGTCAATTGGTGCATTGATTGATCGAGGAACTTCTTGAGTGGCAACTACAGGCGGCTAGAGATGCTGAGTTCTCCAAAGTAATTTCGCCATTCGATGGCTATCATGACCGAGCGATGAGACAAATGACACGACCACATCGATCCATTCGTAGTACGTACAGTATCTTCGCAATTATTTCCACAGATTTAAATGCACAACTAGTGGAAAGTAATTTAGTCTTTTGAATTTAAACCAACATCAAATGAAACGAAAACCATTATAACCTGAAACATTGCGTTTACAAGAAACCAAATACCTTGTGTTTCAGGATAGAGAAAGTGTCGTTTGTTAAGCACATTATTTCCAAGAAAACAGGCTTCAATTATTGCTTACTTGACGTCCTAGTTGTGGATCCATTGAAGTATTGAAGTATGTTGTTATTTGCGACATAGTCACAAAATATGCTTATGTTACACAAAGATAAATAGAAATACTAACGATATGGTACTTACGATATAATATAAACACATTTTTTAAATTTTTTTTTATATGACCCTTCTTCACGTCTACTGTGTGAATCCCAGCACTTCTCACATTCGATTCGTTTTCTTGTATCAATTATCCTCGAAGATCTTCCAACTTTTACGTGTGGCTTCGGTTGCTGTTTGAGGATTTTCGTTTCATCTTGAATGTCGTAGAATACTCGTCGAGTCGATTCCCCTGGAGTCCTGAGGTAGCCGGGCTGGAGCGTTCACATTTGGATTGCAGAGAGTGATTTTTTTCCAGGACAAGCCAGGAATCAATCTCCCGAACACGAAGGGATGAGAGGCTTGGTTAGCCCGGAGCAGAATCGAACTAGCATCATGCTCGTGATGACCGACAGCACTAACACGGTGCTATCCGCCTCCTCGCTATAAAAAGGATAAAGCTCTCAGCGTCGATCAACCCCTGAGGGGTCGCCATGCATTCGACTTCATTAAGCATCGTTGGAGGTGACTGAGTGTATATCTGACCTTTACAATTACTCGCGGTGACCTGTCGATGTATCGGGCCAGTGCTGCTATATTCCCAGACAAGTCTCGCACCAATTTGCCGACGCCGGAGGGATGGAAGGCTTGGTGGGCCATGTGTGCGGGGATCGATTCCACCTGTGTGTCGCAGTGGTTCTTCCAACTATATAAAAATATATAATAAATATAAACACTTACGGTATGATATATGCTGTTTGATATAAATATGATACACACAACATATAAGACATGTTTCCGAACATCGTGTAAGCTCATATAATGGAAGAAATCTTAAGAAAAGCTGAGAAAGAGGCCGACTTTTCCAATTTCCAATAGGAAACCCAGCTAAGAGTTAGCCAATGGAAAACTACAGCCGCTATTTATGTCGAGGTTAAATTAAATCTGGTTTTCAAGGGTAAATATGTACATAATTAAACACATATCACGTGCCAATGATTCAAGCTAGCATAGTATTGCCTGCTACAGCGCCTTGGATGAGTAGTGCCTCACCTGGTTTCTTGCACTTAGAAACAATTTTCGTTAGTTGTACTTCTTGACTAATTGTGGTCTTGACGAGATCGTACACAAGAACTTCCAGAAAAAGGTCCAACAAGTCATGTTAACAAGCAAAAGAAAACCTGTAGGGAATTTCACAAACCTGCGAAACTATTGCTTTCTTCATTCTTTGCAGTCGTTGCGATGAACGTTGGATATCGCACCGAATGAGCAGATAGACAGTAACATACGCACCCAAGGAACGAACGTGCAAAGCTTTTTTTCAGATGATAGTCGCATTCTCATAACAATTTACCAGCAATATTACATCATCTAGGAAGCTGGCTTAAGTATTTGAATTCATTGTCCGAAACTCCACTACTTCTGCACCAGGCTAAACGTAGAGCATATCGGTCTTGCTTCTTCTGTTCTCTTGTGGACCTATCATAAGGAATTTTAAACCGGCATTGAACCCAAAATGCAGTTGCACCAAAATCGCAATGTCTAAGCATTATTTACTCCCAACAATTACGGCAGGGTATTATGTGAAATACAATCGGATTGACGCTGACGTATTTGCAAAACTCGAAACCCAATCCTGCTTCGAACCCACGGTTACCTTTTTTTCGGAGCTCGCATGTTACCTTCTACACCATCGATCCTCCCGCTGTTGACGGGTGATTGTGATAGCATTGTCAAGGCAAAAGTAGTAGTCGCGAGTAGAAGCTGGCCTGGCGTTCAGAGTTTTGCAAACATCTCCGACATCATTGTGGCCGTATTTCACATGCTGCCGGATAGTTCAAATCGGAGAAAAATGAATCAATACCGAACATACTGGAAATCGCCCTGATACATCTCTATGCAAAGTGTTTTAATAGGATAAACGAGAAGGCTCTCGGCGTTGATCAATCCTCGAGGGATGCGCCATTCATTCTACTTCATTAAGCATTGTTTGGAAGTGGTTGAGTGCATATCTGGCCTATACAATGACTCGCGGTGGTCTACCGATGTATCGAGCCATTGCTGCTATCCTCCCAGACAAGCCTGATAGCAATTTGCCGACCATGGTAAGGTGGAAGGCTTGGTGGTCCATGGGCGCGAAGATCGATTACACGTGTGTGTTGCAGAGCGCCACACGCGCACAGAGTTCTACGTTTTTAAAATAGCGGGTTATCCGCTCTCGAAAACTGAGTGGGTCTGAGCGACATTTCCATTAAACCAGCAGTCCACTGCTTGTGTAGTTCCGTTTTGTCCTGGGATTCTTATGGAAGTAGTGAAGGCGGCTTCACAAGCATCGCAAACAATTGTTAGTGCTTGTGGAGTGAATGAGATACGGTAGCGCATGATTTCGCTTGGTGATTCCTAGGTTTCTATAAGGAAGAGAGGGTTTTGTAAAGCACAGATTGTCACGCCGTCTTCGTACGTGTGTTGTAACTGCACTGAGACTCAGATCTGTGCAAACTAACCTTCATACGAGGAAATAGCTAACGCAAGCCACAAACAACAATAGTAATGCAATGCTGATTTTTTTTTCTAGGTTTTCCATCGTAGATGAGATGATACTACCTTAGAACATTAAGTGGAAAAGTGTATAAGCCTTCCATTAACAAGAGAAGGAGTTCCTAAACTTATGACGCTGTTCCTCCCAACGGGTTACCGCCTCATCGTGGGTGGGAGTTGCTCCCGGGTGTCAGGCTGCGATGTAAAGAGGGGGGATTCATCCCCCCTGACAGGGTCTCCCAAGCTGAGAAGGAGTCCGTCGTTCCCAACAGGAAGCCTAGCTAAGAGTAAGCCAATACCAGGATCGATCATCGTCCTGGTATTAAAGATGCATGGTGGCAAATCTTCCTCTGATCCACAAGCGCTGCGACTGCCTGTGGTGGTGAAGACCTGAGGTAGACTTTTGGCCAAGCTGACCTTGGGATTACAGGGAACCACAATGGCTTAACCAGCAAATCTCCGAAAAATGGAGATTATGCTGGGGGCCCGCAGTCAAGTATCAAGTAGGTATGACGTTGTTCACGAACACATCTCTTCATTAATAGTTCTCCTCCCACTCGTACGTTCCGCTTTCGCCGTGTCGTTGTCTCGACAAGGTCTTTACCCTTCGACTCCTCTCCCAATCATGCATCCATTGTTTTGGAGTGGGTGGGGCGTGTGCATTGCGAGTATACAGAAACTGCTGGGATAGCACTCAATCGATGCACTGAGTGATCGACGAATGCCTAAGCGAGGGCTGCGGGCGGTCTGAGGGGCAGGGTTTTCTGAGGCATTGTATCCAATCAATAGCTACCAATATTGTGCATTGACAAAAAAGCACGATCAAATCGATTGATTCGCACTACATAAATAGACAATAACTTGTGGGACAGCGCACAATAAATGTAGAAGATATACGGGAATATAAGGAGGTCGAGAATATTCGATGTGGTGTAAAGATTATTCGCTGCACTCCTTCGTTCTCTTCGGCAGCTGGATTGCTGTGGTGCGCGGTAGAATCCAATCGGACCCACCTATTTCAAATTTCACGAATTTCATCGTCTAGGCTGAAACTGCAATGGTAAGCTTTGTTGATAGAGTTTCGACTTTAACAACGACTCGTATTAGTTTGATGATAGACACACATCCTTCCATCTCAACGGTTCACCACCTCACCTTGGCGGATTAATATGCCTGGATGTCAATCGGCGAGACTCATTGTGGTCTCAAGCCATGCCATGCCAGGACTTTAAAGATTAGGAGTTCTACATTTCCGTCCGTTATACCCAGCTAGGAGCAATCTAGTAACATTACTCCATGCCGCCAAATTATCACCTTCATGATACCGTAGCAAATTTTCCTGCAATATACACCCAATGATAATTGTTTTAGGTCACTAATGTGAAAGCTTTACCCTGGCTATTTCAAGAGTCCGGAAGAATCAAATCAAAATTGTGCTGCACGCGGCGCGTTCTTTCATTTTGGAAGGTCTCATTCAAGTGATACATGGGACACACGTGAACCAGTGGCAAGTGGTGGTGACCTGTAGATAACACTTGAAGTCCCTAGGTGATTTCCTTCGCAATGAGTTACTCGACTTGCTTCTGAGGTAGCGAAATTCGCAAAGACGTCTTCGGCACGTCTGCTCAGATGCTATTCACTCACGCTATTCATCTGTAGAGCTCATTTATGGATAAGTGCTTGCAAGCTCAGGTCTACACTCGCCGATTCACTTCGGTATCCGTCCGCATTCCAGCGACCCTTTGTCATTAACTATGCACTTAACAACTGCAGGACTCTCAACGTTTTCCTTCAGGAAGTTGTAGGTCAAAAGGGTCTTATCTTTATTGCGTACTTAGGGCATACGGTTACTGCCTTTACAATTACCCACATTCGTTCACCTTTAATTCTCCTTCCATTCTATTTCGTGCGTTCCGATATGGTATTTTCTTGGCGTTTTTCTGGGTTCAGTATTGTTGTTGAAATCGTCAATACCTTCTATAAATCGTGGTCTTCTCTGTATAACTTCTTCAAATCCAGTTACTTTACAATTTTGACTTATTATTTACTGCCTAATCTTTTTAGCGGCAGGTATGCGTTGCGAAATATAACTTTAATGATGCTGAGATATTTGCAAAACTCTGGACCACAGGTGGCTATGGTGGGGAACGAACGCGCCATTGTCCTTTCCGGGGAGTAGCGCGCTCACCACCACACCATGCGGGTCCTTCGTTTTGCCTGTCTCTCAGCTAGTTCTATTGATCTTTGATTAACTGGGTTCGTTGCCGATTTGGGTCCCCCCAGATCAATCCCGCTGACGGGTGATTGCTGATGGCAAAGATCAATAGAACTAGCTGAGAGACAGGCGAAACGAAGGACCCGCATGGTGTGGTGGTGAGCGCGCTACTCCCCGGAAAGGACAATACCGCGTTCGTTCCCCACCATAGGCACCTGCGGTCCAGAGTTTTGCAAATATCCCAGTTACTTTACTTCTAGCAGATTAAGGCAGCTTCCCTGCTGTGCCCTTGAGATTGCGACGGTGCTTCCGTATTCATCCTAGCTAACACTTCTGTAGCAGGGACTTTTTCGGCAACATGGGAATGAAGGCCTTTCACTTTGGAGTTTTTGGCGACAGATATACACTGGTAGCCTCCTTTTTTTCTTAATCTTTCCTAGTGAATACAAAACGATTATTTGCTGCAGACGACATGCATGCACACTCTATAGATAAAAGAATAAAGGATAAATCTCTCGGCGCTGACCAATCCCTGACGGATGCGCCATGCATTCGACTTCTCTAAGCATCGTTAGAGGTGACTGAATGTTGCTTAGTTAAGCTGAAAAATGTTCCCCCCATTTGCAGCAGGTAAATACACCTTAAGTCGCTTGGCTTAGCACCACGCCATAAACCTCTCCTCAAGTTCTTCAACAATTCTTTCCTCTGCAATATCAGCAATACCTACTCTCAGATAAACATTAGAATGCCTCAGTTCTCGTCCATCTCGTCCACCACATGATTTGGAATCCATCAGGCCATTATTCTTCGATAACCGAGTGGTTGCCGAAAATTCCAGATGGCCGTGTCTATATTGTAAATGCCGGCGCTAATTCGAATGTACTCATGCCCTGATGTTGTCCCACAAATCGCTGCAATTCGTCACTATGACGGAGCTGTACGAGTCCCAACTTTCGACAGTTTTGTGAGTCGTGTCGCCATGGGACGGTTGGAGTGCTTCAAAATACTCGCGAAAGCGGTGCCATGTTTTTACAACAAACGTTTCGTTGACCTGGCATTTGGTCGAAGCTGAGATATTCACATTTCTTCGTAACTGTCATAATTCTTCGAGAGACAATTCCGAGACAATTTGGGAAAGGATGCATTCTTGACATTGTGTTGGAGTAAAGCGATCTACTTTTGCGTTGACATTTTATTGGAGATGAGCACTGCGCAACTCTTTAGAGTACCAATTTTTTCCATCACGCAGTCATATTCGAAAGTGGATATCACATCTACAACAGTATTAGATTTGTTGCTTAAATTATAGAGACTTTTCGGATTATTTGCTGAAATCTGTTGTCCCCATTATTCCTTTCGTCAGCGCATAAGGTGTACTTCTTAAGAAAGCTCTAGTTTTTGATTTCATGGACTATTTGATGAGCTGATCCGAAACTCCTTGGAGCTCGTTATTTTCTTTAGAAGTTTACGAGCTGAAATTCAGAACTAAGATCATGTGCATAAAGTTGAGCATACGGAAAAAGTTGTTCGGAGCGACTGGAAGTATCATCTTCCCTAGAACAGATTTAAATAAAGCATTGAGGCACAATAGAGTCAATGGCAGCCATACTTCTTTTTATTTTGCACGACCTAACATAACATTCATCGTACCTTGCGGATCCCAGCAGTTTTTTTGTATTCCATTTTTTCCTCCGCCTTTACCATCCACGAAGCTCTTCGGACACTTAGCGCCTGAACTCAGCTGCTGTTTGAGAATTATCGTCTTCTTTACGAATGTCGTTAATGTTGTTTACTCAATTCTCCCTGGAGCCCTAGATAACTGAGCTAGAGTTTTCCACTTTGATTGCAGTGATTGGACTTCTCCCATACAAGTCTGGTACCACTTTTCCGACCCCTGAGGGATGAGAGTCAAACTCCGTGTTAAAGGCAGTCTCAGCCATCGGTCTTCATAAGCGTAGGCCTAGCGAACACGGCCGTGTCTCTGGTATTTGATTGATGAAATAGGTTGTAGATCAGAAGTTATGTCTCATTTACTTAATAGTTTTTCACATTACCTTCTTCACGGCCCATTTCAATAATGGCGACAGCAAATCTGTTCTGCTCCTCTTGCCTAAATTTTCCAAGATAGATGTGAAAGCAGGAAGTATCGTTGAATCGAAAGTGTGGGAACAGAGTTGACTGTCCTTTCTCCGATTCATCACATCCTCCATGCACTGCTGAGCTTCTCAACCGGCTCATTTCATCCTACTCAGCCCTAAAACTTAATCGTTCACAATGTTAATTTCTGTTCAATCATATACACATGGTCGATGCTTTCAAATATAATCCTTTCATTGAGTTTGAATGGCTCATCAAAAGCAATTTCCGTTCCGATGAACATCATTTCAAACGTTTCAGTCGAAGACCACTTTTTTCCACATGGAATGTCGAAATTACTAAAATACCTTTTGTATGACAAATATGTGATGTCGTAGAAACGATGTTATGAGCAAAGCAGAGCTGCCTGGCATCAGCCTTCACTTTCACCTTATTCAGTTCTTGTTTTATGAACTTTTTTTTATAGTCACCTACATAGAAAGGTGTAACAATTCCACTGTTTCTGAATTACTCTCACACAACAGCCCAAGGAGCAATTTTCTTTAATCGACATTCGAACAACACCACCACATCAATAGAAGTCGTGACCAATAGCTCGATGTTTGGCGTTTGGAATTTTCTTTATTGTACACTCACCGTCATGATATTAGAATGTACATAGCAAAAAATCTTTATCGACATGAATGAATTCTTTTTCATGAGGATAATTCTTCAGCGTTTTACCGCCTCATCGTGGCTGGGAGGTGTTCTTGGGTGTCGGACTGCGATGTACAGCGAGGGATTCGTCTCCTCGGCAGGGTCTCCCATGCTGAGAAGGAGTCCGGTGCTTCCATCAGGAAGCCTAGCTAAGAGTAAACCAATACCAGGATCCACCACCATCGTGGTATCAAAGTCGCATGGTGGCAAATTTCCCACTGATCCACAAGGGGTGCGACTGCCGGTGGTGGTGAAGACCTGGGGTAGATCTTGGCCAGGCTGACCTCGGGGTTCCAGGGAAGCACAATGGCTTGACCTGAAAATCTCCGAAAAATGGATATTTTGTTAGGGGCCTGCAGAACCAGTGAGGACGGGCCACTGAGGTATCAACAATCAAGTAAGCATATTCTGTAGCGATTCAATATACAGGGCAGGCTTTCCTCGCCTTTTTTTCTATTTTTGTTTCATTGTAGCGTTGTCCTGGCCAACTTCCACTGTTAAGTCATTTACTGTTCAACGTTAAAAAGGAAATTAGCACTACAGTATTCTGTGATATAGGTAACGATCAACCCTTCACCTGGCAAGAAAAAGAGAAAGCAGCAAGGAACTTGTCTAGGGCATTTGGTGTCAATTCGGACAGCTAGTAGTGGTTAATAAATGATAAAGATATTCGTACATTGGATCCTGTTCATTTTTCTTCCAGAAATGATAGCTGCGACGGATTCCATTTCCCGAGATACTCCAAAGAATGAACGCATCCAATGGCTATATTGTATTCAACGATTTATCTCTTTCCACATCTTTTTTCGTTGTATTTCGAATCTGTTACTCATGTAGAAATCAACTGTTCAATAAACGTCATATGCCACTGTTTTGACATCAGTGTTAAAATTCTTATAGGAATTTCTGCATTTTGATGTAATGACATACTTAGGAAATTACATGTACCATGTTATCTGCACACGATGATGATTTTTCTTTCCCATCATGAAAAAAAACCATGCTAATAATCTTTAACTAAAAAAAACGGAAGGGTTTGTAGGATCTGTATTACTAGTCAAATGGCCCAAACGATGTTCATGAGGAACGGATTGGTTTCGTATGCCCCATTCCCACTCAACGGAACGAATTTCTCCGAATACTCCAGTTATTTCTATATAGGCGGGGAAATCAACATGATGAAAGGCTTAGCTCCAGAGTTGAGCAGAGGGAAACAAACGGCTTGGGGAGCTTTCAAGAGCATCGAGGATATAGTGAGGGAGAACAAAGAGCACCCGACTCCGTGCCCACCTTTTCAACTCAACGGTACTTCCTGCCCTAACGTATGCGTCAGAAACTTGGTCGCTGCGTAAGCAGGCTGAAAGATCACTTAGCGTTATCGAACGCGCAGTCGAAAGGACGAAGCTAGGAGTATCTCGTTTCACACAACTAAGGGGACGGGATCCGAAACTCCGACCTGCGTAAACGAATCAAAAATCAGAGATGTCGTTCTGTACGCCAAACAGTCGAAGATAAGGTGGATAGGACACGTAATGTGTATGAACGACAACCGAATGACAGGAGCAGTTGGTGACTGGATTCCTCGGGATGTCAAACGTACTGCAGGAAGACCACCGACCCGATGATCAGAGTTCTTCACGAAGAGCCTAGAAGAAAGATTTGATGCTCAACAAGTCTCTATAGCGAGCAGAACCCACTGGGCTACTCTTGCAAACCACAGGGAAAAAATGGAAGATTTACTGGCGCCCGCTCGAGTCACTCGACGATCCACGGGACTACAGGTGATACAGGTGGTAGTCGAATGGTCTCACTCAGTTCGAGAACAATTATTTGATAATGTAAAGGTAATTTAGCGGTTGGGTATATTGCAAAGAAAGTGCTGTTGAAAAGAAGAAAAAAAACGGTTCTGAAAACTAAATAGCTCTATAGCCCTTCTTCTGGTGTGAGTCAAGTGAAAAGAAATATAATTGTGAGACATTCTTAGACTAGTAAGTTAACACGAAGCTGATAAAAGGATTAAAAAAACTTGGAAAATAATTATGGGGTATTTTATTATATTCATTAGTCTATGCGATGTTGTTATGAAGTTTTCGTTGTGACCAACATGTTTTTTGAGCTTACACGAGGTTGAAAGCATTGTTTTATTCGGCTAACGCTTCGACGTCTTCGTCTTCATCAGAGCTTATGATCCGAGTCGATGGTCATATTTTTATTATGGTCGACATTTCGACGCCTCTTCCTTTTCGAAGCACAATGATCCTAGTCGACTCTTCTTCGATCCTGCTGTGGATCTTCAGAGTTGCAAAGAGTGAAATCCATTAGCAGCACAGCCCGAGTGAAGTGAACTGACATAGCGGCGCCTTTTTAAATAAGATGCTCCTTGACTGACTGTACACGGATAATCACTTGTTTTTTAAACTTCTTCTTGATTGAGCTGACACGAGGATACCATAATTCTTGCCGAGATTTGATAAAAGTCGGTTTAAAAAAAAGAAATTTGTTTTTTGCCAACGTAGAGGGGCGACTAGCAAAGTGGTAGTGATGTCCGTCATCTCGAGCATGGTGCTAGTTCCGGGTCAACCAAGTCTCTCATCCCTCCCGGGTCAGGGAGATTGGTACCGTACTTACCTGGGAAAAACACTCTCTGCAATCCAATTGAGAACGCTCCAGCCGGCTATTTGAAGACTCCAGGGAGAACCTCTCGACCAGCATTCTACAACATCCAGGATGAAATGAAAATCCTCAAGCAGGAACCGAAGCCACAGAAGTCGGAATATTTTCGTGAACAATGTATGCGAGGAAACGAATTGCATATCAGAAGGGCTGGCAATCGAAGAGTAGTCGTGAACACTGGTCACATGAAATAAAATAAAAAAAAATAAAAAGATCCATCGTACTGCAGTCCGCATTATATATCGAAGATGCGTAGTGAAGCGATATTTTAGAAAACCGGCTTTCATAGAACCTCGGAATGAAGAGTAGATATTTTATTATGTCCATGACCTTACACGAGGCTACAACTAAATGGTTCAGAAATAGCTCTGAGAGTTTTGAACTTAAAGGTGACGACCACAGCAGGTGAACCACTTGTTCCTACGTTGACTTTCGAACAACTCGAATAAGTTCCAGTGACGTCTCCAGTTGTTCTTGTAGCATTTCGAAGTGGCTGAATGGGCTCTGTTCATTTGGAGACACGCTGAGCATTATGTTTTTCTTAAACGGTCTTCTTAAAGAATTTTCACCATTGGCTCAACGATCTTTATGCTTTGCGCATGATGTAATTTGGTAACAGGTCGCAAACCACTGATGTTTCCGATTGTCCTTAAGATGAATCACTTGTTAGCTACGAAATATTCGGACATTTTGGCGTGAATGGCGTTGTTTCAAGTTTTTGATCTGTGGCCAGAGATAGCAGTTCCATCATTTTCTCAATAACGCACAGTGATTTTCCATACTGTTTGCGCCCAGGTTTCCAAAACATACACTGAAGAACGAAGAATCACATTGTTGAAAAGTGGATGCCAAGCCGGCTGTTTCTTATACACTCCACCGCTCCACTGATACTACTGTAAACAATTCTACTGCTTTCCGCTTAAAATATCTAGAGCTACATCTTTTTATCATGTTCACTTTTGAAAACCTGCTCGCTTGTACGACAGTCCTTCGTTCAGGGTTTTGTTATAGCGCTGAGAATACGTAAAGTAAAAACTTCTAGACGTCAAAGTGGAGTCAGATTCTTCGATAGTTGTCAACGTCGTTTAGGCCTCCAATTTTGTGCACCAACATTTTCACTGACTAGGGAAGAACCTTCCATTTTGATAACTATGTATGTATGTATGTATGTATGTATGTATGTATGTATGTATGTATGTATGTATGTATGTATGTATGTATGTATGTATGTATGTATGTATGTATGTATGTATGTATGTATGTATGTATGTATGTATGTATGTATGTATGTATGTATGTATGTATGTATGTATGTATGTATGTATGTATGTATGTATGTATGTATGTATGTATGTATGTATGTATGTATGTATGTATGTATGTATGTATGTATGTATGTATGTATGTATGTATGTATGTATGTATGTATGTATGTATGTATGTATGTATGTATGTATGTATGTATGTATGTATGTATGTATGTATGTATGTATGTATGTATGTATGTATGTATGTATGTATGTATGTATGTATGTATGTATGTATGTATGTATGTATGTATGTATGTATGTATGTATGTATGTATGTATGTATGTATGTATGTATGTATGTATGTATGTATGTATGTATGTATGTATGTATGTATGTATGTATGTATGTATGTATGTATGTATGTATGTATGTATGTATGTATGTATGTATGTATGTATGTATGTATGTATGTATGTATGTATGTATGTATGTATGTATGTATGTATGTATGTATGTATGTATGTATGTATGTATGTATGTATGTATGTATGTATGTATGTATGTATGTATGTATGTATGTATGTATGTAAAGCTATGTATATTATGTATGTGTATGCGTGCTTGCTTTGGGTTCGATTGCGCAGGGTGAGGTTGGACGTTACGTGACCCTTGCCAGGATGATCTGGCGAAACAGCACCGATTTATTACTGGTCAAGAACACTCCACACTCGGCACATCCGATGAGCTTCCTTAGAGCCTTCGTGAATCGACAACACTGGTACCAATTCGCCCTACTTCGCAATCACAGGTATTTGAAATAGGCTTTCTTCTTAAGCATCTGTCGTGTTCTTGTAACAGTTGGCGATATTGAGACATCGGCGACTTTCATAATATTGATCCTGAGAGTGTGCGTAACGCATTGTGTCGTATTAGCTGTGAGGAGCTGCCATTGATAGCCAATCGATTTTCTGCACTATTGATTTGATCGACTTTATGCGTTCCTTGGGCGTTAATTGGCCGATTTAATCGAGGCTGCTCACCCACTCACTCACTCATTCACTCATTCACCGTTGTTCCTTATAATAGGATGTTTGTATTCGTTCTATTATCCGAGATTTTCGGATGCTTGACTGGTCGAAGTTAGCTCATATTGTTGGTATGACACATTGTCATGAGTCATAGCCACATAGCACCCGCTAGACAGCACTGATGTTTGAATGTCTTCGCTCAAAAGTCGCCTCCGAAATGATGTTTTCTGGATTGAATTCGTTGTCCTCACATTATTGATCGATACAAGGTTGCTTTAATTTTACTTTTTATGTTATATTGTGATTAGTTTGCGCAAAAATTCTTAGTCCTTAGTAGGATGTGACAATAGAGTTTTATTTCTTAACATTTGACTCGAATCACCGTGGCTTTAAAGCCGGTGAGACAGCCTAAATTTTGGCCATAACAAAGATTTGCAACGACTTTTAAGCAGAACACTGGCCAGGATTAATGCCAAGGTTCAATGATGGTTCGAATTGAAGGGATTTTGGCTGTTGTTCTTTCGAATTACCCTGTTTTCAGTGAGCGGATTGATAGGAACAAGTAAATAACTTTATATGCTACTTCCGGAAAGCGTTACGTTGTCCGTAATTTTACAAATGTTCTTTTTTCTATGCAATACGCTAGCCAGAGGTGGCAGCGGTATGGCCAGATATCGGCGATTTCCTTAAGGTCGCCATTATCGGCACCAGCTATGTTCTGGTTTTTTTTTCAATCCACTGCACTCATCTCATCTTCCTTATCCTGTTAAATATAGAAAAAAAGCTAGAAAAACGCCGGCTAATCATGTTATTGACGCCTTACCGTTATCGCCTTAAACAAGGGAACTTTTTTTCGTTACGTGATTTCAAACCTACCTTAACCACTTAGTACAAATCAGTATTGCGAAAGTTCACTGAGATTCCCGTTAAAAGTCAAAGTACTCGAGGCTTAGCGCATTGTATAGTTGCTATACGTCTGCTTCAACATTGCATGCGTTTCTGTTATGATATTCTTATTGATTCTTGTCCCATAAGGTTTCTGTGCTGTCACCTTTGCCGCAAATGCTCCTTTAATAGTTCCTCAGACTTTTTTGTTGCTTTACAGTTTTTTTTCCTAAAGGCCTAGTGGTCGATTTATCAAAATAAATGTTGTACGCCAACGTAGCGTTTCACATCATTCTAAGCACTCTGGATTCGGTTAGCAAACAGGCGATGTGGCGGTCGCCAAGTGACGATCAGAGGGCTGAACCCAGCTCACAAGCGATAATGTGTTCGGCCTGAGATGCTGGTGTATTCAGGTCTTTGCTTTTCCGGATTGTCTTTTCCCTTCCTTGTACAACTTTGAAAAATCCGTGGGTGTTCCTGTGCACATGCGAATTAAGTCTTGTATGTCGCTCGAGCCAAAATCCTGTCATTAAGTGAGAGAACACGTTGAAAAGGTGGTTAAGGGTTGTATTTAAAAAAAAATATCTCCCCTTGTACTCAGACAGAGCCTTGCAGGCTATCTTATGGATGCGCTTATATCATAGTGGTGAAATTATTCAACTCATACGAAAACTATTATGCCTTTTGTGTCATTTGAGTTAATAGGACTCATTAGACCACTCTTACAAATGACTGTCAAAGATAGAGATTGTAGAGCTCGTCGTTCAATGAATAAGGAGCTTGGTACAGGTGAATGTTGGTTACATTTCTGGTGTATGCTCGCATCCGTTTTTCTAGAAGCAATCGAATTCGTTGCAATATTTCGAAAATTGCGTCCATTTCTACCCTCGATATTACTAATCAATGTGTATTCTTTTTACTGACAAACTAATGCGAGTTTGATTAAAAAAAGATTGTATTCGCTTTTCGATGTCTTCGCCGTTTTCAGAGCCGGATTGCTTGGAGTCGATTGTCCACAGTTGTTCCTTTTTCTCGACAATGACTCGACGCGATCACCAAGACCCCAATCTGAAGGAGGAACAACTGTGGACAATCGACTGGAGTCAATCCGGCTCTGAACAAGGTGAAGGCGCCGGAAGGTTGACCGAATAAAGTTTTTTTTATGGACCTTATTTTAGCTTTTCAATGAAGGATTACGTGTTTATTCGAATTTGTCTCAAGTCTCTTTTCACGCCTTGATTGAGTCAACTCCCAAAGGTTTTTTGTTTGCTTTCATTTCGTCGATTTCGTGAACACTCAATGCAGCCGCGAGGTCAGGTCGCACTTTCCCTTCATTTTTTATGGCTCGCTGAAATGATTTCAGTGGAACCCATGTATTACTTTGCAGTCTTAGAAGTTGTTCTGATGGCTTCTGGTTGGTCAGAGAAGCCTATCATTCAGCTTCTGTTAGTTTTTGTCAGAAAATGCGATGGATTTTCGGGACATTTTTTTGCTCGATATGTCCATTTTTTTCCTCGGTTCTATCTAGTTTTTCATCCTTTTATTTTATGACGATTTTGCTGAATGTTCACCATCTACATTTCTGTTTTGTTCGTTTCATCATTGGATCAGTACACTTACACCAGGTTTTTCTAGTTATACAAATGATACCGATGAAATCGTTGCTCGAGTTGGTGCTTCTTCATTTATCGTTCTTTAAATAACACTTTTTTTCACATAAGCTGCACTATTGAGACATAAAGGCATAAAGGGAAAGTTTAATTTTGAATATTCCAAAGTCATTTTTCGTTATCGGCGATAGAATGCATATGCTTAATGAGAACTTTCAGAAAGTTTTGTACTGTCGACCAGGACTGGTGCCGCATTTCAAAATGGTTTCGACTGATAAATTTTCAACTCATGTCGAACACTACATTCGTATTTACATCGCACTTTTTATAAATATCCACTTGAATTTACTTAGATGACCCGACTTCAAATATCCTACGGTCCTCAGCACTTCTTCAAGCGTTTCGTTGTCCTGAAACCGTCGTCGAACGTGGAATTTATTGAGCTCGCATTGGACTTCATTTGCAACCTTAGGTTCTATTGTCGTCTCGCGAATGCTTACCGAGCTTGACTTTCTCAGGAAACCTGAGATTGTCAGGTTCTCAGTTGTCTTCCTTTGTGAACTGGAGGGAAATTTGCTGCATAGGAAGTCGAATTATTCCAGAACGAGGACGATTCCTGCGATTAGTCCGCTGACTGCTCGAGCTCAATATAAAGAGCCGTAAGCCATTGTGCAAGCGAGAACAACCAATTTAAAGCTTTTCAATATGGAATGCTTAAATGTTTACTGTTGTCTCATAATGGGTGTCATTCTTAAAGTATGAGCCACTGAAGAAGTAATTGGCCTTCAAAATCAGATCGGACAGAATTTCTTCGTTTAAAAGCCGCTTTATTGCAGTTCAAGTTTTGAGACAACCGTATTCATCTTCTCTGGGTGAATTAAAGACAACTGTATGAGCTATTTGTAAGAGGTACAGTGGAAGACATACTATCGTGATCCTTGATAATCTTTGTAGCGATATACGTTTGTTTTTTCTCACTGATCGTCACATTTATGTCGGATTCACTTGCTTCACAAAAAATTAAATGAATTTCAAGGAACGATTGATAACAAAAAGCTCTGATTAAGTGGCTTCTCTAACCTGAAACTAGTGGTATTTCCTACGGCTTGGTTTTATTTGTTTTCATTTTCTGTTATCGCTGTTGAAATTCATTCAATAAAAGCGCTATGATTCGTTTCCCAAACGTTCGACAACAATTGGTTTCTAAACGACATTTGGTGGATGGCTGGGCGATTTCCTCACCAAGAGTTAAATATCCTGCTTTTTTCTGTTTCCAAAGTGCTTTCTCCCACAACGTTCTTTGAATTTATAATTTTATTAGACTCGTTTATAATTCGTGTTTTTTTCCTTCTTTGTGTTATTTCTGTTAACAATTTCTAGTGTTAAGAGTGTTTTTACTTTCAAAAGTTTCCTAGTCGGCTATTGTCTTCAGTGATGCTCACATATTTTTTTCCTTTCCGAACCGTAGCTTCTTTTCTCCCTAAACCACAGCCTCTATTTTTGCACCTTTTCGGTTTTTGTTTAAGATTTCTCTGTAGAAGGAGACAGTTAGTTTACACTTTTAGGTCTCAATGACACTTGCGTATGTACTTGTGCTTTTTTGCGTATCTTTCCCCCTGAAAAGCGTAGAAGGTGAGTGTTCCTTTCTTACTGTGTAATTTTGCGCCTTCCACAGAAAGTGGACATGTTGCTTCATGCTGACTTCTAGAACACTTTCCGTTTTTCTGTTAGCAACAGTTTTTTTATGAGACAAAAAACTTCGTGGATATAGCTGACTTTTGTGTCATACTCTGCCTACATTTTTATATTGTGTATATTAAATTTCCCGTTTAAAAAACATTCCCACTTTATCTACGGTACATCAAATCAACCACTGTACGGTGCAAGTAAATATTGTTGTGTTCAAATGTATCATGAGCATAGTTACGTGTAGTCAAAGTTATAAAAGTTACAGTAAATGTTATGAACAATAATATCACAAAACGTGGAAAATGCTGTCTTGTTGAGGTCGCTGTGTCATAGAAATTCTAGAAGTGCGTCATTGTTTCAGAGATGTCACAGGAGAAGCCCTTAGATGTTAATTCATCGGAATCAGAAGCTGAACACGCTACCGATTTATTTCACATCGACTTCAGTCATACCGGTCATCCACTTGCTATACTCACATCTATTCTTCTAATCTCTCTAATGAAGATAGGTATTCATTTTCGCTATTCTTTGTGAGCGTTTTCAAGTATATCGTCACTCTTAATATTCGGTGTGGTGCAGAAAACGCAGTGGTTGCCGTGCAGTAATACAGACATGGTCAATAGTTCGACCTCGCGCATAGGGTTAACTAAGCTACCACTCCGCTGGAGTCATAAATCTGACACTAGGCTGGTCTGGAAAAAAAAGCTTCATATTATTCATAAAAGCTAGCCACTGTCTGTGGCGAAGACTTGGGAAAAAAGTATAGACCCACCGCGGGATTCCAAGAGAGTGAACTTAACCTGCGTTCAACGATATTATTGAAGAAGATAAAGTCCGGAAATGGAATCCGAACTCATGCGCAAATTCAGAGACCTTTGCAAATGATAGGTGCAGAACAACGAGCCAAACGAAAGCGAAGTCGGATCTTATTATTAAAAGATTGAAATTGAAAAAAAAGGAAAATATTCAGCGAGATAATATAAAGCAATATTCCATAGCATTCACAACGCAATCTATATTGATCATTAGAAAAGATGGGAAAAAATATGGATCGCTGATCGATATTTTTGTTTTTGTGCATTTTATGTTGTTCGGAAATTAATCTCTGATTTGTGCTTTCATTTTTACTGCATATTTTTTCGGCCATATTTTTCTCTCTTTCTCACTGTTATGGGTCATTGTAAAACTCATTTTATGCACTTTCGCTTAAGGAAGTGTAATCATTCCACCGAATTTACTTTCACAAAATCAAATCCGAATATAGTGCTTACCTGCGAATATAGTTACAGACTGAGCAAAATACTAGTGAGGTAAAGTGTTAATGCGCCATTGGTTTGAAAAATTTCTTCGTGGTGAACCCGACCTTGAAATTGAGGAAGGTCGGCGACGTCATTCTGCCATTGATTGTGATTAGTAAAAGGGCATAATGGAGAAAATGCACGCACAACTATTCTAAAATTTTCGCTGGAATACTATGTAGGCATTTAAACTGTATCGGAGCACTTGAAGGAGGCTGGAAGGTCAAAGAGTTTCGACAAACCTGTGCTGCACTAATTCAATTACATTCGAAGAAGTAGTCATTTTGAGATATCGGCGGTGACTCTTTTGTTTAACAAGATCAATTCGCTTCTCGACCGTATTGTGAGGTGCGACCAGAAAAGTACTCTCTTTGGCGACCGGCAACGATTGGATCGGTGGCTGGATTGCGGCAAAGCTCCGCAGCATTTCCTAATGCCGAAACTGCAACGAAAGAAGATCATCCTGACTACCTAATGTTCTGCTGTTGGTTTAATTCACCACACTTTCCTGAACTTGTGTGGAACAATTACGAAGTACGTGCAGCAATTCGACGAGGTGTGCCACGAATTTCAACGTATCCAGTTAGCATTGGACCCCGACAAGGGACCAATTCGTCTCCATAACGGCGCACGGACATTCGTCGCACTACAAACCAAGAAAGGTTGAAAGACCCAGGCTACGAAACTCTACCTTGTCCACCACATTCGCTACACCTGTCATCTACCGGCTACCACTTCCTTGAGCTTCTTGACAACTTGCTGTGTGACAAATGCTTCACCAACCAAGCCGAGGCTGCAACTTTCTGCAATGGCTTCATCGCCTCCACAAGACCAGAATTTTGTGTAACCGACATAATCAAACATGTTTTTAGTTGGAAAAAATGTGTAGATCCTAAGATTTTTACTTCGGTTGGTATAGTTTATTCTAAGCTGAGATATGCTGCCTTAAATATACTGATCGGAGTTACCCTTTAATTTTCTGTCAACTTAATAGCATATTCACTTTTTTGTATTTCATGAAACCATAGCGAGTAAGCGTCTTGAAGCTTCAAGTCCATGCAAAAAGAAGTCTGGGGAAAAAAGAACTTTGCATTGGAGGCAGGATCTTTCTTTATTTTCAGTTCTCGCACGATTTCATCGGGTTCCACATTCAGTTCTCTTGCTGGTGTTTGGAATTATAATGGGTTTTTTCCTTTCACTAGTTTTCGAAGATGAAATTTTTTTGAGACCGTCATGGTTCTTCATTTATTTGCTGCCACTGATTATGCTGGAAGCTGGTTATTTTCTTAAAAATAAGCCATTTTTTCGAAATATTGGCACCATTTGCACATATGCCGTGATTGGAACGCTCTTCAACACGACTTGCATAGGTATAGAATGCCTGCTATCATTGTTTTCGCTATTACAAACATTTTCGCAATTACGAACTATCAAAATCCTCTCTACTGGGAACATCGAACATCGATGACTGTCCATTTCCAAACCAGTGTAGCGATCGATCCTGAAAACTGTTCAAGTGAAGCTCTGATGTTGTTTCTTCTTCGCGACTTTCTCTCTGTGCCGCTCAGTTTTCTTGAGATCGCTGTTTTTGCCACGCTCATTAGTGCTGTCGATCCGGTAGCAGTGTTGTGTGTGTTTGAAGATATCCACGTGAATGATGTGCTGTACATTTGCGTTTTCGGTGAAAGCCTTCTCAACGACGCCGTTACCATCGTGAGTACAACACTCTTCATCTTTTTTTCCATAATTATTCCATTACTTTGAATATATTATTTTTATTCATTATTCAGTTCAGACTAGCTCTTCATCACATCTGCAGTGCTGTTCCCAGCACTCCTTGCACCTCGATTCCTTTTCCTCGCATTCATCGTCCACAAATTTCTTCGAACATTTCGTGTGTTGTTTCAGCTGGTGCTTGAAGATTTCGTCTTCCTTCTGAATGTTGTAGACTGTTGGTCGAGTGAGCTCTCCTTGCAATCTTGGAGATAGCCGAAGTGCACTGTTCCCACGTGCACTGGGAGAGAGTGTTGTGGAGGAGGTTGAGCTAGCGCCTTGCTTCCCGATGGGCTGCACCACTAACCATTGCGCCACAATGCTTTCGTCAACTACATTAGTAGGCGGAAATCATTAATATAATGATGTTACGAACAACATATACCAACAACGAACGTCTTCGGAACTGTCTTATGCTCATGTAATTGAGCACAACGTCTACTTTTAACTGTAATAATGAGTGCTATGAAATTAAGTAGCCTATGGAAAAATAAGTTCATATGCAAACAAGAGTTTACTGCCTCGTTTTGGTAAGATGATATTCCCGTCTATCCAACCACGACGTATAGCAAGCGTTCATCCAGGCGGGGTCACACAAGAGGATAATACCTAGGTTATCAATGCAATCTGTGAAGTAAGCTAACCCTTCTAACCCAATCGGAACGAACGCCGTAATCTAAATGTATTGATTTTCGCAAGAAATTGATCTTTTAAAAATTTTAAACCAACAGATCTTAACTTGTGGCAATGAAAATCGGTGGATTCTACAAATCTTTGCCAAGAAGATGAAAAGTTTCCTATTCCGGCGCAAAAAAGTTCGGACTTTGTGAAGTCTACAAAGCGTTTTTCTATTCGCTTCTTATTTTCCTATCCTTGCTCATATTTTATGTTTATCCATCCGTGTCGATAATTTCGTCCAATGCGTCATTGGTGCTTGCAGTTACCGTGTTTACGTTGAAAATTCTAAAAACTTGCAAATCTCTCTTCTGTAAGTCTGTGGAGCGGTGGATTCCCTATGCACTCCAGGTTTTGGATTGTTAAGAAGTTTTCGAAAAACTAGTGCAGTCAAAAATTTATTAGAAGCAAAAGAAAACTTCTGACACTAAGTCGCCCAAGAAGATACTGTAGCTTTAGTAGTTTCTTACAACTTCGGAAATTACTGCCCGAGGGCTTTTTTAGGTCCTGTACCAAACAATTACCAACATTCTTATTAGTGGTCCAGAACGTCTCGGTACATCTATGTACGCGCAATCTGTGGCCCAATTCACAACCGTCGCCTTTGGGGGATGCACAATGGGTGTTATCGGCGGGTTGAGCACAGCACTTATTATGAGGCAAGGTTTTATCCATCCATAAGATTTTGCACAGTTTTCTCTTTCATTTAGGCCAATTTTTTTCCAGATTATGTTTCAATATTTGCAGATTGCTTTCGAATCATCAGGCTGTTCTTCCTTTGATTATGGTATTGATGCCATGTTTCTTCTATCTTCTCACCGATTCCTTCCATCTTTCTGGAATTCTAGCAATTGTTACATGCGGAATCTTGGTGAAAAACTATATGCGTGGTAATTTGTGTGATGAGATGCACTTCACAGTCGAATACCTTTATAAAATGGCATCATCATTGTGAGAGCAGTTTGCTTTTCCGCATTAATCTGTTTACTTTATGTGTTCTTATTCCCATCATGCTTACGGTTGCACAGAAAAGAAGATTTTTCCTTCTACTTCCATGTGTTTGCTTATCTTTCTGATAAAAATAGAAAACAATTCTGTTTTGGAGCGTGATGAGTATGCATGCAATGCTTTTCAGTTCCGAAAGTTTCATTTTCGTGTTTTTGGGGGTGTCCGTGGTTTCGTCAAATCATGTTTTCAACATATGGTTCATCGTTGCGACTCTGGTGGGATGCTTCGTCTTCCGTTTCATAGGTGATTTTCAGATTCTTATTCGACGGATATTTCTACCATAAACATGTGATATGTAGCTTTTATATATATTTGGCTAAATTTAACATTTAAGATCCGATTTTGTTTTAATAATAATTTGGAAGAAAAAGATGCCTTTCATTTTTCTAACTATGAAAACACAAAATATTTCAGTCATTTCAAAATCAGGCCAAATTGCTGTAGCTTCAAGTCTGAGCACTTGAGAGTCGTACCATGTATTCTAAAATCGGCTTGTAAAAATGCTGTCTACTTTTGTTTTTGCACTATTAAGTGGTTATTAAAAATGCTAAACAATGTTCAACTTTTGTGTTTTGGTTTGATTTACCTAGTTGCAAGAGATCGTTTCTAGTTCAATTTTACTAACTGGTGATAGATATGTTTAGGTGTATACCTTCTCACATTCATCCTCAACAGGTTTCGCTTTGAGGATGATCGTATCTCATATGTGGACCAGTTTGTTTTGGCTTACGGTGGCATCCGAGGAGCTGTTTGTTACGGTAATGACTCTACGTCTTGATATTCGTGTAGTCCACCCATAGAAGCATATTGCTTGTTTGGTGGAACGATGCCTCTACAGAGGTAATCCGAGGCCTGAGTGCCACCTAAGCATTAAAGTTCGGTTGGTTAACAGCAAACCTCTCTGCGAAGAACAAATCTCCAATTTCTGGATCGAATGGGTCTTACCTTGAAAAATTCATAATAGAGACGAAAAGTGGCAGAGTATCTTAGTGGGACTGATATACTCTTTAATCTTCCAAGATTAGGTCATGAAAAACAATGTTGATCATTATACTCTAGCTTCAAACACGCATATCTTTGCAATACCAAGCTTTACTAGTCCGAATGAAGAGCTACTAGAATTTGCGAGAGGTTGCTTTAGCAAAGTATTTGCCAAGAAGATGCAATTTTATTTCTTCCACCGTGGTAAAATTGTAGGATTCTGGTATCTGCGGATTTTGTTAGGGCATTTTCATCAGCAAGTTGATTATTTAAAATTTCTCTTCCCAAAGAGTTATCCAAATGCATGAAATCTGGGCATGCGGTTGACGAGAAACCCGGTGACAACGCTAGAAGAGGTAAGTTTTTGTATCCATGTTACTTCAATTTTCCCAGTGTTGCTTGTGTATCTTACGGTCGTAGGTACCATTTGATAAGATTGGTCTCCCTGAATTGATTGATACCGTTCGCAAACGTCGTAATCCTTTGTGCGTTTTTTCAGTTCATTGTCAATACTTATTGTTCTAGTGGTTTAGCGAGAGCTCATGAAATTATGGCGGATGATTGCATCTGTTGAGTGTTAAATGTCAGCATAATCTTCTGCTTATAGAAATATGTTTTCGAGAAGTATTTCGGTGCTTCACCTTTGACCAACATCCTACGGTCAGTCATCTGTTGTTGCACAAAATATTCGCCGTTCATCAACAAAAGTTGTCTACAGCTAGTTCGTGCGCAAGCTCTTCGAGCCGGTTTGCGTGAATGTGTTCTGTCTAACATCTTCAACTGATTATCGACGTCGGGAACAAGATCGTCTCGGAATCTTCTTTTTCCTACGACCTTCATTTTCACGTTCGACGACATTTTAAAACCAACGTTGTACCCTGCGACTGTTAATGACGAAATCCTGGTCATGTCCAAAATTAATATTTTGTTTCTTTTCCGCGAGCCGCTTTCAACTTCAAACCAACACATCTCGGCTCATTGTAAACTTTATTGTTATAATTTGAATAGAAACCATTAGGATATACATATTCTTGACTACAAGGCACGACTTCCTATTTTACCGTAATGAAAATTTGACTTTTTGGAGTGTACGAGATATACTCTTTTCCAAGTGCTTTGGCCCCAGGGTCGGACACCCGACGCTGAATTGATTGAACAATGGAAGTGTCGTTTAAAAAGGACATGATGGTGTTCCAAAATGTATCCAGTAACAGTTTTGCTGGGAATTCTATTTCTAAGCGAAATTATAATTGAGAGGATATTTCACAAAAAAATTGTGTACTCTTAGGGCGATAAAGTTTCCTATACAAACATTATTTTCTACATTACTGGATTAATGGAAAAATTATTATTTGTTGTTAAAAAAACCAATACGGTAGCGAATGTGTTAAAGTGGCGTAGTATATCAACATAAAGTATAAACTCAACTTGAATAATGCTTTAAATTTAAATGTCAAAGTTTAGAAAGAGAAAGGAGGCTTTATTTCTGGAATGACTTGAGGATTCTAGTGCTTTCCTTTGGGACCTTATCGATTTTGGATTGCAGAATTTGTAGTGATCTCTGTAGGTCTTGTAACGTCTATCGACGAGAATTTAATTCCTGCGAAGCGGATGTTTGTCACTACGACGCTTGCTGTGATCATGTTCACTACAATCATACAAGTGGGAATTTCGAGCGATTGCTTTCGTAACCATTCGTTTCCTGGCTTCACATTCTTAGGGAGTTTTCACGCTTTCAACTATGTTTATGAACTGCTGCATCCTTATGATTGGGCACTGCAATTTAAGAAATTATCAAAAATTTCAGGGTACCACTATCAAATTTATCGTCAATTTACTGAAAGTAAAAAGAAGGAAAAATCCCGAGGAGAAACGGCGCGTATTTGACTATTTGGCTAACGAAGTGACGAAACATGTTATTGACTTCATTGAGAACCTGACAAATCTGCATGGCGAAAATGTGGTGAGTAAAAAATCTCCTCTTTCTTTCTTCATAGAAAATTTTAAAATTTGTAGTTTTTCGGCTATCAAGTTCTTATTACTCAAAAAAGACTACATATCTTTAGGTCTACCGTAAGATTTTGGAATTCGATCAGAATGTTTTGAAACCAAAATTGGTCGCTTACTATAGACCTCGCAATGCAAACATCATTGATCGTCACATGGAGATCGAACTCAATGAATTCGCCATGTCCGTCAAGCGAGGTTGCTTAACTACTAACACTAGTTTGCTTTTAGCCCAAAGTTGCTACATATTTCAAAATTTATAGACGATCTTTAAAAGCTTATAACAACTCCAGTTACTTACTTTTCCTCCATTCGAATATGATGTATGTGTTCGCAACCGCTTTAGTCACTCAATCGATCTGAAGATTTTAGGCCACTCGCTAGTATTACCTGTTTCATCTTTATCACCTTTATAACATGTTCTCCTGGTGATCGTCGAGTGACTGGAGCGGGCGCCACTAAATCTTCCATTTTTCTCTGTCGCATGCAGGAGCAGCCCAGTGGCATCTACTCACTCTGGAAACTCGTTTAGCATCATACCCTTCTTCTAGAGTTTTCATGAAGAATGCTGACCATCGAGTCGGTGTTCTCTCTGCAGTACTTTTGACCTCCAGAGGAAATTTTTTGATCGTTGACATAGATCGGAGCTTCAGATCCTTTCCCTCACTTGCATGGTACGTGATACTTGTAACATCGTCCTTTCGAGAGCACAATCAATAACGTTGAGTAACCATTCATTCTATCTACGGGCCGATTAGGTTTCATACGCATACTTTAAAACAGGAAGTGTCGTTGAGTTAAAAAGGTGGGTACAGAGTCAGGTGTTCTTTGTTTTTTTTTTCGCTACATTCTCGATGTTTTTGAAAGCTCCAAAGGCGCTCGCCTTCTCTCGCTCAACTCTGGAGCTAAGTCGTTCATCGTGTTGATTTCCCAATCTAGGTAGAATTAGCTGGAACATCGGTGATATTAGTTCCATTGATCGGTAACGGGGCATACGAAACCAATTCGTTCCTAATGAACGTCGTTTTTTTGTGAGATTTTGTCGAAAACCATCCTTTCCACGGCCGTTATCAAAGTCAGTAAACATCCGTTCCGTTTGGCAAATGCTTGGTGTTGCAAAAACGATGTCATCAGCAAAACAAGGATGCTGTAACTGCCCAACATTGATTTTCAGTCCAATGTTGTTCCATGCCAGCGTTCGCATAACATTATCGAAAGTGGAGGTAAACAATTTTGGCGAGATGGTATCGCTTTGCCGAACCTCTTCTTTGCCGTCGGTGTTAGGATATCTTGGTTATGAAATTTTTATGCAGCTCATACATCTTTAGCTATTGTTCAAGAAGGGTGACCTCCACGATATCAGCAACTATACTACTTGCTTTCTGTCGTCTGCAAACTTTCCACTCCGGTCGTCCTAAACAGGATTGACATAACAACGGACGAAGGGCAGCCATGCGAGCAAGCAGGTTTTCGAAAGGGATTCAGCACGATTGACCACCACACATTGGGCTCTGCTGAGACTGGACCGATCATGGAAGTCCTGGGCGACCAGGGCTTCCCTAGTCCTTATATAAAGATGTATAAAAGATGCCGAGTCGCAGGAGTTACGGTTAATCAAGCGCCTGTGTGCGTTCGAAATTGCAAAAAAGTCCAGTCAGAAATCAGGCTATAAAAGAAGTTCGTGAATTGAGCAGAGCAGCAGTTATGGTGGAACTTGTAGAGGCTGGAAGAAGCAATCGCAAAGCCCATCGAAATTTCGCCAATTGAAAAACCGAGGCGTGTACTTTGACGTCCAGACGGAAGAGTTACAGCTTTCAGAAAGGAAATGGAGAAAATCATTCACATTTGCTGCTCGTGTCTCTTCATTTGCCCCGTTCTTCTGCCCTTATTTGAAATAAAGGTGGATGGATATGTCGTACCAGCAGTTCTCGCTTTTGAACTCCAATATGCTATTTCGTTGGTAAAGAATCGAGCAACGCCAGGTCCGGATAGAATAATATCAGCACACCTGAGGTACCTTCTGCTAGTCCTCATGAACACACTAACTCAAGTCTTCACATGTTCACTGTCTGAATGCAAGGTGCCTACTCAATGGAAGGCCAGCAAGACCGTGCTATTGTTCAATTTTTATGCAGCTCATACAGGGACAACTGCAGGAAGAAGGCGATGGTCTGATCCCGTGTAGAATTTCAGAACAACAGTGGCATCGGTTGGCTAAAACCTTCGGTTTACTGTGATGTGGTCTACTTCTTCATTGTACTATCCACAGAGATTCCCCGTCGAGAATAGAGGTGAGGCTTCTGGAATTGCGAGTTACCACGGATGGTTTTGGTCGCCATGATAAACTCAAATAGCCGCTCACCCTGTTAGTTCCATTCTAATCCGTTGGTCCCAATGTCACGTTCTTCAGACGTTCTTCTTTGTCCAATCTTGGCGTTGAAATCTCCAACGATGACCTTGAAGAATATATCTGTTCTCTGTAGAACTTCGCCAAATCTGTATAGAACGCTTCGACTTCTTCTTCGTCATAGTTTAAAGTCGGCGCGTAAACGACGAAGATTGTCAAAGCGGTGTTGATCCACATCTCTTCAGTCGTATATGTCCGATTCGGATTGTTAGTTGTTTGAATGAAGCGATGTTCATGATCACATGACCAAATTCGTGTTGCCGGGAACGCCGACGCAGTCGACTCCTATGCTGTCGCATGTTCCAAGGAACAGTTCTCCGGTGTCATAGACGGCGTTGAATGGGTGATCTTGTTTCGTCTCGGCTAGGCCGATAACGTCGCACCTTGTCCTTATTGCTTGTATGATCAAATTTTCTGTCGTGGAATCAGATGCAGGTATGCGTGCATTGTAGGTACACGTCGTCGCCTTAAACTTTTGCGACTTAGGCAGCCTAGAATGACGCTGAGGTTTTAGCAGCCTCTTCGTACTCGGCCTACCTAACGCTGCCGAATCGGGGGCTCTTTCGGGATCAGGGGAATGAGGCTCCCTTCCTTCAGTGCATTCAACTTTTTTATACTCATGTATTGCTTGCTGAGTTCTGAACGTGGGGCTGGATATGCTCACGGGTAGCTTTTCATTCTTTTCCAGGGTAAACCGGGATCCTACTTATTGTAGGCGGCTCCTAACCGTGTTCGACATAACTCACCTTGCACTTGGTTGCTGCTTTTGGCTGAATTGACTCGTAAAATACAATCTGCATAAGCGAGAACACTCACGCACGCATATATGAGGACGCTTTTGTAAATACAGAAAGTAAGTGCCAAATTGGGGCAGCAGAAACAGGAAGTCCATCTACTGGATGCGTCTACGTGTCACGGAAGCAAAGGTTGGTTTTGATCAGCGATTAACCCCCTATCCGCCACTTGGGAATGCGCGACGTACCTTCGCGACTAACCGGCTGATCCATCATATGGGAGAGATCCGTGGATTCGTTAGTATATATATATGTATATATATATGTATATATATATATATATATATATATATATATATATATATATATATATATATATATATATATATATATATATATATATATATATATATATATATGTAAACGCATAAAGGACATGTCCACTATATGTTGCTATTGTATGAGAAACACTTATGAGCATCTACAAATGTCTTCAATTATTGATAAAAATTGTCATTACCGTGATCAGGAAATCTTGCAGCATTTGTGAGACATAGGAGCGGTTGTGAATATTTACTTCCAAAGCTTAGCAGATTTCTACGATGGACCAAAATACGTGCTCACTTGAGTGATGACTAATAATTCCTAATTAAGCTGTTGGTCATAAGTCCTTAGGGTCATCCGCATTATGCGCATTATTTTAACATAAGAGCAAACCAATTGAGATACGTATACATATTTATGTATATATATTTATTTATTTATTATAAAGCCGAACTCTCCCACTAAATGGCGAAGCGGCTCACGTGCAAGAGCGGAACTAAATAGAAGTAGAGGATATTTTCTATAAAGACGCTGATATACAGTTTATCTCCAGTATCGCCTATGTTTACACAAAGTCACTTCCTGTGTGAAAACGTCACTAATCGACTTTTTTTTCTGAGTAGAAAATTCAACGTCTTCGCTAAAGAAGTGCATAGCGCCATCTGCCAACAGCCCACCAGTAGGACCTCTTGCTGTCTTGTTTCTTCAGTTTTGCTTTTTAAAGTGAGAAGAACCATAGCAGCAAGGTTTATCTGCTGTACAGAAAGAGGAGTTGGGCGTAATACATGAAAAATTACCGGAGTGCCATCTATTCCGTATTGAACGCAAGCTAGAATGAGGAGGCAGAAAGTGTAGCGCTGAATTTTCAGGTGTCAATACGCAAACATCAGTTTTCACAGATCTACTTCAAGGAATTTAAAGTCAGAAGTAGTGCTGTCAAACGACCGGAAATGTTGAGCAGGTGTGGGAAAGAAGTGTTGGCGAACGCAGGGTGGAATGTTGTTCTGAAAATTTTCGTCGTGACGAATTCGGCGTTGAAGACACCGATGATAGCCGATGTTCTTCTGCTATTAACGGCAATGATTTGGAGGCTTTGGTGGAAGGAAATACATGCGCAACAGTACACTGCTGTCTTTATGAACATCCGCAAGGTTGTTAACAGGAAGATTCATGCAGTACGATACTGGCTGACATTTCGTCGGTTTCCCGTTCTTCAGGGCGCATTGTTGTTCTTAAGTCCTCCAGTTATCATTGATGACAAACCGCATAGAGTCCTACATGGTTGAAAAGTGTCTTTCACATACGTTCACAATACACGTACAATTGTTCGAGAAAACAACTCTAAGCACGCACTGAAACGGATTGGAAGCACCCGTGGGAAACTGGAAACTCGAGGAAACTCTACTAATGGATCACGCTCGAATTGAGTAACAATCAAGGAGGTCATCGCTTTGAGATAACGTCAGAGCTACTTCTCTGTAACCAGGACGATCTGTTTCTCGACTGTTTTGAGACATGCGACTAAAAATGGGTCGTATACGACTGCTGGCAGTTATCGGTAACTGGTGAGAATGCAGTAAAATTCCGTAGCACATCGAAATTTTGTCAAAAAGTCATGCTTAATGCTTGGTGCTCTGCTGCTGCACTGATTCATCACAGCTTCCTTAATGTGCGTGAAGCGATTAAAGTGGGGAAGTAAATCGACGGATTTCGCCAGAAACTTCACGACTGAACCTCGAATTGGTCAACAAAAAAGATCTAATGTTTCTTCTCGATAACGCACCACCATACGTCGCACTGTTGACGCTGCAAAAGGTAGAACTAGTTAGGCTATAGCACTGTCTCGTGCATGCCACCTCTTCAAGCATCTTGATAGCTCTCTGTGCAAGGAGTGCTCCAGAAACCAAGCCGAGACTTAAACTGCCTTTAACTACTTTATCGCCTTAATAAGCCTTAAATTTTACCCAAATAGCAGAAAATCTCGTTGGAAAAATGTGAAGATTCCAATAATTTTTATGGCGATTCATAAAACCTATTCTGAGCTGATATACTCCACTTTGAAAACGGGTTGAAATAAAACCTCGAAATTTTTATCCTTTAACCTTTATTCCTTATTCCATTACAGCCGAAACATCAGCTTTAACGGAATAAAGAGTAAAGTAACACCTCATGTTTGCTCAACAAGAATGTCGAGAACTATTGAAACCATAATTTTTTCCATGCCATATATAATAAATAATAATAAGTAAAGCTCTCTTCGTTGACCAATCCCCTGACGGATGCGTCATGCATTCGACTTCATTAAGCATCGTTTGGAGGTTATAGATTATTGAATGTAAATCTGGTCTTTGTAGTGACTCGCGGTGGCCTACCGGTGTATCGAGCCAGTGCTGCTGTCCTCCCACACGGGTCTGGTACCAATTTGCCGACTCCGGAACGATGGAACGCTTGGTGGGCCATGCGTGCGGGATTGATTCCACGTGTGGGTTGCAGGGCGCATGTGGCGCAGTGGTTAGAGGTGCCACTATGACATACACGTGGAGTTGATCCCCGCGCCCATGGCCCACCAAGCCCTCCATCCTTCCGGTGTCGGCGAGTTGGTACCAGACTTGTGTGGGAGGATGGCGGCACTGGCTCGATGGATCGGTGGGCCACCGCGAGTCATTATAAAGACCAGATTTGCATTCAATCACTTCCTACGATGCTTGGTGAAGTCGAATGCATGGCGCATCCCTCAGGAATTGTTGAATGCCAAGAGCTTTATCATTTTTTATCCTTTATGTTTATGTTATTTATTCATTAATTTGCATGAACCATCATCACATCTGCTGTGCACATCGCAGCATTTCTTGCTTTCGGTTCGTTTTCCTCGCATTCATTGTCCACAGTGGTTATCGAAAGTTTTGCTTGCTGTTTTTGGGTGCTGTTTGAGGCTTTCATCTTTTTCATGAATGTTGTAGAATGCTGGTTCAGTCAATTTTCCTATCCTGGAGATAGACGTCTTTACATGTTTTGGAAGAGAGCGTTAGGGAGGTGGTCGAACCAAAAAAGAACATTGCTTTCTGATGGACTGCATCGCTAATTATACATTGTATATATGTGCGGAGAAGATTATGAACGCAGTTCACTCTAAAGATAAGAGCAGAGGATTGCATGTATGGTACCAACTTTTAAAGAGAAGTTTGAACTAGAACATTTATAGATAATTTACAACAGTTTCTATGGTCAGAAATCAATTTTTGGTAAATGAAAGAATCTAAAATTGCTTGCCGTTGCTTAGGATATTTTGTTCCTACGTGAACTCATATTGGCTTCAGTCGTTTGAAACGTAAACAAATAAAGTTTTTTTTCCTGTAAATTGGGAATATATGAACTTTTCAAGTGTCTGTTCTTTTATGAAACAGCTTCATAATGTTTAGAGAAAAATATGTTAAAAACGTATTACCGGAATTGGAATTTTGCAGTTTCCAATTTTTTGTTAGTTTAGAAAGTTTGGACATCTCTGTAAGTCATGTTACAATGGATTACGGTATGCCTCTTTCTGCAGTTTGTTCGAAATGTACATTTTCTGATGCTTGTTTTTGAATAGGCACATCCTCGTTCGCTGGTTTTCCGACGAATGCTTCTGTCAGTGAATTGCATCTTCCACTGTCAAAAAGCGAACTGTTTGCAGCCGGTTTTGATCAGAAGTTTGTTTGCTTACAGATTATACTTCTCGTTATGTTTTATTTATTGCATTCGATCACGCAATGTTTTGATCTTCACAATTATTTTTCCTGTGAGATAATTTCAGAACACTTTTACCGCCCTGCGCACCGCCAGTGTCTTTTCCTCGTCCTACTCTACCTCCTGAAACGGTAGAACTGTCAACTTCTCACATTCCAAGGAATGCTTCGGTTACTGGTCTCGTTGCTCAGGCATTCGAAACCACTGAACAGCAGAGGAATTTCAACCGTGGCAGGGGTATGTCTTTTGATGTATATCCCAATAGTTCCGTTCCACGGATCTCCCTCATATGAGGGATCTCGAGCCGGTTAGTCGCTAGGCTACGTGGCGTGTCCCCAGGTGGCGGATAGGGGGTTAATCGCGGACCAAAAGCGACCTTTGCTTCTCTGAGACGCAGGTGGATCCAGGGGATGGACTCCCTTTTTCTGCTGCGCAGATTTGGCACATACTTTCTGTATATGCTAGGCGTATTCATGCATGCGTATGTGGGTGCTTTTTTCGCTTGTGCAGATTGTATTCTACGAGTCAACTCGGCTACAAGTCTGCAATCAAGTGACAGGGAGCTATATGGGAGGAGGTTAGGAGTTGCTTCCAACAAATGAGCACCATGTCCATTCTGGGAGAGCCTGCGAAGCTACCAGTGAGTGTACCCAGCCTCCACGTTCGGAGCCCAGCAAGCTATACGTGGGTATCGAAATACTAAACACTGAAAAAAACGGGGCTCATTCCCCCTGACCCCGAAAGAGCCACCAGTTTCGCAGCTTGAGTAGGACGAGTACGGAGAGGCTGCTAAAATCTCAGGGCCAATGGAAGCTGCCTGGATCGCGAACAACTAAGACGACGATCTGTACCTACAATGCACGTACACTTGCATCCGAGTCCTCGATAGAGGGCTTGCTCATGCAAGCAAAAAAGGATAAGGTACGACGTCATTAGCCTGGCCGAGACGAAAGGACGCCACCCATTCAACAACGTCTATGACACCGGAGAAGAACTGTTTCTCGGAATATGCGACAGTAGATGAGTCGACGGCGTCGGCGTTCTCGTCAACAGGAGTTTATCCATGAACATCGATTCATTTGAACAGCTTACAACTCGAATCGGACGTTTACGACTAAAAAGATGTGGATCACTACCGGCTTTGACAATCTTCGTCGTTCACGCGCCGACATCAAGCAATGACGAAGAAGAAGTCTATCTTCGACGTTCTGACGAAGAGTTCTATATGGACATAGAGCAGTTCTAAAGAGAACACCATATATTCTTCAAGGTCATTGTTGGAGATTTCAACGCCAAGATTGGACCAAGAAGAACGTCTGAAGAACGTGACATTGGGACCAACGGATTAGAATGGAACTAACAGGGTGAGCGGCTATTTGAGTTTATCATGGCGACCAAAACCGTCCGTGGTAACTCGCAATTCCAGAAACCCACCCTCAACGCTGGACGTGGGAGTCTCACAATGGAGTGTACCATAACGAAATAGACCACATCATAGTAAATAGAAGGTTTGCCTAGCCGATGTCGCTGTTGTCCCAAAAATTCTACACGGGATCAGACCACCGTCTCCTTCGTGCAAGATTCTATTTCTCGCGGAAACCAGAAAAAGCCGCTAAATTCAAGAACTAAAGTCCCAGAACCACCGTCAACTGGGACTTGTTCAATTCATTAGACTGCTGTTGGGAAGATGCCGCTGTCGATAACATCGACGAGGAATATGGTCGGATCATTCAACATATTCACGTTAGCGTTATGAAAGCTGAGAGTTCGAAAGTCACCAAGAGACGTCTGTCTCCATAAACATTTGAGCTGATACGCCAGTGTGGAATCGCACGAGCTGCAGGCAACCGCGAGCTAACATCCGAACTTGCAAAACAATGCAGACAGGCGATAAAAGAAGATCTTAAAGAGAGAACAGCAGCAGTAATGGTCGAAGGTGCAGAGGCTGGAAAAAGCATTCGCAAAACCCATCGAAGCATCGCCAATTACAAGACCAATATGATTGCACTCCGACGCCCAGACGGAACAGTTACAGCGTCCAGAAAGGGAATGGAGAAAATCATTTACGAATACTACTCAGATCTCTTTGATAGACGCGTCCACCTTCCGTCATATGAAATAAAGGAGGATGGATATGTTGTATCACCGGTTCTCCTTTCCGAAATCCGACATGCCATTTCGTCGGTGGAAAATCGAACAACACCAGGTCCGAACAGGATAAGACCACAACAGCTGAACAACCTTCCGCTAGTCCTCGTAAACACACTGGCTAGGCTCTTCACACGTTACCTGTCTGAATGGAAAGTCCCTACTCAGTGGAAGACCAGCAAGACCGTGCTCATGTTCGAGGAGGGTGACCTCCACAATATCAACAACTATGGCCCAATCTGCTTGCTGTCTGTCGTCTACAAACTTTTCACTCGAGTTATCCTAAACCGGATTAACAGAACATTAGACGAAGGACAGCCATGTGAGCAAGCAGGGTTTCGAAAAGGATTTAGTACGGTGAACCACATCCACACGATAACAAGGCTCATTGAAGTATCGCGAGAGTACAAAAGACCGCTCTGTCTCACTTTCATCAATTTACAGAAGACCTTTGATTCAGTTGAGATAGAAGCAGTCATGGAAGCCGTTGATAGTGAAGGGGGTCCCAACTCAGTACATAAAGATTCTTCATGAGCTGTATAAAAAATTTCACAACCAAGATATCACCATTCTACGTCAATATTAACATTGACGTCAAAAGAGGAGTTAGGCAAGGCGATAACATGTCGCCAAAATTATTTACCGCCAGCCTCCAGAACGTCATGCGAACATTGGAATGGGATAATATGGGAGTGAAAATCGATGGTCGGCAGTTACATTATCTTCGATTTGTGATGACATCCAGCTTATAACACCAAACATTAGCCAAGCGGAACGTATGCTTGCCGACTTTGATAAAGCCTATTGAAAGATTGGTCTTCGACTAAATTTCACAAAAACGATGTTCATGAAGAACGGATTGGTTTCGTATGCCCATTCACACTCAACGGAACGGATATCTCCGATTGCTCCAGTCATACCTGTCTAGGTCGGGAAATCAATATGATGAACGACTTAGCTCCAGAGAGAGTAGAAGGAGACGAGCGGCTTTGGGGAGCTTTCAAGAGCATCGAGGATATAGTGAAAAGAACAAGACCACCCAACTCCATGCCTACCTTTTCGACTCAACGGTACTTCCTGCCCTAACGTATGCGTCAGAAACTTGGTCGCTGCGTAAGCAGGATTAAAGATCACTCAGCTTTATCGAAGGAGCAGTCGAAAGGGCGATGCTAGGAGTATCCTGTTTCACACAAGTAAGGGGATGGGATCCGAAGCTCCGACCTGCGTCAACGATCAAGAATCAAAGATGACGTTCTGTACGCCAAACAATCGAAAATAAGGTGGGCCGGACACGTAATGCGTATGAATGACAACAGATGGACAAGAGCCGTTAGTGACTGGATTCCTCGAGATGTTAGACGCACTGCAGGAAGACCACCGACCCGATGGTCAGAGTTTTTCACGAAGAGCCTAGAGGGAAAGATATTATGCTCGACGAGTCCCTAGGGCGAGCATAACCCACCAGGCTACTCTTGCACGCGACAGGAAAAAATTGTAGGATTTGCTGGCGCCCGCTCGAGCCACTCGATGATCAACGGGACTACAGGTGATACAGGTGAGGTGATCCCATTAGTCATTAAATGATGCATCGGAAAATTAGTAAATGCATCATTCACCGTTGTCGTTTACAACGAGCTGTTGTCTACGAGCTTCCGTTTGCAAGTGCCGCAGGAGATTTGTCTTATGGATTTTTACACTCTTCGTTTTTTCCGCGCTATGCTTTGCTTTTGAAACTTGGCACACTCAAGGGTAGCTTGTCTACCAATTCTGAAATGGACATAAGGACTGTTTGTTAGACACAACGGTGAAACCATCTATCATGTGCTGCTCGTTCACATAACTGCACGCGTCCGTCCTATTCCGAACACGCGGGATCACATCCATCCCATATGCATGAATGTGGTTGTATTTATTTGGAAGGTGTAACTAATTCGGTACAGTATAGGAACGAGCGGTTTCCGTAGACTGCACCTACTTTTACAGCCTACATCCGCACCTTCTTAGTTGCTCTTGGTTCACATTTGTGACCTGTCAGTAATGTGGGAATCTGTCATCCTGCCCCCAAAGTACTCGTATAAGAAGAATCTAAGCAATGAGTTCTATACTGTCAACCTCACTGGTGTTTCAGTTTTGTCATCTGTTCTATAATGAAGTGGTTTCAGGCCCGACGTTCTCTTTATAGTCGACATTTGCTCGAGACAGAGCCTCCTTCGCCAACACCTCCAATGGTATGTTTGGTTTTATTCCGAATCCAGATTTTTTTGAACTGTATCGTCAATAGGGCGCATGTGGCGCAGTGGTTGGAGGCGATTTTATCCTCTTATCGTCAATATTTTTAGTTACGCGGTGGTTGCGAAAAAGAATTCTATTTTATTTTAATAAGTAAGATACTCAATTTCTTAGCTAAGTGTTACTTATTTAAGGAAGCTTTCTACCATCTTTCACATTTGGGGTTGTCATCGTTGGAGGTAAAACGCCGATCTATGTTGGAAGTATATTTTTTCCAATTTTAGCCTGAAGATGATATTGCATATGTAATGACACTTCCTTGCGGCAAGAATCCACGAATGGCGGCGAAAATCCGTCAGTTCAGTTTGTCTCTTCAAGGTTAGTTTTTTATCCAAATTGTCCTGCCTTAGTTAACCCTTTTACGACCGTGCTCATTGGTTTTGATATGTATGCTGGTCTCCGTCAGTGAACGTACATCTTCATTTTTTGCCAGTCTTCTTGTAGTCGTCAATCGAAAATTTGTCGAACACGGATATTATACTGGGGCCAGTCCATTGATAAGTGTTTTCAATACGCCTGTTTAGAAAAAGCGTTTTTCAGACGATTGAATGGAACTAATGGTTATAAAGAACCTGAAAGGGCGAGAAAACTACACTTCGAATATCGTGAAACCATGGGTGATAACACCGTGGTTAGCTAATGGAAGAATTTTTTTTAGTCACACGTAAGAGTTGGATCGCACACAAGAGGCGTCCGAGAACATGGGAACATACACAGAAGAACATAGCGGATATGTGAAAGTTAATAAGAGACACGAAAAAAAAGTGTGGGGGAAGCGAGCAATACGTTGGTAACCTCAAATAACCGGTGCGCCATGACTTTTGCAA
The DNA here is from genome assembly GCA_018806985.1 of Angiostrongylus vasorum. NCBI lineage: Eukaryota > Metazoa > Nematoda > Chromadorea > Rhabditida > Metastrongylidae > Angiostrongylus > Angiostrongylus vasorum. The sequence goes on from JADANN010000322.1 coordinate 241,964, forward strand.
CATTACAGTACATCTTGACTTCAATACGCATTCCAATCATGCTCAAATTACACGCAGTCCAGTAGAACTGCCAAGAGAAATTTGTCGCGGTCTTGAAAGGATTAACATATGCTGCACTTATGATACTCCATGCGCGATGCTTTGCAGATCAGAATCGGAATAATATCATAGATTTCCATCGTACTTCAACTACTCGGCAGTACAGCATTAATGAAGACAATACATCTCGCTCAACCAATCCACGTAAGTCTTTTCGGGATTTTAAGCCGGTTGGTAAGTTTTTATCTCTAATTTAGTAGTTTCCTAGTTTTTCTTCACATATTGCTTCACAATTAAAACATTTTAAAACTTTCTGGAAGTAAGTAACCGGAACCTTCACTTGTAGAACTGTATTATCTCTGGAACCAGGCCCATGAAGTAAAAAGTTGCGGTCTTTCCTTAATAAATTATACTATAAGTACTTTTCTGATACTCTGACGCAAAGAAAATCAACGGATTTTGAACCAGCCAGGATTTTAAAATTCTAGGAGTTCGTTCATAAACGACTTTACTAGTCTCAGTCTGAAAACTACCAGCAAGGTACAAGTCGATAGAATAGAATTCCTGTCTTGGAAAAAAAAACGGACTTTTTGAAGATATTTTTTATAGCGACCTTGTTCTATATTTTCTCATTTCTTGCCAAGTTTCTTGGATAATTGCACTATTAAGAGGTTTAATCAATTTGGTATGAGTGTAGCGCAGCTTCGTAGCCCAATCCGTTCAATTTCTACAACGTTAGTTGTGCAACCTGTAGTGGAGCGTTATCAACGAAAGAGACTAGACCTTTCCTTGCCAAAAACTGGAAAGATCGGTTGAGGCTTTTCCAAACATTTCATCGATTTGGTTGCAAAACGTCATGTTGTGTAGTTCTTTCAGGATTCAGAAAATTGTAGTGGCATAACTCGTTTCACCAAACAATCACCGTAATCTTCTTTCAATATAAAATCAATTCTTGGAAATGTTTACGAGCTTAATCTCAGTCTGGTCGCCGCCTCCAGATCCTCATGCCGTCCACTTTTTATCGAACGTTCTAGTATGATCAGGAAAACGCCCGTCTTTCTTCTGTAGATGAAGATCAGAGCAGCTTTCATAACTGCAGAATCCATGTTTTTTAGTTCATTTTCATCAACTTTGCATCACTTTGCATTAGTTAAAGCATTCGTATCCGGATTACTTCAAATTTGGGGCTAAAATGCTGAGGCTGTTCGCAAACTTCCCTAAAAATCGCACAAACCGCTTGGTTGAGTGACAAATCCACTCAGGGTTGGTAATCTCACCTGCAAGTCGATAGATGGAAAGACACTTCATTTATCGTCAGTTTTTACAGGCTTAGCACTCACTTCAGATAGTCGGCGTGAATGGTGATGGGCGCCTATGGCCCTCTTCTTTGTGAAAACTCCTATCTTCGGCATGAAAACTCCTCGAATCATTTGGAAGCTGTGCACTGAGAAGCCGTTCTCTAGCTTAATGTTTCAGTGGTATTTCAAAATGCTTGAGCTGCGGTTCGACAAAGTTTGAACTGATGAAGTAGAGCAGGGCGTCCTCTTACTTTGAATGCACCATTCGACAAGTCTAAAATCACTGTAAATTAAGCACTATAGAAAGTTGAACTTCTATTACTGCCTATTCTTTTTTCATGGCAGGATGTTGTGTGAAATACAACCACAAGTATGTTAAAATATGAGCCAAATTCTGAACCTCAGTTGGGGTTCAAACCCGCAGTTACTCTTACCGCGAGCTTGCGTGCTATCCACCACACCGAGCGAGACACTTTTTTGCCTTTATGTCAGCCTGTTTTTTGCTGTCATGGTACTTTCAGAAATCGCGCAGGTTCTGAGTTTTGCTCATATGTCGGCACTCTTGTTGTTGTACCTCACATAATACCCTGGTTTAGAAGAATATGCAGTATATGAAAGTTTAGCATTGTAGTTTCTACGCAACTTAACTGGGTTCAACGCCGATTTGTACTCACCATCTCATTCCCTTTGATGGGTTATTGCGCACCGTTTCGGTAGGAAACTGGCCGAGAGAAAGGCAAAGCAAGAGCCTCCTTGGTGCAGCGGGTAGTACGTGAGTCCTTGGAAAAAGTAATCGAGGGCTCGAAGCTCAACTGAGACTTCTAGTTTTGCTCATATCTCAACCGTCATTGTGGCTATAAAATTTTTACACTGGAAGCAAACGACTTCTGGACGAGCATCGTGTAAAATTAACTCTAGAAGTATGATACTCTAGTTGCCAGTTGGTCAAAACACATTGCTTGAAATATATTTTCCAACTGCTATCTCTCTCCCTTCCCCTCTTCCCAAGGTCGAGCTGTATGTAAGTCTTATACTAAGGCGATTTCTGGGATTTTGTACGGGAAGTGTGGTGCTCTTTGCACTCCTCGACCCACTGGAATTCAACGGGCAGCTCTTATAAGTCGATTGCGACAAATACAGATCTTGCTTTTGCTCGCTTGAAATATTCCATTAATAACTGGATTACGCGTGATACAACTAGAAGTGTCCACAAATGCCGATGCATTGATAGTTCTCTATTGAAAGATCTGAGCAAATGAGGAGCTCACGAAAGGCAAACTTTAAAAAACACCAACATGAATGACGCAGAAGTGAAAGTCGTCGCCTAACTACTTAAAAAGGAAGCATTTATTCTTATTTAGAAACCACATGCAATCTTCCAATAACAAGTGCAGCAGTAGTAGTCTGAAGTAGCAATGACTACATTGTGAGCTTCTGGTCTGAAGTTCTGCTCAAATGATCTTGTACTGAAATGCTTTCAGCTCCAAGACGAACAAAACTCCCGTCTCGTTTTACACTAGAGGATGAAGAACCCGTCTCTAAACCGATAAAAAGTAGGCTAGCTTTATATTATCCTGAGCTTTCTAGGGTCACACATAATAATTGACAGATATGCTTCCAGGAAAACCTGAACGTACCGTTCTGGGAAGCAACAAGAAGTTCATCGTTGGAGAAGAAGGTCGTGAGCTCCTGACTATTCACGAAGAAGATAGAGACTTTGTCTAGACGCCCTGGTTAAAACCACATGCATTTTTCTATTTTTTGTTTTTTCGGGGATGTTAGTATGTGTATATTCTATTATTACGTATTAATATCTAGTACTGATCAAGATTTTATAGTGCACTGAACGTAAAGCATAATTTATAGATTTTGAACCGAAAGCGTTATCTAGCCAAAGTAGTACAGAGAGAAAGAGAGAGAGAGAGAGAGAGAGAGAGAGAGAGAGAGAGAGAGAGAGAGAGAGAGGTGTTGCTTGCTCAGAATATTCTCCACTTCACATCGATCTCAATGTGTTGCAATTTTTTCTTAGTATTGCCTTATTTTTAAAACTGATCTGCACTACCCAGAAATAAGGACTGTTGTTCACTTTTTTAAATAAAGCGTTTGTTTTTGAATGGATTATAGTTACAGCGCATTCGCCAAACATCTATAGGACACGGTTACAGCACTTTCTTGCTTATTACATTTGTTATATTGACGGGTAATGAACAGTGTGAATCGTCGGACACCACAGAGGATGAGATGAAGAGTAGTACAGCACGAAAATAAAGACAGAACCATACTTATGCAAACCAAAACCGCGCAGTGTTCCTCACAATCTGTGTCAGTGCACAATGACATTAATAATGCTTCAGGTTGATGTTGAAATAGGATTACGTGTAATTAATTATCCCAGTTATTTTTTGTGGATCAGTGGGTGCGCTTCATTATTTCTCGATTATTGAGCTCTCAATAAACACACCTTTGTCCTTGTGCACTTTATCACGTAGTCGGGAAACTGACAGTCCAGTGTGGTTATTTTCTCCTAGCACTGAAAGCGAAATAACGTCGGAAGCGAAACCAACACTTAGAGCTGCTGAGCGCGTCTCGACAGGTTTTGACGGGCAAGCCCAAGACCGTCGTGTCATGACCAGTCAGGATCGAGCTGATGGCGACAGGTGACTGGAGGAGTCACGAAGAGCTGGGATCGATCGATTCACTCTGCTCGGATGACAACTCAGCATCGGTCGGAAACTTCCACTACTGCCATGGTCAGTTCAGTTCTTCTACAATTCCTCACAATTTTCAGTTCGGTGTTCATTAGTTTCTGTTGGTAAAATCTCTTCACACATGGCCTAACATACACGTTTTGGTGCAGAAGAATTTCGAAAGACGGGGAAATCTAAAGAAATAGAGCGAAACTATCAACCATTAGTGTTGTACGACCTCAGCCAATAAGACAGTTAAATTTCAATCGTTTGCAGCAAATCAATACAACCAACGCAATGTAGACTATTTGGTCACAGTAGAAAACTTTCAGCTCATTAGATCGTTGACATTCGAACAAATAGGAATTATAGAACATTAGAGAGGCTTAACGGTTCTTTCACACACTGCCAAACATTCGTTCTAGCTTTTTAGGATGGCGAGAACTATACGGCCAACTTTTCCAAAGCGAGTTAGAGGAATATGTTACGAAAGATTGCGGTACGAAAGATTGTCTGTCATTCTTTCAATAATAATTGTTACATTTCCAAATGCTGTACTGAAAATTGCACAGTTTTTTATCACCATTATGGGATCTGTGTTTAGCTTCAACATGATCTGGACTTCCGCATCAATGCCGTCTATGAGCCGTTCGGCGACAGTTATGTGAGTTACAATCACAACGATGCTGAGATGTTGGCAAAACTTGGACCGTAGGCCAGATCGAATCACGATTACCCTTTCCGGTGGCTCGCGTATTACCCACTGCAAGGCCCTTGATTTGCGTTTCTATCAGCTAGTTTTTTCACCTTACGCTGCTATCAGCAATCACCCACCAGCGAGATTGATCTGGGCAGCACAAATTGGCATTGGATCCAGTTAAGCTGAGACTGTAGTCGAAACCACAGTGTTAACCTTGTATTAGCCGCCTACTATAGTTTTCATAGACAGATATAGATGCAGACTACTTGTTTGCAATAGAAAAGTCCTAACTTACTAGATCGTCAAAATTCGGACAAATTGGAAGCATTGAGTGTGAAATACGGTTTCTTTCTTAACGGTTTCTTTAAACACGGACACACATTCGTGAGTGCTTTTTAGGATCCCGACTGTTATACAGTTTTCTTTCCCAAGGCGAGTGCTACGGAAATAGGCATTTTACGAAGATACACGGTACGAAAGATTGCTTGTCATTCTTTGAATAATAATTGCTACATTTCCAAGTGCTCCACTGAAAATTGCACAACTTTTTATCAGCATTATGGGATCTGTGTTTAGCTCCGAAGTCATCTGGACCTCCAGATCAACGCCGTCGATGAGCCGCTCGGCAACGGTCATGTGAGTTTCTGGAAACTGTTGCGGTTTACAATGATAACTCCATCAGGTGAAGTGAAGTATCGGTTAAAGTCTACGTATTATTAGAGCAATCAAGAAGGTAGTGAAGTGCTGTATGGGAAGACGTAGCCAAGGATAAATGTTTAGACAGTCGTTGACGCCAATTACACATTCACGAGCACCCTACTTGCTTTCATCACTAGAATCATGCGAGCTCACATCGGTCTCAGTATCCATAAAGTAGGGCAATCCCTAAATGAGCCGAACACTTGAAAGAAATAATTTCCAAACTTTTAAAACTAAGTCCAAAACTGGAAATGTCTACAATTCAGTGCCACCTTGACTCCATGACCCACAAATATGATATGAAATCAGTAGTTTCTTCCTGGTAAATCTTATTAACGAAATAGGACTCTACTAGTTTATCTCATCAAAACGCTCAAGCAGCTTAATTCATAATTTTCCGTCCACATCATATATGTGCAACAATAATATATGGGATTCTTGCTGGTGTCAGGATTCGAATCGTAGTGATCTGTGAAATATTTGTCCAAATGGATTTCTGTGTTTTGTTCTTTGCGGGTGGATTTCGGTCCCTTAGAAGACGCAATCGTTCGCGGATTTATTTCCCTGTTTTTTGAATGAATAACTTGGATATCGCCTTCGCTACAATGATGTTCCTCACAAAGATGGCAGTGTCGTCAGAAAAGCGCTTTAATAGGATTCTTCTCTCATACGTGTTTTTCGTCCAATTGAGCAAAAATCATTATTCACTTCACAGCTGTTGTCAACAGATTGTCCAAAGCGTATTGCCTTATCGATCTACTATTACTGTGAAGTTGGTGGGGCTTGACGAAAGAGCTGTATGCCTGTAGTGCATTTAGGATAGAGGTCAACAAGTGTTATTATATTTTGTGGTTCTACTCCGGGATCAACGTGCTATGAAAGGGTTTCATTTGTTTTGACGCTCCCAGACGCCTCAACAAAGGTTATGACAGAGAAAAGTTGACACTCTTATCAGAGCTTTTCTTCACCAACACGGTTTGGATGTGATATATGCGGCTGTTGGAATCCTGTTTGCTGAAATCGTTGTGCTTTATACACACAACCCTTGATATACCCGACTGAATATCGTTGAGAACTTAAGGAAGCTCTCAATAACTAAGGTTTGATGGTAATTGTGAAGAACCCTTCGATCATTCTTCATTGGCTGGACGACCATGCGCATGGCTGTCCACTTGTGATCAATTCTTTCCTTTGAAGCTGAGTTGTGACGTTAATTTCGAGAAGCGCGTGATTTATGGTCTCAACTGCAATTCCACTGAACCAACTTATTTGTAGTTTGTTGTGCATAACCTCATTGTATTGTTGTGTAGATAGTATATATATGAATAAAGGTTTAATTACCCAAGTTTGAGGTATTCCACAAACGGAGGCAGAAATGTTGACAATCTTTAGTTCGGAGCCTGCATCGAAGTTCTTAAACGGCAAAGATAAGTGAAAATAGAAAATTCATGTATAGGGCCCGGATTAATTTTTTCGTAATGCTTCTTATTTGGGTTGGTATTAATTGTTTTTCTGAAGTAAGCTCTCCATTATCTGAAATAAACACCTATTAACGTCTATGTTAGGTGCGCCACAGTATGATCACCATTTAGCTCTATTTTTCTCTTCATCAGGAAATCGTTTAGTGATAGTGGGGGGTAGGACAAGAAATTCATGATTGAGGAGTGTAAGTCCATTTGGCACAATTTCTTAGCTTCTCGATGAGCAACTCGTAGTCTTCGGTCAATTCTTCCTCACTTTGCTAGTTGGCTCACCCTCCGAATACTGCACCTGCTTTATAATTGGTCGAGTGATTAATTTTTGGTGGAGTTCCGGTGCGGTTTTGCAAACACGCTTTCGGCTCTTCAGTGCATTCATGTATAGCCGCAGAGAAATCATCGCCAATCGTCGAAAAGTCGGCATCGAGTACTATGCTTCAAGAAGCGGGTTCAAAAAACGTCAGCATAAAGTTTCAGAAAAAAATTGATAAATTGCTTAAAACCAGCTTTCGTTTGCGAAAATTCGCAAACTCGTGGGATGTTCTAGAGAATACTAATGAATTTCAACTTGACTGTTATTACAGGTGCGCTGGTGGTTTTCTTCATAACATCTATGGCAACGGTCTTTAACGGCAACTTCGCTTCGAAAGGAATATGAGGCAATTTTCATGGTGAGTTTCTATTTATTTCTATTTGTGGCTTGTTTTTTATGGCTGGACAACTTGAGGCTTCTCGCAGTCGAAATAGTTCTGTTTTCAATGATGCTGAGATATTTGCAAAACTCCAGACCGCAGGTGTCTGCGGTGGGGGAACGAACGCGCTATTACCCTTTCCGGGGGGCTAACGCGTTCACCACCACACCATGCGGGACCATATTTTCGCCTGTCCCTCAGCTAATTCTATCGATCACTGCCAGCAGCAACCACTCGTCAGCGGGATTGATCTGGGGAACCCCAATCGGCAATGAACCCTGTTAAACTGAGGCTGTGGCTATTCTTTTTAATGGCAAGGTATGTTACGAAACATAAGTTCAATGATGTTGAGATATTTGCAAAACTCCGAACAGAAGGTGTATGCAGTGGGAACGAACGTGCTATTACCCTTTTCCGGGGAGAAAAAGTTCTGTTTTCAGTTCATCGCAGCCACAAATTTCTATTGTAGCATATATTGCTGTTGCTTGTGTATTTATATTACAACGATTATCATTTCTAATAAGCTATCAAAGTAGCATTTTGAATAGCAAACGGAATGAACGCGTGTTTCCTTCTTGCCACCTCGTACCCGAAAAACATTAGACATATCCTGCTTTTGCAAGAGTGGCACTTTTCCGTATCCAACCGCTCTGCAGGTGCGTCAGTCCAACATGCTATGGTCTTCGCTCCACTACTAAGGCAGTTCTGCTTCCTTCCCAAAACTATGCTGGCGTCCTCCTACGAACGGTGAGCGCTGTACTCCACTCATATTGCTCACTTACTTCTTAATTTTCTTTTTTTTACCTGATGACATTTTGATTTGAAAGTCAACTGCACGTATTTCAGACTCGTCTTTGGCAATTAACAACCCATTCAATGCTTCTCTAACTACTAGCGGAATGGTCACTCTTCTCTACTTCTTTTCTTGACGATTACTTAACACGGTAGTGTTTTCACTTCCTTACTTGAATCCAGCAAAAAGGCTTAATAGGGCGAACGCCTTATTGATAGCAGCGATGAGAACTACGTCATTCCGAAAACAAAAGGCCCACTGCCCAAAAAGCTGCACCCTGCCTAACCAGGAATACAACAGTGACAGAAAGAGGAGAAAGTCGATAAAATAGGCGTTTTTTATTATAAGGAGTAAATAATTAGAAGCACTGAAAATAACGAAAAAAGTTTATCAAAAAAGACAAGCTGAACTTGGCCAGTTCTTTATGTCGTCCGCCTTACGGTATCCTCTTTCCTAAATATCACTGATGTTAGCAAACTGGGTATTTGTAGGCAAGTATATGAGTAAATTAGAACCACATTAAAGAAATACAACGTCACTGTTGAATGGACAATTCCATTGTGAACATCTCACCTGGCACCTTTCCTTGGACGAAGAGAGTAAGGTGCAGCGCGCGCACCAGCCCGTCGATTCTTAAGGTATTTACCGCATAGTCCACTCACTGTTCTTTTAAAGCTAGGCTTTTAAGTTTAAGGGCTTGTGAACCTGACTTAGTGATAAGCAATTCCCTGCTCTTCCCATTAACATCGCTGCTACTCTACGATGACCTCAATGTAAACGACATTCGGATTTAACAAATTGACTTTAGCCAACTTTTACAATGACTACCTATTGCGACTATCATATCACCAAAAGGAGAAGTATAGATCAAAAATTATTTTGACCTGTAAAGTCTTTTTATTATGGTCCAGCTATTATTCAATTATCATTGAGGGCATATCACGTTCGTGCTCAACCCGAGGGCGTTTGCGATGGAAGTTAGTTCCCTATAACATGATAATCCCCGAAAACTATCTGAAATATTCATCAAAAACGGTGGAAAAGGGAATTCCGAAACGCTGCATTTTCAGGAGCAAAGTTCGCCACTTTTAACGGTCGCATACGTGACAGTCTCTTCTATAGAAAACATAGAAGTTTAGGATGAGAACCACTAACAGAACTGAGCACACTATACTCGGACGGTGAAAATCGGATTACTCACGTCGGACTCGACTCTGGCATTGGATTGATGAGGACGACCGTTTTGGTGATGTGATGTGGCCGCCCCTTCCGTCGCTTGTGTGGTCGGGTCATGCTGCTGCAAAATTTCTGCATTTCTCGATAGCTGCTCTAAGACCCTTCATTTTAAACAAATATGCGTGTCAATAAAGGCAGATAAAATCTGTTATGATTCCTTTTCGCTTCATTGAGCTCGTTCTATGAGATATTCCAGAAATACTTTTACACTAAAAAAGTCTGTTTTCAGAAATGTCGTTTGCCCGCTGCCGAATTTAGCAGACATTTCTTTCAAAGTTGACGCAATATTGAAGTCGTTTTGTAGAAAAACAGCGTCGCCACGGCGAAAACGCTTGAAATAGTGAGGTTTCTCTTCGGTCCCTTCGTGATAAATTTTAAGGCCGAATCAATCCAAGAATAACAAAGTACTTGGTGTTCAGTTCGGCTTAATAACACAATTGATATCCAACTAATGCAATTGCTCGGCCGACTGAAAGCAGTGGTTCCTGCAACCGCAAGCCTACCCTCATGTTCGCAATTGCTGGTGAACACATGAATGCACTGAAGAGCCGAAAGCGTGTTTGCAAAACCGCACCGGAACTCCACCAAAAATTAATCACTCGACCAATTATAAAGCAGGTGCAGTATTCGGAGGGTGAGCCAACTAGCAAAGTGAGGAAGAATTGACCGAAGACTACGAGTTGCTCATCGAGAAGCTAAGAAATTGTGCCAAATGGACTTACACTCCTCAATCATGAATTTCTTGTCCTACCCCCCACTATCACTAAACGATTTCCTGATGAAGAGAAAATAGAGCTAAATGGTGATCATACTGTGGCGCACCTAACATAGACGTTAATAGGTGTTTATTTCAGATAATGGAGAGCTTACTTCAGAAAAACAATTAATACCAACCCAAATAAGAAGCATTACGAAAAAATTAATCCGGGCCCTATACATGAATTTTCTATTTTCACTTATCTTTGCCGTTTAAGAACTTCGATGCAGGCTCCGAACTAAAGATTGTCAACATTTCTGCCTGCATTGCAGTTGAGACCATAAATCACGCGCTTCTCGAAATTAACGTCACAACTCAGCTTCAAAGGAAAGAATTGATCACAAGTGGACAGCCATGCGCATGGTCGTCCAGCCAATGAAGAATGATCGAAGGGTTCTTCACAATTACCATCAAACCTTAGTTATTGAGAGCTTCCTTAAGTTCTCAACGATATTCAGTCGGGTATATCAAGGGTTGTGTGTATAAAGCACAACGATTTCAGCAAACAGGATTCCAACAGCCGCATATATCACATCCAAACCGTGTTGGTGAAGAAAAGCTCTGATAAGAGTGTCAACTTTTCTCTGTCATAACCTTTGTTGAGGCGTCTGGGAGCGTCAAAACAAATGAAACCCTTTCATAGCACGTTGATCCCGGAGTAGAACCACAAAATATAATAACACTTGTTGACCTCTATCCTAAATGCACTACAGGCATACAGCTCTTTCGTCAAGCCCCACCAACTTCACAGTAATAGTAGATCGATAAGGCAATACGCTTTGGACAATCTGTTGACAACAGCTGTGAAGTGAATAATGATTTTTGCTCAATTGGACGAAAACACGTATGAGAGAAGAATCCTATTAAAGCGCTTTTCTGACGACACTGCCATCTTTGTGAGGAACATCATTGTAGCGAAGGCGATATCCAAGTTATTCATTCAAAAAACAGGGAAATAAATCCGCGAACGATTGCGTCTTCTAAGGGACCGAAATCCACCCGCAAAGAACAAAACACAGAAATCCATTTGGACAAATATTTCACAGATCACTACGATTCGAATCCTGACACCAGCAAGAATCCCATATATTATTGTTGCACATATATATGATGTGGACGGAAAATTATGAATTAAGCTGCTTGAGCGTTTTGATGAGATAAACTAGTAGAGTCCTATTTCGTTAATAAGATTTACCAGGAAGAAACTACTGATTTCATATCATATTTGTGGGTCATGGAGTCAAGGTGGCACTGAATTGTAGACATTTCCAGTTTTGGACTTAGTTTTAAAAGTTTGGAAATTATTTCTTTCAAGTGTTCGGCTCATTTAGGGATTGCCCCTACTTTATGGATACTGAGACCGATGTGAGCTCGCATGATTCTAGTGATGAAAGCAAGTAGGGTGCTCGTGAATGTGTAATTGGCGTCAACGACTGTCTAAACATTTATCCTTGGCTACGTCTTCCCATACAGCACTTCACTACCTTCTTGATTGCTCTAATAATACGTAGACTTTAACCGATACTTCACTTCACCTGATGGAGTTATCATTGTAAACCGCAACAGTTTCCAGAAACTCACATGACCGTTGCCGAGCGGCTCATCGACGGCGTTGATCTGGAGGTCCAGATGACTTCGGAGCTAAACACAGATCCCATAATGCTGATAAAAAAGTTGTGCAATTTTCAGTGGAGCACTTGGAAATGTAGCAATTATTATTCAAAGAATGACAAGCAATCTTTCGTACCGTGTATCTTCGTAAAATGCCTATTTCCGTAGCACTCGCCTTGGGAAAGAAAACTGTATAACAGTCGGGATCCTAAAAAGCACTCACGAATGTGTGTCCGTGTTTAAAGAAACCGTTAAGAAAGAAACCGTATTTCACACTCAATGCTTCCAATTTGTCCGAATTTTGACGATCTAGTAAGTTAGGACTTTTCTATTGCAAACAAGTAGTCTGCATCTATATCTGTCTATGAAAACTATAGTAGGCGGCTAATACAAGGTTAACACTGTGGTTTCGACTACAGTCTCAGCTTAACTGGATCCAATGCCAATTTGTGCTGCCCAGATCAATCTCGCTGGTGGGTGATTGCTGATAGCAGCGTAAGGTGAAAAACTAGCTGATAGAAACGCAAATCAAGGGCCTTGCAGTGGGTAATACGCGAGCCACCGGAAAGGGTAATCGTGATTCGATCTGGCCTACGGTCCAAGTTTTGCCAACATCTCAGCATCGTTGTGATTGTAACTCACATAACTGTCGCCGAACGGCTCATAGACGGCATTGATGCGGAAGTCCAGATCATGTTGAAGCTAAACACAGATCCCATAATGGTGATAAAAAACTGTGCAATTTTCAGTACAGCATTTGGAAATGTAACAATTATTATTGAAAGAATGACAGACAATCTTTCGTACCGCAATCTTTCGTAACATATTCCTCTAACTCGCTTTGGAAAAAGTTGGCCGTATAGTTCTCGCCATCCCTAAAAAGCTAGAACGAATGTTTGGCAGTGTGTGAAAGAACCGTTAAGCCTCTCTAATGTTCTATAATTCCTATTTGTTCGAATGTCAACGATCTAATGAGCTGAAAGTTTTCTACTGTGACCAAATAGTCTACATTGCGTTGGTTGTATTGATTTGCTGCAAACGATTGAAATTTAACTGTCTTATTGGCTGAGGTCGTACAACACTAATGGTTGATAGTTTCGCTCTATTTCTTTAGATTTCCCGTCTTTCGAAATTCTTCTGCACCAAAACGTGTATGTTAGGCCATGTGTGAAGAGATTTTACCAACAGAAACTAATGAACACCGAACTGAAAATTGTGAGGAATTGTAGAAGAACTGAACTGACCATGGCAGTAGTGGAAGTTTCCGACCGATGCTGAGTTGTCATCCGAGCAGAGTGAATCGATCGATCCCAGCTCTTCGTGACTCCTCCAGTCACCTGTCGCCATCAGCTCGATCCTGACTGGTCATGACACGACGGTCTTGGGCTTGCCCGTCAAAACCTGTCGAGACGCGCTCAGCAGCTCTAAGTGTTGGTTTCGCTTCCGACGTTATTTCGCTTTCAGTGCTAGGAGAAAATAACCACACTGGACTGTCAGTTTCCCGACTACGTGATAAAGTGCACAAGGACAAAGGTGTGTTTATTGAGAGCTCAATAATCGAGAAATAATGAAGCGCACCCACTGATCCACAAAAAATAACTGGGATAATTAATTACACGTAATCCTATTTCAACATCAACCTGAAGCATTATTAATGTCATTGTGCACTGACACAGATTGTGAGGAACACTGCGCGGTTTTGGTTTGCATAAGTATGGTTCTGTCTTTATTTTCGTGCTGTACTACTCTTCATCTCATCCTCTGTGGTGTCCGACGATTCACACTGCTCATTACCCTCCTTAGGGCAGTCATACGTCTTTATTTCGTGCATCTGCTGGCCTTTCTGGTTCACACCGGAGTTTGCTCTCTTGAAACGAAGGCTCATCCATGAAGGCACCGATTTAAATTGCTGTAACCAGAATTGAGCTCGTTGTTTTTCATTACACTGTCTTTGAACCGCTTACAGCTGCTTATTTGCATATCTTCACGGTTTGCGCTTTATTTGCACTCAGATTACCCTTTTCTTTAGAACCGGTCATATTAATTGAAAAGGATTGGTTCAATACCTTCTTACATCCGCAAGCTGACAGGAGGTTGGCAAAAGGCGATTATCCGGCTAATGTCTTCTGGTTTTTTTAAAACCTTAGCTTTCTTATTTTTCGCAGCTTATGATGATTTTTGCTTTCCTCCTTTTCACTAACGGTCATCTTTTAACTGCCAAACAAGTAGAACAAGAAGAATTTCGTCCAGCAAGAAAGTATAGTGAAATTCTTTAAATACTTCCCTGATTGCCAAGTAAGCGTCCTAGTTCAAAACTCTTCTAACTTTCATCCAACTCTAACTTATACTTCCGACTTTTTGAAAATGCTACTTCTGAACAATCTTATTAGAAAATTGTATGGCAAAAAAATACGTATATCTTTAAGGCGAGTAAGTTTGCAAGTCTGTGATGTTCCGATCTCTGATTGTTCAGAAATCTCTATCATGTTGCGATAATGCGGCTTTTTAACAACGCCAATCACCAATCTCTTGGCTAAAACATCTCTATAACAGCTAAAGATTTTTCCACTCATAATTTAAATATTGAAATTCAATGACTGGCCTGAGTTCTTCTTAGAGAGTAAATGCACATAAATCAGACGTTCTTTAAGGCTTTTTTAATGCTAAGGTTGTCAAATTTCAGGTCGGTGTCGGGTATGCTAACCCTAATCGGTACTGCATAACCCTTCCAGATGCATAATGTCCGAAAATGGCGCGAGACTAACTCGACGTGTTGCCTGTGTTGAAGAGTTCCCGTGACTATGCTGAAAATAACATAATAAATAACATGCATATGTTATTCCATCTTGTCACTCGTATATGTTTGGTGGACAAATGAAGGATTTACCATGACAACCTTCAGGAAATCGAGATGCATGAGCTTAAAGCAGAAGTCAATTTGGGTCTGTTTCACATAGACAGCACATCAGTACTTGCACCAACAAGCAGCCATATTCACGAAGAGACCAGTTCAGTAGAAGAAAAAAAAAGCCAAGGCGTTTTGTTGAATTTCGCAAGAATTTAAGAAATATAACCGTTCCAGATCTGCTGCAGTATGTACCAAGCAGGTTAACACTAGGTGTAGAGAGTAGAAGAAATATTTCCCTTTAGATTGCTCCGATAGTAGCAATAAGGATTGCAATTCGGCGGCGCTGCACTTTGTAAATCTCAGAACCTGTACGTAGAAGTGTAATACGTGAAAAAAATATTAATGAAAAAAGCCTCGAAAAAGTTTTAATAATGACGTTATGAAACAACTTCGTTGATGACGCTGAATATAAAAACTACGGAAGAAAAGCTATCGAATTCCTAAAAAACATTGCAGACGGGGTGAGGAACAAATGAGAAAAAAATGGCTCATGTACTACTCAAATGTGAACCTCATCGATTATGTATGAATCGCATGGGAATTATTTTGATGCAAGTTCGAGAGGTCCAAACATCACCAAATCGTATTTCTGAAATCTTAATGAACAAAGAAATCAGTCTTCTATGAGCTTGAAAGACCGTACGATCCAATCGCAAAAGCCCCTTTCCCACAAACGAATAGTGCGGTATGTTGTTACGCACCATAACATACTATCTCACCTAGTTTTCAACATATAGGGATCGCTTCTGAGTTCCTTGTTTTCATCGATATAGGATACGGATTAGGATTTTGACCCTCATTTTCGAAGTAGAGGGCAGTCCTAGTTTCGCTGAGAGTAAATAGAGGATGAGAAACGTGTAAGATCTTTTAAAGTTCAGCAATAACCCAGTTCTCCATATTCACCGTTGACGGTGGGTAGCATTTGTATCGACTGAGTGCTGGTTAACATCTTAACAAGAATTGCAATGTGCGTGTGTTGTAAGCACAGAGGAGTTCAGTAATCCTTCTTTTCTGGACGGAATAGAACGGCCGTAAATGTTACTTCGTTCTCCACGCTCGTCTTATCCAACATTCTCATGCAAGAAAGTCCTTCTGCACTAGAAAAAATGACACAGAATATTTTTATTGGCCTTGGCGAATAGAATCCATGAAGGTTTACTGAGGTTTGGGTCGGAGTTGTGTATATCTATGGTGTCTTGTTGGGCATTCATAGTTTTGAGGTAGGGATTGTTTGCCGGAGGTGTATCGCAACTACTTTCATGCACGTTCCACTCATTTGCTTGCAAGTTTTTAGGCGCTTAGTGTTTAGAGTATAACTCGCCCCTAACAAGTATGTCTGCCCACACATTCTAAACATGTTGTTTTGGAAGAGACAAAGGCCGAAACTACGTTAAAGCTGTAAACATAAATCACAAAAATCATTAGCAATGCTGCCAAAAAATTTGATGACTTCTTAGCGTAGACACGCACGAAATATGTGAATTTCCACAACCTGCACACTCGACTTTCGTTTTGCAGATTGGAATTTTTCATGTCGTTCATTACGCTCCAGATTTCTCATCGGGAGGGCCTGCGAATGTCACTCAGAGAATAAAAAGCGCTCTTGGTGTGAAACGCTTATTCAGTATTATGCCTCAATTCTTTTGCATGTGCTTTGTTATGTCTCTCAACTTTCGATATTTCCTTTGGTATTTCAGTTTACTGGTGATCTAAACTAATTCAAAAGACAAGAAGTCTGTAAAAAGCGCTTGATTTCGCAGTGACCCACAACCAACTGTTATTTCAGTGAAGAAGTCATTGTTCTTTGCAATAGCGGTATATGATAGCGAAACGTCCCTATGTTTCTTTTTTTTCAAAACACCTTAATGAAACGTTGGCAATAAAGCGATAATAATAATTTAGTTAATTATAGTTTCCGTACTTGGATTTTTTATGGTTATTCTTTGGATGTCCGCGATGATACCTTGCAGCACATTTCTAACCCTCTTATTCACTCCTAAACAACGACTCGTGATGGTGATTTCACAATTCGTCCAAAGCTAGTCTAGCTGAGCCAAATTAACTTTCATCTATCGTCTAAATAGCACTAAAATGCGCTTTCATTTCCTTCGAATATATTATACTGTCTTTCTTCTTCACCTGTCGTCACCTAATCTCAACACATCACTATCTGCTTTCTGTTCATCTGTTTTCTATAGAAGTGAATTGCCTTGGATTTCCAAGACGAGATAATTCTCAGAGTTCGATACTGCGTAGTCCAACGTGATGCTGTGCGAGCCAGTTATGTTCCAGTAGACACCCTCTATAGCGGTCAACCAACAAACTCGTTGACGTGATTAAGATATAAATTAACGTCTCAAGCGCACAGTGGAGCTCTGACAATCAAAAAACTCAGGCATCCTTTACTTCGTTTTCCATATTCAGTGAACGCGCTAGACGCACGTATGATGTTGTTGTTTTGAGCAAAAACCGCCCATTTCGAATTGCTTTCCATTGAACTACGGCCTTTTTTAATAAGTCGGTACCACGGTATCTGTTTCGACATTTCTCTATTTCTGACAAAGATTAAAACAAGCGACAAAAGGCATGTAGGACAGAATTGTTTGGCTTTGCTACGGGTCCAATATGGTATACGCAATAGAATTTATTCGACATCCTTGCTCAGCTGATCTACTTTAATCTGAGATGGTTTACGCGCTCGTTTTATACCCGTCTTTAGGCTTATCTCTTATTTATGATTATTTTGGCGAGGAAATATTAGTTAAATGAGGAAATAATTTCATGGCTGTAATCCCAGGATCGACTTTCTTTTAACCTCGGCACCGACCAGGAAAACAGTGTGAATTCATGACTAATGAAACGTGAAACTTATTCTAAAGACCTGTTCCGAATGCTTTCCTTTCATTGCCTGTTCCTGTTTCTGAACACGTCTGTATCACACATGTAAGCGTAACTTAACCTTTTTTATTTACTGTCTATCCTTTTTAATGGCAGCGTAGGCTGCGAATATCCCAGCATTTGAAAGTTATATTTCGCAACCTACCCTGCCATTAAAAAAGAATAGGCAGTAAATAAAAAAGGTAAAGATTGTGATTATAGCTATAGCCTCAGCTTAACTGGGTTCAATGCCGATTTGGGCTCCCCAGATCAATCCCGTTGACGGGTGTTTGCTGATGGCACTGATCCATAGAACAAGCTGAGAGACAGGCGAAACAGAAGGACCCACTTGGTGTGGCGGTGAACGCATTACTCCCCGGAAACGATAATAGCGCGTTCGTTCCCCACCGCAGACACTTGTGGTCCGGAGTTTTGCAAATATCTCAGCATTATGAAAGTAAGAAAACGCTATTTATTTAACACTGTCGCTACGATGCGTAATTTGCAGCCTTTACCGACTTACTGGTTTTTTGAAAATAAGCAACAATAACCACATTGATGCTGAGATATTTGCAAAACTCCGAACCGTAGGTGTCTGTGGTGGGGAACGAACACGTGGCTACTATTACTGGGGTCTAGAAACACGGCTGGAGATGAAGGAGAAACAGAAGGGATCCGCATGGTGTGGGGGTGAACACATTAGCCCCGGAAAGGGTAATAGCGGGTTCGATCCCCACCGCAGACATCTGCGGTCCGGAGTTTTGCAAATATCTAGGGTCATTGTTGTTTTATCTCACATCATACCCTATTGTAAAAAAAAGAATAGACTGCAAATAAAAAGTGATTATGTTGTGATAAACAATAATCTTTGGATGACTAGAGGAATTGATGGGGTGTGGACATGACAGGATTGTGAAACAGAGTTCGCTCTATGATTCTATGGGTGTGAATGATATGGATGGTGCTATTTACTATAAGTTACTATGATCCATCATAAAAAAAACAAACGTTGTAGTTATCATGCGGAAGTGCATTGCGAGTTACGTGACTCTACTTTAGCATTTTTATACACGCACACTCAACACGATAGCTGGTATTCGCTATAGGTATCAGAATTGAACTATTCACTTGTTCTCATTAAAAATTTCAAATAAGTGAACCCTTCCGGAAAGAAAATTTTTGTATGTTTTTGGTGAAGAATAAAGCTTTCACTGACCAACGCCCAACACCTCACTTGTGTTCTACAAGCTATGGGTTGACTACAAGAAGAGGAACAATTCTGTGTATTAAAATAAAACTACAGGAAAAAAGCGACACCTGTACAGGTCATACCGACCACTCTGGAAACTTCGAAATGACTCAATAGAGGTCACTTACTGCTAAAGTGCTAGCCCTTATATTTCATATGAGCAGCGCGCAACATAGGTTCGCAGCTAAGTGGTATGAGATTCTTAACATGAATGAAACTAGTGAGATTTTTAAATTAGGTAATACGGCTAACGATCTAGGGCACTAAAGCTTCAAGAAATCATCTTTAAGTGTTATGGTTGCACCTTTATTTTTTCAGCTGAAGTCTCGCTTTGGTGATTATTATGGGATTATAGGTGATGGGAAGGGCAGGTGTGGCGCAGTGGTTGGAGGCGATACACAGGTGGAATCGATCCCCGGGCCCATGGCCCACTAAGCCTTCCATCCCTTCGGGGTCGGCAAATTGCTACCAGACTTGTCTGGGAGGATAGCAGCACTGGCTCGATACATCGGTAGGCCACCGCGAGTCATTGTAAAGGCCAGATATGCATTCAATCACCTCCAGCGATACCTAATGAAGTCGATCGCATAGCGCGTCCCTAACGGATTGATCAACGCCGAGAGCTTTATCCTGTTTTATTATTTACAGGCGATGGAGGTAATGTGTTGGTGATTTTAAACTAACAGTCGGTCGCTTTCCTTGCAATTTCGTTAAGGGGCTCGTGTGGTAAAACGGTAAGAAACAAGCACACGTTCTGAAACACACGCGTGATCGTTGGTTCAACCTTACGCCGTGGACGAAGGTGGTACGTCGGATTCTGCAAATTGGTGCGAGATTTGTCTAGGAGGACAGGAACACTTACATGGTATATCGGCAGGTCACTGCTAGTCATTTTATAGGCCAAATATTCATTCAATCACCTCTATGACGTCTTATGAAGTCTAGTGGACGACGCATCGCTCAGCTATCGAGAATGCAGAAATATTTATCCCTTATTACATGGTTATCTAACTCCCTGCTCTCCCTATAATGTGAGTAAATGAATTGCTGAAAGATTAGAAAGAGTATAACGTGGTAACCATTTGCTTTATTTGCTTACCTTGCGATCTCATGTCATTAGCAAAGAACTATGTAGTGCTCTTTCATGTTTATAAGAGAAGTAGTTCGACAACATAATGACAATCACTGTTAAAAGTTTCTGATGGAATATGATGATTGAACATTGCTGTCTCAAATGCTGAGATAGTAGGTTTCGAACATCATTGACTTTTATATCAAACTGCTAATTTCAACCGCGTTTCAATGTAGCTTCTGAGACAATTTGGAATGTTTTTACAGCATCCAGTATTCATTTTTGTAGAATCAACAAAAACTTTACAAGGAGGATATAAGGATACCACCACTGACGATAACATAACATAACCTAGTTGAATCGTTGCTATTCAGCGCTTCGCTAGAAAGCACCAACGGTGAGTTGGCATCGTGAGACAGAAGGGCAAAGATCGAAGGGACTAAACTTAAACATTCTTCTTAGATAGTGGTTGGATCATCGAGCATCACGTATTATAGAATGAAGAAGTTCCGTTAGGCTTATTCCTAGATCGGCAGCGGCTGTTCGAGTACAAACGTACAAATCTTGTTCATCGTGAACGGATTCTTGACGTTTCATTTATACTCACTATTATGAATAATGCGGAGCTTATAGCGCAGTGGTTAGAGCTGCCATGAAATACACGCAGTTTCTACATCATTGATAAGATCCTGCACCCATTGTTTACCAAGCGTTCCACCTTAGCGGAGTCGGCAAATGTTAATAGACTTGTTTGTGATCTTAAAAAACACTGACTTGATGCATAACGCCAAAAAATGCACAACAGTTCCATAGACCCTTATTAGTTCTAGCAATGATTAGATATAATGGCATATATAGGGCTATTTTGCTTTTGATTCAGACTTAATAGTTACTTCCACTGAGGGACTATGTTCTGGATAGTGCAGCTCACAACATTATCATTCACAGTGCTTCAGGTGACCGAGTAAATTCTCATCCTTGCTTGCTGCTATTATAGTACACTGTATCACCTACCGAAATGTTCTGCATAAGAATGTCCGAAGTGCATTACGTACTAAGACTTGGAATGCTCTTTGATGTTTTCCTAGCGCACCAGTTCACAATCATTTGGCAAAAACATGACCATGAAATGATGGAACCAACCACATCGTTGGGTTTCTTGCATAGGCGTTATAGACTAAAATAACCAGTCTAAACAATCTTAGCGCCTAATTTAACTACAACTGTACAAACTTCATTCCTCTATCCTCATTTACACAGCCGCTATACGAGAATTTAGCACTACCAGTTACAGAATACTTCAGTTTATTGGGTTTTCATCTTCGAAGTTTGTCAGCAAGCGAAAGCTTGGAAGCCGGGATACTCACACTCATTTAATCTATGACTTTTTGGGTGCAGCGCAGTGGTCGAAGGCGCTTTCCAATACAGATGGGATCGATCCCCACACCCAGGCAGACAAAGCTCTCTATCTCACCGCGACGGTAAATTGCTACCAGACTTGTTTGGGAGGATGGCACCACTGGCTCGGTACATCGGTTGGTCATCGCGAGTCATTGTAAAGGCCAGATATGCATTCAATCACCTCCAACAATGCTTAATGAAGTCGAATGCATTGCGCGTCCCTCAGGGATTGATAACGCCAACAGCTTTATCCTCTATTCTTTGTAATAAAAATTGACGTGTTATTTGGCAACAGTAGACCATTTATTTTTTGACTTTTTGACCAGAAATGGCAAATGACTAATGTGTTCTCTACATCGACAAAACGTAACGTGGGCCAAGTATCACAATTGCTTGAGTTTTTTTTAAACACTGGCCTAAGGTGGTATCGACGCTGAGGGTACTACATTTTTCGAATGTAAAGTTATTTTTTGACTACTTTAGTGAGTGAGCGGCCAAAAAAGTCTTCACAAAACCTTTCACACACAAGTAGGGCTTGCTATAGCTTACACTTGAGCTCGCACAGAGTTGACAAGAAGCTCGTCATGTTAGAAGCAATTCCTAATCACTTTTCATGTGTATTTCTTCCCAGCCCATTGATTGTAAACTTTGGCCAAATTAATAGGCAAGAAATAATCTGCATATGCAAGAGTATAGTTTGCGCATTCATGCACGAATACATGGTAGTTTATAGCAAAAAATTTTTTTATTATATTCAATTCTTTGTAAGATTTCATGTCTATAAGGGAGGCATGAATGAGCCTGAATGCCGTACAGAGTGTGGACCATGTGTTTCAGGACAACTCTATACTTCGTCGCTATTGGTCTGCACGTCTACCTATCCGCCATTATCGGGCCAGTGAACGGCTTGTGATCCCCTGATAGCGAATGAATCATCGTTATACGTTTAGGAGATCGTCCAGAAAAACTTGGCACTATTTAAGTTGAAATCTGGCTTTCCTTGTGTTTAAATCTAAACAATACGGAAGAAACGGAAGAAAACTAAGAGTCAGAGAGACAAAACTTTGACACCCGTCAACGAGTGAGATCCACAAACGTGATGGCAGACGTATCAAGTGAAAACTGTAGGTTAACGAATGTTCACATCTATGGGAAGAGCACGTTTTTTTTTTTTTTGGATTCAAACCACCCGTTGCCACAAAGAAACTCCTCAGAACTCTTCCATACTCTCACGCATGAGGGGTTGACTTCGTCTACGCACGCACTTAGCTTAAGATTCAACAAAAAGAAAACGATCCAACTGCAACTTCGTCTGTATAGCCTTCGAGTGGTGATTTATGATCAAGCATAAATTTCACACGTATGAAAACTCATCAATAACAAAGTTTGTGCGTTGTGCTCGTCCAGTGCTTTCTTGGTGATAGGTTATGGAACAAATAAACGACTATGGAAACGTGAAAAATGCAAAGGGGAAAGAAGCACCGCTCTCAAATTTGAAAATTTCTCGCTGTTCGTGCAGGAAATGAAGTTCTTGATAAACTGGGTCCGATAACGATTGTTTTCCCGGGGTATTATTGGCACGTCAATATTGGCACGTTGCCAATATTCGTTATACGTTCTTCACTTTTTTCATTATTTACATGTGAACGATGTATTTATGTATGGAACGGTATGAAAGTCGCAAATATTGTTGTGTTCCTCCTCGTGGGTCCGATGGACTCGGCTTGATGTAAATCAAGGGCGTCTGATAAAAATTTCACGTCTTCAGATTTCGTCTCTAGCTTTGGTGATCGTTCCCGTCTCCAGTATGTACCATTTGGTATGTCTCATGTGGTTCATGTCATCATAGTTCTGGCCGGCGCTCGCGTCGGGATTGTGCAGATGAGGCGAGTCGGCTCCGTTCGGCAAAGGTCGATGTTCATGAGTCGTGGCGATCTCCAACTACTCGCTGTTGAACCAGTTCTGTCGATTATGCCTGCCTCAATACATTCATGCGTTTCCATCGTCGTTCAATCCGCTTTCCCCCTCGCTCGCCGATCACCGGCCGACCGACCTACCGGCCGGCCGGCTGGCGGGCCGTGTTTGTCGTTTCATCCACGTTTCTTCCGACGCTTTCCTGAAACACTTCCATCTTCATCCGGCCTCCTTCCGCATCGACAGGTTCACATCCCCTTGTATATACACAATTATACATATGTTCACATGCATACATACACTACGTAGTGCTTTATATGTTACATTCACCTACTTCCACATTCGTATATGCACACATCCCTATCATATGTGACAAATGTTCACATATATACGCTTTGTATATGTGTATACACGTACATATACATATGATGCATATGCATTGTACTTGTATATATAGTTGTAAATTAAGATATATGTGAGATTCTGATGGCATTTTAGTTCTTCTCTCAATTCTTAGTGAGACGTTGATGCGAACCGTTATGTTCATCCTTATCTGTCGATCATATTTCTTGCATTGTTACTTTTCATCTCGAAATTTTCAGGAAGATTTGAAGGGTAGCTGCGCTCTGATGAGTACCGCACATCAGGTGATCACAGGTGCACTGAATAAAGGGGAGAACGTATACGCCACTGGTACTGTGGACGGAGCTACATTCATAGTGAGTTCATAGTTCGTCTCATATTGAGCAGTTCTGGTTTCCTCTCTCTTTCTCTCTCCCTCCCTCTCTCCATCTCTTTCTATTTTTCCCTGAGATCGATTGGTTTTTGAGTGTGTTCACTATTTGATCTTATTCAGGCATGTGCAGTCGGTTCGGATGTTGTAATACTTGGCGCGGATTTTTCGAGGGTGCAGGTAAGTGGGCGTGCGCTACAGGTTTCACTTCATGATTACGTTATCAAGCAGTGTTTTAGATAATCCCCGGATGTTCTCATCATACGGAGCAACTGGTTACCAGTGTGAGCTGCTGTCATGATTCAGGAAAGGTGAAATGCTTTCGAGGATTTTTTCATGGCGAATTGTTTCTGAAAATCAGTTGACCATTTTGATTGGTAGCAAAAGCTATTGATATTGTAGATTGCGGCTACCTACGGCAACATCATCCGGGTATTTGAGCCAACAAGTGTTCTTTCTGACAAGAGTAAATCTGTACGACATTGAACATGAATACAGTTCTTTCAATGTAATACATTTTGGTTTCAGTCCTTGTATTTTGTTTAGCTTCTGAATTACCAGTGGGTTGCGTCGCAGTGTTTCACTGTGAAGGAGCAAGTGAACGCCGTTTTATGGAATATGGATGGGTTGCGAATGACTGTAGTGATTGGGGACGAATTATTTCTTTACCAACATCGTAGTCTTACCTGCATATCTCGACCTGGCTCTACTGCTCCAGTAATGTTCAGTATAGCGGAGGAGGTCTGTGACTTTCTTGTCTATTTTCCTTATCTTTTTTATCCATGTCTCAATACCTTTGGGTCACAATCTTCTCATTCAGGATCAGCCTCAAGATGCTTGCAGTTGGGATATCGTATGGTCAGTGAAGTTAGCACAACGACCCAAGTACATAAAATTCTCTCCTGACGGCATGTTTCTCGCGGTCTCTGGTGAAAATGACTATTTGGTTAAACTGTTCTATCAGGAATCTGGTGGTGAGTTCGACCATATGTCGTTAGTTGTTCCCCGTCTCACATTTTTTCTTATTTGTGTTTCATTCTTTTTTTATATTTTTGTTTTGTCATTGTTCTTTTATGTTTTCCACGTTTGAAGTAGCATCACCTTTTTTAAATTTTAAAGACGAGACACGTGATCAACTAGTCTTTGGTTTCGTTCCTCTCTATCACCCAGCTCCTGTGCGTGGTTTAGAATGGAGGCGAACAGGGAGGTACATGCCTAGGTTAGTGGATTAAAAAAGAAAAATTGAAAATTGTTGTCGAATCACTTTTCACTGATTTGTATACTATAGGAAGTGTATACAAGCTGTGTTGATGACCTGGTGTGTTGACAATACTTCTCGTATTTGGAAGGAAACACCACCTCCGGAATTAGCGATGATTGACTTGAATGGCGATGGTGGTACGCTTATAAAGATTTTTGAGTTGGAAATGTGTGGTTTCTCCAATTTTCTTTGTATCCGAGTTCTTAAGGCGAACCATCATGGGAGAGAAGTAGACCACGAAAAATCTTTGGAAAACATTTCCGAGTTAAGAAAACAAGGAACAAGATTATAAATAAGCTTAGAGGAATCGTGTATGTTCTCCATCTTTTCGAATGTTTTTCTTCTGTAAACACTGTTCAAATTTCAGCCAAATGCTTTTGCTTGTAAATGGTGCATTTGCAGGCCCGAAAAAAGGCGTCGTGGTGAGGAGCTGCCTCATGCCCTGGGTCTAAGAGCACAGATAGGAAAAAGTTCCTCGTTCAGTGATTTGCAGTGTCTTCACCATTCTTACAATAATGTTCAGTTTCATTTGGCCGCCACAATTAATGCCGAAACTGGTGAGCAGATGTAATGTTTGTCTGGGTTTAATTTTTTAAGTTATTGTTTCACTTTCATAGGTGTTTCATATTTGCTAACTTGCCACTTTACAGACTGTATGCTCGTTCCCTCCATGGAAAACGGTGGTGTACTTCAGAAACCACTTTGTGTACATTGGTTGAATAACAAGGAATTGGTGTTTAGTATTGGAGCTGAAAAGTTGCTTGCCGAAGCTCTTCTCTCAGAAAGTGATCCTAACTGTTGTTTGTTTACAATTTTAGTAAGCAGGAGTTTCTCAACGAGTGCATTTTTTTCAGGATCCGCAACTATGAGCCCCTGTGATAATGTGGAGAATGAGAGTCCTCCTACGAATGGTCAGAATGAGAAAATGGAGTCTACAAACAATACATTTGGCAGTGTTTGTTCTGTACGGATTGTATATGTTTACTTACACCTTTGTTTTGTTTATCACTTTTAAATTAATCCTGTGAGGCGTCATGTAACTTGAGCGGGCACCTGTAAATGATCCCTCCGTTCCTGTCACTGATCAAAGCTACACTGCTTACTAAAATGGTACCAGAAGCACCATAGTTTTCGTATTCGTACACCATTTTCGTTCACGTTCTAACATTTATCTTCCATTTACGAATACGTCATGTAGACTAACGAATAATGGCGTCGAAACCCTAGCATGAAGATGTGTTTATTGTTGATTTTGTGCGCTGTGAGGTGGTCATTTCATCTCGTTTAAGGAATCCCTATCTTCGAAAGATGTTCTCGACGTCAAGTTAGAGATTTTACTGAGGCAGTGGAGCAGATCTAACGATGTGTTGTTTACCATCCACCCCGTCGACGGCAGTCTTTTGATATGGTAGAAGAGTAATTTTTTCCACTACTGGTATTATTTTCCAGTTTCGACATCTTTTCTTAGGACCGTTGAATGGCTTGATGATCTACACCGCCAACCTGTTATTTCGTTCACATCACGATTTCCTTGTTAGTTTGCCCTTCTCATGTTAAAGCTTCCTTGTTGTAGTGTTAATGCTTGGGTTTGCTTTTTTCAAGCGGCTTTTCCTATAACTGATGCATCCTCTCTCCATCCCACCCTCAATACGTTCAATCCTCATGAGCCTATTTATGTTGACGTGCTTCGAAGAGAAGAAGGAAAGGATCCAGGTACTGTTGCTACTTCCACAGTTCTTCTGGTTTTCATTTAGCACACATTTGCTTTTGTTGCTTATATAGTTGTATTTTGAGATTACCCAATGAGCGAACGTTTGTTGGAAAGGAGAATCTCGAATACGATACATGTGCTGACTAATCATGAAAATGGTTCTTTGAACTTATGGCATATGGCTATTGACGACAACAGTAACTTCGCAACAATTCTTAGTATCACACATATGTCACGGATGTGTGGTCATCGTTTCCAGATAAACCAGGTGTGGCTTCCTAGCTGTTCCAATCTTGTGACTCTTTTCCGATTATAGAATTTATCATAGCATAATGTGAACTTCATTTATTCGTAGGAGAATTGAATTGATCTTATTTATTCATTTCCATTTATTCTTCAAACAGGTGGTTGCCCATCCTGTGCTTCCACTTCTTCTGACGACATCGCAGTTCCGAAATGGTGAAATAGTTGAAAATACTGTAAGATATCTAGCCCTTTCTTTTAATAATTGTTCCCTTTCTCTTGTTTGTTACTGGTCGTGTTTCTATTTAAATGTCCAACTGTAAACAGGAACAGTGTGCGCTATCTGAGGTTGTTTTGTGGAAAATTGCTCCAGTTGGTCCGTTGTGTAAGAGTGGCGGCGTAAAAGAGCTAGCACGTGTCACTAATCCTTCCCGTTCTGGATTTGATCGTCTTGGATGGATTCCTGTCATTCTTCCGAGGTTTTTTCATTAGTTACACATTCATTCCCAAGCCGTCAGCGTTTGGGTACACTTTTACTTTTTTTTCCCTATTCCGACTATACTTTCCTCCATGGCTGGTATATTTTTATTATTCCACCATACACTTTTGCTGTTAAATTGCACATTCTTCGTAGGGCCTCAATTAGTTAAAGGGGTCATTTTATTTCTATTACATCATCATTATTTGTATAACTCCACGAAGCGATGAAAGTGTCACAGAAAACCAGATCCATTTCAGCTACACTCTGGGGACTGTATGTAATTCTCCTTCGTCTTGCTTTATTGCAAGTGATGGTCGGAATCTTGTCATATACCAGGCAGTTGTTGATGCTAGCGAATTACTGGCTGAAATCTATAATTCCACTCGCCAAAAAGAGTTCACCACGAAAGATGGGCCACCTTCTCCCTCGCTCCGAAAGCATCTTAATGTTGGCCTTCTTCAACAGTTTAATGTTGTATCAACTCAGTCAACCGCCAAACCAGGATGTGTATTGGAAGTTGGACAGATTCCCAATGTTGTTCAGCCCGATTCTGAACTTCTTCTGCTACATGTTTTTCCTGAGCGTCTCGTGATTAACGACGGTGAAAACATTCTTGACGACAATCAAGCTCGCATTGGTAGCGTCGTAGATCGTAGCAAAGCGGCGGTCTTCAACGATCGTTATTTTGTTGTAATCGTAGAGCACGGGAGCGAATACGAAAAAGTTAGATTTTGGTGGAATTTTTTTTAAACTACTGTGCACCTTTTATTTCTTCTAAATAAAAATCTTGAGCACTTTTAGTTTCATCATGTACTCAATCGTTATTTCTTCGCAAAGGCCTCGAATAGTTTCTCGTTTTGGTCAGTTTCTTTCCACTTTGTGAAAGCTGAATTTGGAATGCTTAGCGAAATCAGACTTCTAAATATTTAGAAAAGTTTTTGATAAACTTGTGCGTGAAATGGCAACAACCATTTAAATTGTAATGGTAGTCGCTATTTTTCAAATTTTGGAATACATTGGCACATATTTACACCATTCTTCCTTCGCTTTTCACAGCCTACATTCGTTTAACGCTTTAGATACTGAAGTTTCACCTGACGAAGAGGGTTCCCTAAGATCAGCAAGCTCAGCGGCTCCAGCTGTGGCGAAATTATTTTTCACCAGTGAAGAAGTTTGCCACCAAAGAGTTCCTCTTCCTGGCGGTGTTCATGTTCGTTCTTTTTACTTTCATATATCGTTATTCCCAATAAAATTTCATGTTTGAGAGGTGTCGATCAGCGTTTATAATTCCAGGTTATATCAGCCTCTCCGGCTGCTGGTCATTTACCGTCTTCTTCTCTTTATCCTGCTTGTCAAGCCCCTTATGTACTGCTTACAAGTTGTGATGGTTGGTTTCGTTCTTCTTTCAATATCCATTCATTATTCCTGACTACATTTGCGACTCCTCTGTTGTTTTGTTTCGGAATTGATGTTTGTGTATTCATAACTATAAACACTAAATGTACATATGCCAACTGTTGTGTGCCTTATTAATTGGATTGGGAAGCTTTTCGAGTCCATAAATTCTGGTGTAAACGAATTGTCAGCTTTTCTATTCCATAACGTTGAAAAGCAAGAGTTTTGCAAAATACTAGTCTCTTGAACTCATTTTTGGCAATGATTTGGTTGCAGATGATTTTCTAGTTGTTCAAATGCTTGAGAAACTTTCAGTACGTTTGCGAGGAATCCATTAAATGTCCTGCAAGTGGCGTAGTTTCTTACTTCAATCCGCATAGTTTGTGAAGCCTTTTTTTGCCGATGCGTTCTCACTCCATTGTCGTGCACTAGAATTCATCCTTCCATACTGGTCAATTTTCAATGTAAACATGCTTTATCTAGAGCATCTTCTCATTTTCCTGCGAGTAGTCTTCTACAATGATGATTTCTACATAATTCAGCAAATTGCAGTGGTCGAATTCAGATATCCAGTGAGCTGGTCTTCCGATGGAAATCTAACCTTGGGAAGGGTTTCGGTGCTTCGTCTTCATTTCTTCATTACGCAGAACGTCATCAGTTGTTAAAAATAAGCAATTTTGTGCTACTTATCAAATGGAGCTTCTCGTTTCACTGCGCAGAATAAGTGGGATAAACCTTATAGCGGTTTCCTTGCTTTTCATTCAGTCCTTCAACGCATATTTGTCGCGTTCTTAGTTATACTTTTCCAATCTTGTCGAGGTATTGAGAAGTTGTTGTTTTACGATAAAGATGGAGGATAAAGCCTTCGGCGTTGGTCATTCCCTGAGGGGTGCATCATGCACTCGACTTTATTAAGCATCGCTTGTAGGCGATTGAATGCGTATCTGTCGTTTACAATGACTCGCGGTGGACTATCGATATCGGAGTATCGAGCCAATGCTTACATCCTTCTCAAACAAGTCTTGTAACAATTTGCTGACCCCCGAAGGGATGGAGGGCTTGGTGAGCCATGGGCTCTGGGGTCGATCCCGTGTTTATAGCCGAGCACTTGCAACCACTGCGCTACAGGGGCCCTTAGGTCACTGGAGCTTACATCTGGAAATTCTAGAGGGTTGAGTAGTCGTGGGTGAAATCGTCTTTAGCAGTGGACCATCGTCGATTATTTGGCCGTCGTTGTATCCGTTTCATGACGAGAGTTGCAAAACCAACGTTGCGTTGTGGGCTTATTGATGGTCTAGCTAAAAAGCTGAATTGTATGCAATATGAACATAGGTTACATGTGGATTTTTTGTAAAACAAAGCTTTGATGTTTACGAAGAAGATAGGTTGGATATAATTACTTGGAGAACCGAATTTTATTTGCTTTTTCTTTATAGCTAATATGATTGGCCTTATACTGCTTTTTTGTTGTGGTTTCGCGACATGATATATTTTAGACGACGTGGTGCGTTTTTGGCGATGCCTGAATGCTGACCCAGATTCCGATTTTAAGTACGAATGGAGAGAATGGAATATGATTAGTGACAATCGTCGTAGTGAGCTTGAATTAGAGGGATCAATTCTCTCCGCTTCTGCAGCTCATAGTGGTCGCATCGCTTGTGCGTACGACCCAAAAGGAGGACAAAGAGCGGCGCAGAATATTGTGGATGTGAGTTTTTCAAACAATTTTTTAGAAGATGGGTAATGAATGATGACAAGGCTTTGCATTTCCTATTTTTTTCAGGTCGAGATAGGAGTTTTCGAATGCGAATCTTCAGGCGGGGTTGAATGGATGCGTGAAGACACGTTTGATCTGAAAAATATTCGAATTCCTGACATAACGTCAGTCATTTAAGCTGTCTATTTCAGGCGTCTTTTGTTCTAGCATTTGTAGCTTCTTAACTATTTTCTTTCAGTCTCTGCCCGTTTGTTATTGAAAATCAGCAAAGTAGTAACTACTTCTTGCGAAAAAAATTAAATTTTACTCACACATGTTTTTCTTACTTGCCATTGGACCCAATTTCGAGAAATTACGTGGAAATTGCTATTTACAGCTCTGTTCTGCAATCATATTCTCCGCTTCAAAACTCCACAGCTGATCTGTCAACGTCACCGCGTTCAGAATCATTGCCCTTCCGCTTACGTTCAAGTTTCCATGGTGAGGCTTCTTAATATGTGTTGCAGTAAATCAGATCCGTGGATTTCGATTCTGCTGTTTTGGGAGGAGTTAGTCTGCATAATAACTTGGATACTTAGTTGACCCGTCCTCATTGGTTGTGCAGGCCCCAGCATAATCCCAATTTTTCGGAGTTTTGCTGGTCTGGCCATTGTAGTTCCGTGGTGTCTCGAGGTCAGCCTAGCCAAAATCTGCACCAGGTCGTCGCCACCAGAGGCAGTGGCCGCTCTTTTTGGATCAGAGGGAGATTTGCCATCATTTGACTAGTTTATTATCAGGACGATGACAGATCGTGGTATTGGTTTATTCTTGGTTGGGCTTGATGGAAATACTGGACTCTTTCTCAGCTTGGGAGACCTTGCAGGGGAATAGGGGACCAATCCTGGCGCTGTACATCGCAGCCCGAAACCCAAGAACACCATAGCATGGTTGCAGATTTTCGTATTTCTTTAGTTTCTTTCTTTGAGCAGTCCTTGTTCATGAGCAGCTTTCTGGTCAATCCATAATTACTAGTTAACTGGTGTTTTGCTACTTGGACAACATTTTTTTCCCCAAAATCAAAGATATTGAGGACAGTGCGTTATTCGGCCTTTACCACAAGTGAACACTGATCATCGTTCTAGTGCTTTTTGCACTGTACTGCACGTGTATGATAATTTTGCCATTTCATCTACTGCTTGTATTTCGTTCAGGTGTAGTGAATGGGCCTTCAGAAGATGTTGTGCGAATGGTTGCTAAATCATCACCCCCGAGAAACCCATATGAACACTGTTGGTTTTTTCATTCACATCGTTTGTTTGAGTCATTTGATTTTGGGATCTGTCCTAGTGGATCATCTACTTCTCGGAGTTCTTACTGTTTTTTTTTCTGACAGTCGAGTTTGAAAGTTTGACAGTCTAGTTAGGTCTGTGAATGCCGCACGTTCTAGAATCGTGGTTTATTCGTTCCCTAGTTCTAAAAGAATTGGAGTTATGATTGCATTACGGTGTATATGACATTTACTTCATTAGTGGAAATTTTCCTTAATTGTTGTTTGAATTCTACGTTTTATGTTTATGATTTTTTCCGTTTATTTTTTAGTAACCATAAAAGACATGGTCCGCCTCGATTGGGTTTCCACAGAGGATGGTTCCCATATCTTGACAGCCGGTGTTGCGACCAATATTTACATGTACACCCAGGTTTCACTTGATCCTGCTCAACAAAACGTGGCGTTAATGAAGGATAGCGAAAGCACTTTGAGACGACCTTCGCTTCGCAAAGCTTCTTCTCTCGTTGCTCATTCTCACTCGCATAGTCGATTGGTATTTTTTGTCGTTTTTCTGTGCAATATCGATCTCCAGAAGTGACATCTTATCAGTTTTCTCCACACAGAAAATAATTCAGAGTGAAAAAATTCTGGAGCGGCTCGATTGTTCGGATCTTCATTGGGAAAGATTTATCCTTGTTTGAATGATTTTCCAGTCTCGTTTTCAGATTCGCTGGGTGTGCACTAGAGTGTTGGAATTGGATTCGGCAGACGGCCTTCCTCCTATTCCGACCACTCTGAGCTGGGCTCGCGATGGTCTTCTTATTGTTGGAATGCATAGTGAAATGCGAGTTTACAACCAATGGAATCTCCATAGAAAAAATGAGACTGACGCAGTGATGTTAGTTGTGTACTCTTCAGAGTTTCTCTTTATTGGATTCTAAGGAGATAATGTCGTCCTTGGTGTATTGATTATTTTCCGTTATTGCTTCTTTGAAACGATTCTTTAATAACTGCTATTGGCAACGTTAAAGCATTCGCGATGACGTTTCAGTGAATATGACACAGAAGTGGTGGCTGCTTTCACATTTAAATAACTTTTCCATTTCATGCACTTTATTAACATGAGAACCGATTGAATCTGAAGGTCCTTTTACCTGAAATAGTTATTCTTATCCTACAAGCATGAAGTTCTGGATTACTAGAGTCCACATAGGGTATTCTTACTTGTTTTCCATCAAGGGTCGTTTTGAAAAGACTAAAGTGATTGAACAAGCGGGGTTTCGTACAGATAAAAAACTATGGAGGTCTCAGTACATCGTTTGGCTGCTGTTGTTGCATTTGTGTTAAAGATTTTAAAATACATACTTTGCTTCCTGTTTTCGAAAACTTCAAATCCAGATGAAATTAAGGTTATTTATTTTTACCTTAGTTTTAAAGAAATTACCGTTAGGTTTCGACAGATTAGTATTGTCATGAATGTATTATTGGTTGGAATCTGTTTTATGCCTTTAAATGAAAATCTGACCAAATCTACGAAAGCAGCGTTCCATTGATATGGTTTTTCCTATTTACAGCTCTCGCAAAAAGAGCTCCGAGATTCTCACTGTTGCCATTTCTCAATCACATTTGGTGCTTGATCAGCTACAACGCAAAAAAGACGTACCTGTTAATAAAGGCCGCCTTTTAATGGACCTCATGAATAAGTAGGTTTTTTAGTTAACTTTCACTCTAACTGCATTAAATTTTTTACTTTTTCTTCCGTTTTAGAAGTTTTCCAAATAAAGATGCGAATTCCTCAGTCTTGGAAGCGCTCTCTGGTGAGGGTCTTTTTGAAACTGCCCGACTAGCTTCCCCCATTTTACCACAGTACCATCCGAAACAACTGATTGTTTTGCTGAATGCCGGTAAAACTAAACGTGAAGGCAATTCTTCTCAATGTGCTTATAGCATTAAAGGTGAGGAATAAACATAGGTTATCAGAACATAGATTAGATTATATGATAATTAACAAGTTCTAGCAGCGGCAGGTGTCCGTCCACAATCCACTTTCTCGTGCTGCTTCTATGAGACGAATGTCTACAGTTGATATTGTCGACGATGGAGCTGTAGAAGGTGGACAGGTTTGCATTTTCCTACTTGTTTCCTTGTGTAAAAAAGCTCTTGGCGTTGATCAATCGTTGAGGGATGCGTCATGCATTCGACTTCATTAAGCATCGTTAGAGGTGACTGAATGCATATCTGGCCTTTACTATGATTCGTGGTGGCCTACCGATGTATCGAACCAGTGCTGCTATCTTCCCACACAAGTCTGCTACCAACTTGCCGACCCCGGAGGATTGGAGGGCTTGGGAGTCTGGTGCGCTGGGCTCGATCCCATGCGTATTGCAGGGACGTCTCCAACCACTGCGCTGGAGGCGTCCCCTAGTTTGCTTATGTAGCATACCACGTCCATATCTTCTGTTCCTTTTAAATCAAATCAGTTTTTCAATGTTGGAGGTGAAATCATTTGCGATTATTAGGATATCTGCTTTCAAATCTTTTTTTATTCTTGGAAATCATTTTTTAGTCTCGTCCTATCAACTTTGAAGATGGTTCTCTGGATTATACTGAGATTGATGATATCGCACCACTTCCTTTATATGCGTTGATCACCGCCGATATGGACACAAACGCCGAAGCTGGAGAAAAAGCTGAGGCTTTTAGCGGCGTATGGCAACTTTCTGTTTTTTATATTACATAGACCTTAAGCTGAATATGGTCCTTTTCCTAAGTCATCTTAGGTGTGAAAAGTGACAACTGCAAAACGTTGGTGTGATTATTAGTTTGTGGAGCCAAGAAATTTTTCCTTTTTTTTCATGTGGATTCCACATTTCATGGTAAAAATAGAGTTTTACATTAGTCAGAAGTTCTTAATACAAAATATGCTTCTAAGAACTCAAGAAAACCATTTCTTAACCCATTCCTGTAGGATTTTCTTCATATCGCTAACCTTGATCTGTTATCTTTGTAAATATACTTGGTCGAACAGCCATCGGTTTCAACTATTCTATACGGTTTCTTTTTTCCAGAACTTCCATCCTTCTTACGATTCACTTTTTTCGTCCGATAAACTGGACGACGACGATCTTGACGAAATGCTTCGTGAAAATGACTCTGTTGGTCATACACGTTGTCCATCAACATCAAGCGTTGATGCTAAAGACAGTTCCTTCCCTATATCCTTTACTGCGGAACATAATAGGTTAGTTTTTTCTGCCCTTTTTTCTAAGTTAACTTTTTGTTCCTTATACTTATAAATATTTTCTCATGTTTTGAAGGGCTCTTACTGAACTCCTCACCCATACACATCTTCCTGGATTGTCAAGTGTTGACCAGATGCATTTGCTGGCTATAGCTGACACCTTGAGTCACTTTTCTACTAATGTTATGGACAAACTGACACAAGCTAATGCTGGTTGGATATCGTTCTACTTTTTTTTACAGAAAAGGGAAAAATTCGTAACTGTGTTGTTATATAAAATTTTTCTTTAGCAATGAAACCTGTGATACCTTCGGTACTGGGAGATTCGATGGCAGGAGGATATGCAGCTGCCGCATCTGGAATAGAGACTGTCGACGAATGTGGACTTCGATATTTAATGGCCATGAAACAGCACGAATACCTCCTGTTGTGTCTTCCAATCAAACAAAGGATGGAGCTGAAGAAAAATGGAATTGCTTCATCGGATATTATATGGGCACAACACTCGGAAACGGAGACTGAGCTCTTGAATGCCATTCCTAGTTTACAAAAATCTAATCCAACGTGGGAAGAGCTGAGAAGTCTCGGGATTGCATGGTGGCTTAAAAATACCGCCAGTTTGAAGATATGCGTGGAAAAGGTGCATTTTAGTTGTACTTAGACGGTGATGTGCACGATTTGCTTCATTAATAGCTTTCCTCACGTCTTAGTTTTGGATGTTTTGTAGCTTTTCAGCTCGCTAAAGCTGCCTTCCAGCAGAACCAAGACCCTATGGATTCCTCTTTGTTTTATCTTGCTCTCAAGAAAAAAAATCTCCTGACTCATCTTTTTAAGGTAAAATTTCATATAGTGAAACCTTTGACTTAGATATTATTTCGTTCTTAAGCTGTTATTTGGTGCGATCAACGGATCGGCAAATTTTTTTATCATTTATACTTAATTATTATTCCTCAGACCATCCGTAACCAGCAAATGGCGGACTTTTTCATGCAAGACTTTAACACTGATCATTGGAAAAAGGTGAGTGCTAGGGCAGCAAAGGAGTACAGAACACGGAAATAAGAGGCTTGTTTTGAAGTCTTAATCATATTAATTCCTTTAGGTTGCTGCCAAAAACGCATTCGTCTTGATGAGCAAACAGCGATTCCAACACGCAGCTGCATTTTTCTTGTTGAGTGGTGGCCTCAGGGATGCACTTCAGACCATTCTCCATAAGTGCAATGATTTACAATTGGCAATGGTAATTCTGAGACTGTATGAATCTGATATCGACTCCCAGCAGTCGCTGCTCAAAGATATGTTGTGTCGGTAAGAGTGTCGTTGTTTTTCTCATTTTTGTTACACATTCCACACATGTCACACATCATTTGTGCATGTTTTTAGTGAAGTCCTTGGTCAGTCCGTCGAGGAGTTCGAACAAATGCGCGGAAATGAAGAAGATGATAGCCCTCTAGGCTATGGAGCAAGCAGGGACCCGTTTGTCCGATCAATGGCATACTGGATGTTAAAAGACTATTCTCGCTCGGCTCATACGCTTGTCCAAGAAGCTCATGGAGATAGTGCTACCTTACGCACTAATCTTTCGGATATATTTAATTTCTACTCGTTTCTGCGGAAGCATCCACTGGTTATGAGGGCAACGTCTCACCAACGCTGGTGCTCAGGTTGGCGAAATCATTGTATGACAATTTTTTGTATATGGTTGTTATGCTAGGTTTAGGTTGGCTCAACTGAACAATTCCTTGTTGTCGCAAAGCAGTTGGCCATCGGAACGCCGGTGTATTTTTTCAGCGAATTTTTGCTACGGTTATAAGGGACTTCTCGCTTTCTTTATCTGAATTGGCAATTTTTTTCAGGTTATATTTTCGAACGGCTGCTGAGCACATGGCTCACGGATGTCCTATGCTTGCACTGGATGTGTTAAGTCGGCTGCCGAAAAATATCAGCATGGTTAAAGACGGATCTTTTAGAACACTTATAACAGGACAAGTATCCACTACAATTCCAGTTATTGATTCTGTTAAGGACACTGTGGATTGGAGCAAACCTTCGAATGTTATAACTGTATGATATCGCCTAGTCCTACTTTTCGTAGAAAATAGAACACTAGATAATTAGCATGGTATAATTAATTTTCCAGAATGAGGATCTTGTTTTGGAGTATAGTGACGACGACGATGATGAAGAATTCGGCGAAGATGGAAAGAAAACCTCTAAGAAAGGAGCATTATCGAATGGGATTGATGCCCCACATCCAGATTCAATAGTGCTGGATGGAAACCAGTTTTTCAACGTTTGTCGGCTTTTAGTTTTGTGTTTTTTTCGCAATCTCTTTTCATTTTCTATGGAAATTGTGTCAGGATGTGAGTCGAACACCGGATGTTATTGCCCAGCACTTAAAATTCGTTGCATCACTCAGGATTCTCACGGAAGAATTATCCACATTGGCTAGTGGTTTTGAAGTTGATGGTGGCCAATTGCGATACCAGGTTCATTTTTTTCACTGAGTGCTAATTTCCATTAAAGTTTATTCATAGAAATCGTTTATCAGTCGTAGATCTAGTCGTTTAGAAACATAGTCTTTCTTTAATGAATTTAACAAGTGCTGATGTTCGTCGGTGTTTAGTTGCTGATTTGGCTTGATAAGGAGGTGAACGTTTTGCAAAATTTGTGTGATTATCAGTCAACTTCTGATGCACATGGGGAGAATAGTGAGGAAAATTTCGAACTGGAGAGTGATCCTAACAGTTCTTGTGGCCTTCATGACGCAATAAGAAAGGATCGCACCGAGATTATAGCGAAACTACAAACTATCAAGAAAAGACGAAAGTGGCTGATTGCTAACCAGAAACTGTTGAGGTCGTTCACTTCATACTGTGCTCTTCATTCTGCGCAAAACCATCGTCTTACGTCTGCGTTGATGGAACTACTCTTACTTCTACTGGAAATTCAAAAAGACACAGGAGTTCAACATCTGAGCGAATCAGTTTTGGATACGAATTCGTTTCCTCTGCTTGTGGCATCAGTGTCATCGGCAAAAATGTTCGTTTCATCTCCGCTCTCGTTCATTGAAAATCAGTGCTATGACCTTCTGACCTCAATTGCTGATTTAACCACCGTCCCAGATATGGATAACCATTTGCAAAAGGCTTACAAACTCTATAATCTTAGCCAGGGACTGTCTTCAAGCTTATACCAGTCTTTGTGTGACATGGACCAATTTATTGCTCCTTCAGCAATGCGCTCGGACAAGAAACTGAGGTATAGTTGTCACGTGATCGCAGCTTTTCTGTGCACAGTTGCATCGACATATATTGCTAGTCAAATAATCTGTTGGCGTTGCAGTATCACAAGGCAAAGATCACTTCTTTAGCGTTACGGTACTGCTAGGGAAATGAGACTTTTGTCTTTATTCATCTTTATATCATTTAAATAACCAATTTTACGTTAGTTTTTCATGATTGTTGCATCGGACTCATCAGGATGTGTTTTTGTCCCTTCTACCGTACCCAAACACTGCTGCTGACACTCTTTATACCACTTAATCTATTCCATTCTTTTTATGCAAGAGCACTCGTTTTTAGCGCGTTAACCCGAAGAATTCGGGGCCACACATCCACCGATGATGTTCGGATATCAACACCACCTGATAAATGGCCGGGTGTGAACAGTTTGGTGAGTTTGATTTCGAATGTGTTCACGTAAATGTTTATAGCTCTGACGGTAATCCCTAACATTCATGTACTAGTTTAGAAATTTAAGGTTGCATTATTGAGTCGGGAGAAGGACGATGAAACTCCTCACCTTCGACAGGTTTTGGCGGAATGCTTTATCGCCATAACAATGTGAAATTTTTTTTACTATCATTACATTTAGTACCTTCCTCTTATCACTTTATTTTTGTATGTAATTTATTAATTAGGTCACTGTTTTGTTTTGCACTCGCCGTTTACGACTCGAGGTGGTTGTATCGGTTAGTTGCACATGAGGTGGATGCTACGCAGTTTTCTCTCATATTTGGTGGAGGAGGGGAGAAGAAAGTGCGACATGAGCCTCCTGTTCGACCACCTCGTACGTTATTCAACCTTATTATTTTAATTTGATAATGTAATGTGAGGGCGTGTGTGGCGCAGTGGTCGGAGGTCCCCCTGCGGCACACACCGTGGGATCGCTCCCCGTGGCCGTGGCCCACCATGCCTTCCATCCCTCTGGGGTGGGCAAATTGGTACCATACTTGTCTGGGAGGATGGCAGCACTGGTTCGATACATCGGTAGGCTACCGCGAGTCATTGTAAGGCCAGATATGCATTCAATCACTTCCAAACGATGCTTAATGAAGTCGAATGCATGGCACATCCCTTAGGGATTGATCAACGCCAAGAGCTCTATCCTTTATCCTTTGTAATGTAATGTGGAGTCGCAGTGTAAATTTTATTTTAATGTGTTTTTCTTGTCATAACAGTAGTCTAGCCACGAAATGAACAACATCAACACAACACTAGTGCCAGTGTTCAGAAAATTCAGAGCTTTACTTCCGGTGCTTCTGATTTGTGGTTGTTTCACTGTGTATATGTCTACTAGTTTACCATTTTCAGGTCCCTCCGCTCCTCGTACAAGGAAGTCGTCGAATGTTCCTGATGCAGAGGCTTTGCGTTCTAAATTGCATGCTAAGGTTTCGTTTATGGAGTTTGGATAGGGACTATAGAATCCTGGTTATGTATTTGCAGTAGTTTAGATCACTTACTATGTCAGTGAGTAAATCTCGTCTAATGTTTAGCTTTTCATGTTCAGGTATTTGGGGCAGATGTACCTCAGTCCGGTCCAAATTCCGGTCAAACATCACCGGCTGTTGAGCATACAGTGACGAAATGGATACCGCCGCAAAAGAATATCGTGCAATTTTTCGCTGACAAGCCAACAATAAATTCTAAAGATGAACTTGGTGTGGACTTTGATTCAGACGATGAATCGGGGAAAAGCACAACGAGTGACTTAGAGGAAGATCGGTGTGTTTTTATTTATTCCTTGTTCTGCTGAGTAGTGTAACATAAGTCCACCATATTTCTTCTTTGGATTTCCATTTAAATTGCTTCTCAGAATTGTGCAAGTTGGTGTTTTAAATCCTTGTAAATGAATCTATTTCGATGTCGCATCGGGTCGTTATTTTGCACAGAATATGTGTGTTTTTGCTAGAAGTCGTTTCTTCCACCTTGTTTGACTTCTGTACACATTCCATGCCATCTGTATTTTTTCTGACTGCGTAACACTTCAGGTGTGAGAATGCAAACCCGACATCATTTGCATGGCAGTTAATACGTTTAGTCCTAGTGGAGCAGCAAATTTACAGAATTCGTCATTTCATAGTGCTCGCTGGGTTTGATCCCAATGGTAATTTGTAATTTTTATCCATTTGTTCATTTATTTTTCTTACATTGAATTTTAAATATAGAACATTCGTTGACTGTCAGGTTTTTTTGTTTCTGAAATTGACCTTGTGTTAGCTGTCTTTTTTTTCTTCTTTTGAACGCATTAGTGCATATATACGTGTATATATACATACTACGTTGAATTACTTGCATTCAGAGATCCCTGGCGTGGCTCCTCGAGTTCAAGCTGTTTTGCGGCTCCTGGATGAGTGGGAAATACAGTTGCGGCAGTGTTTGAAGTCATATCGTGGAGGTTGTCCGGTTGATCTTCTACCAAATATGACCATCGACACTGCGGACGCGAACTCACCTCCAATGAAGAAATATGCGGTCGTAACGGAGAAGCACAATACACCTTTTGAGTCTGAAGACCCTCGCGCAGGTCCATTGCAGCGGCTATGGGCGTATTTGACCAGACAAGAGAACTTGCAACCCTTGTTCATACGTCATATTTTTGCATCACGTGGCCAGCAGGTGCGTTCTGTTAATGATCCAGTTCTGCGGCTTGGCCTGTTGAAATTTTTTGGCTCAACTACTACTTGAGATTACTTCTTAGGAGCAACCAATCGAGAAGAATGATGCCTTGGCTACTATTGAGAATCATCCACTGCCTGATGCGTTCAAGATCATACAAAAGGATAGTGAACCTATTGTTGCTTTTGCTTGTGACCAGGTATGCCCGGAAAGTGATACCATTGTTCCTTTGGGATTTAGCTCTCTTTTATTATTCAAATGTGTTTTAAATTTGATCCAAGCGTAGAAATTATTGATTTTCAACAATGTTCTTGCTCTTCTTGGTGGATCATATAATTGGACGCTTAGGAAAGACCTGGTTGGTTAGTGGTTTCCACTGGTCGAGAATTGCAAGAAATGGACATTTCTGGTATATTTGAAGAGTGCAACAACGCATCTTCATGGTTGTACAACCGAACTGAATTAGATGTACGACTTTAACTTCTGAAGTGTAACATCTTTGTATTCCTTAATTATTCATTTCTATTAGCTTTAAATTTTCCCCTACATAGGGTAAACCTACCTTTTCGCCATGATCCTCTCAAGGAAACCGATGATTATCAATTGTTTACCGAGGGATCGACTCAACAAAACCAAGCACCAAAAGCAGCTGCAATGGTAGAACATGTTCATTGTCATTCAATGTTTTTCACTCATTACCATTTTATCATTCTTAGCAGCTTACACCATGGATCATTGATAGAAGTAGAAAAGGTCTTCGTAAGGTAAGTGATGTTGTGTGGTGGTTCTCGTTATGATGTTGTGTTTTTATCAGCATGAGTTTTTGAGTATTGGGAAGCCAGGTCCACTCATGTTTCAGATGTTCAAGAGAACCATAAGTGGTATTCGCCGTATCGATTCTCATCCAAATGCTCCTTTATGTGAGTCAATTTCGTAAGCCGTATAGTGACACTATACTGTATCATAGTTCTATTCTACAACAACAGTCTGCACTACTTGAATACAGTGGAATAATTTCAGATGTCACTGGATCTTCAGATGGATCTATAAGAGTGTGGGAATGGGGTGTTGGCCAACCTGTGTATACTGCCCGTGTTGCCGGTCAATACGCTAAGGTTTCTAAGATCTCTTTCTCTTGCAATGGTAACAAATTCGCTGCTGTGGACGGTGATGGAATGATGTGCCTTTGGGAAGCTTGTCGCTCGGCAGAACTGAAAAAACCATTTTTTTGTAGATCAACCACTCCAATTATTTGACCTAACCTTTCTGACTTCAATGTTATGCTTTCTAATAGTGTTATATAATGTCTTTAGATATACCAATCTCTATTCATATATTGGGCGCGTGTAGCGCAGTGGTTGGAGGGTCCCTGTATACACACGGGATCCATCCCAGCGTCCTAGGCCCACCAAGCCCTCAATCCCTTCAGGGTCATCAAATTGGTGCCAGACTTGTCTGGGAGGATATCACCACTGGCTTTATACATCGGTGGGCCACCGCGAGTTATTGAAAAGGCCAGATATGCATTCAGTCACCTCTAAAGATGCTTAATGAAGTCGAATGCATTTTGTATCGTTCAGTGATTATTCAGCGTCGAGAGCTTTATCCTTTCAGCTTTCATCTGTATATTCAGAGTCAGCGATGTCATAACAAATCGGCGTCAGACGTACGATTTCTTGGTCATAGTTCATCAGTGTTAGTAACTGCTGGTGCTTCTTCCGGAGAATTCAATTTGGCGCTATGGGACACCTTATTGCCACAAAACCGTGCTTTAGTTCACTCATGGGTCGCACACAATGAAGGAGCGTCGGTGGCGATGTACTTGCCGAACCAGCAGGTACTTCATTTAAAATTATTTTTGTGATGTTTTGCTTCTTTTTTTTTGCTATCCACTCATGCAACAAAGTGGTCTTGTGGGAAATTCGAGAACTTGAGAACTTGTATCCTGAACTACCATAACTTTTCATATTGCGGAACAAAGGTACAAATTCGATCGAGGAGAAGCATGTGACTTATGACAGTGTATTAATGATTAGTCTGAGTTTGAATCGTGGTAGTATTGGGGATTCTAAATCACATTCATCCAGTCAGTCCCTGTTTAAAGTGCATTATTTTTTACCTAGGATGTGAAAGGAGTATAGAGAACTATGAAATTTCACTGGGAAGTTAGGAGTCAAGTTTTTACGAGATTTCCTTCTGGTTATACCGAGAAGGTGATTTCCAGGCAATAGTGTCCGGTGGACGGCACGGCGACTTGTGTTTGTGGGATATTCGGCAACGTCAGCTGCGCGCTACTGTAAAAGCGTTTGAATCTCATCAGATTGTTAAGACGTTAGTCACTGATTACACGCAGGACCTGATTGTAGCTGGATCAAGTGATGGTGATATTAAGGTGCACTTCCTATTCGTGCTACTAGGCAAGACTTTTTCTCGGAAATCCTTTTATAATTATAGATTTGGTCAGCTGACATGAACCCGCAATTGATGTACTCACTTCCCGGTGAGCACGCTGCCAAAGGTGGATTCTCATTCAGACAAGGTTTGTAAATGTATTAGTATGTTTATGTCTGAAACGTTATCCGGCATTGCTGATGGCAGTGATCGATAGAACTAGCTGAGAGACAGGCGAAACGAAGGACCCGCATGGTGTGGTGGTGAACGCGTTAGCTTCCGGTAAGGGTAATAGCGCGTTCGTTTCCCACCGCAAACACCTGCGGTCCGGAGTTTTGCAAATATCTCAGCATCATAGAAGTTATATTTCGCAACATACTCTGCCATTAAAAAGAGTAGGCGGTAAGTAAAAAGGTTAAGATTGTGATTATAACTACAGCCCCAGCTTAACTGGGTTCATTGCCGATTTGGGCTCCCCAGATCAATCCGTTGAAAGGTGATTGCTGGTGGCAGTGATCGATAGAACTAACTGAGAGACGGGCGGAACGATGGAGCCGCATGGTGTGGTGGTGAAAGCGTTAGCCTCCGGAAAGGGTAATAGCGCGTTCGATCCCCACCACAAACACCCACGGTGCGGAGTTTTGCAAATGTCTCAGCAGCATAGAAGTTATGTTGTCGAGATGCTTCAAGAGCTGGTA
The DNA here is from genome assembly GCA_018806985.1 of Angiostrongylus vasorum. NCBI lineage: Eukaryota > Metazoa > Nematoda > Chromadorea > Rhabditida > Metastrongylidae > Angiostrongylus > Angiostrongylus vasorum. The sequence goes on from JADANN010000322.1 coordinate 286,395, forward strand.
ATTAGTAGGTGAGTACGGTGGATGAGGCGGACTTTCGCAGCCGATCTTGTTCAGCTTTGCGGCATCTGTTGTGCGATCTGTGGCCGTGCGTTGGTAGTGTGACGTATTACCAATTCGCGAGACATCGATTTGTCTAGTTTCTCCTACTTTCATATTTTCGTTGGATTCTTCCAGCCAATAGAGATGATTATGCTGAGTTCTGGAAGTTCTAGAACAGTTGTACTTGTATTTGCTTCTACCAAATCCTTCATCTAGTCATCGCCAATTACAGAAGGACGTTAATGACCTTCCTCATTCAAATTTTTGTTGCAAACACCGTACTGAGCGTTCATTCATACTTCCTTGGCTCCATAGTTTGCTTGCAGTAGGTGGAAGTAGCGTGGTGATTAGCGATGCGTCGATCAGGAAGCAAAGACTTTAGTTCGACCTCTTATCAACATTTCTCAAATCTACATAACAACGCCTTAACCCGTCTATTTCTATGATCATAGAAAGAATCGGCTCAACCAGCATTCTACGACATTCATAAAGAAGACGAAGTCCTCAAACATCAGCCGAAACGACATGCGAAATGTTCGGAGACAATTGTGGACAATGTATGCGAGGAAAACGAGTCAAACACTAGAAGTGGTGATATCCGCACCGTAGATGTGAGGGCGGATCATTTTAAAAAAAAAGTAATGGTAGAAAGAAAATATTGCTAAAACGTGTATGGAAAGAATAAAACTACAAATCATACGTTGGTTTCCGAATAAGATACATGATTTGTAAAAAGTTTGCAGTTTGTTAATAAGTATTAAAAAGTAATGGAAGTCGATAATTAATTTTTAGTTAACTCTTTATTGCTATGTTGTTGTGTAATGTCCATTCATTCGAGGATTGTTTTTCAGTTGCTCAATCAACGGTACAGGGTGTTCAGCAACTATACATTGACCAACAACTTCGTCTGTTTTCATGTGGTGCAGACGCAAGTCTGAAATTTCGCATGCTTCCCTCAGTTTACAACATAACACATCTCATCTAGTCTTTTATTTTAATGTGAGCTTTGTTTTTCTTCTTATGTCCAAATGTTGCGTAATGTAGATGGTTTGATTATAATTCGTATGAGCGTATTTCTCGAATAGTTTCTCCATTCTTGCCCAGGTAGTTTATTGTTAGATGTTTACTAGTCCGCATAGATGTTGTTAGTACGTATCTCAGAGAAATTTTACTATTTATTCTCTGTACAATATTGAGTAATAACACAATCTAGTCAGCAATTCGTTTTATTTCGCCTACTCTTCGTAAGTGTTGTTGGGATTATCGCGTTGCTAGTTTTTTTTCTAAGAACTCGCCACAGCCATGCCCCTTTATGTTGTTGATTCTCACACTTTCACTGAATTATTCTGTTTATTGGTTTCTGTTCATAACACCTTCCCTTATTCACTTTTTTTTTCGTATGCATAATTTATTTGCGAAATTTACTGTGTACTCTGTTTACAAGCTTACATGTAAGCTAAAAATTTCGAGCTAGTTACGATGTGCAACATTTTTTAGCCTACCACGTGATTTAATAGAATTAATGCCAATGACATTCCGAAATGCTGTTGATCCTTAATGGTTGTGTACAACTAGTTTTAAATACAGATATTATGAGTAGTGACGCTGTAATGAACACTTAGGGAATAAATATGGCCATTGTGTTCGGCCAAGTGTGATTATTCCCACGGCTCATGTATTTAAACTTTCTCGTTATTTCCATATTCTACGCCCTAGAGTGGTTCAATAAGTAAGCGATTTGTTTATTTTTTGATTATAAGGGAAGATGACATGCGTTCAAAATATGAAGGTACGAGAAGTTGCTGAAATACTCCAGTGATGCCCATCGTAAGGTGTCGTTATCAATCTTGAAATGTGAATAAGTGTCGACAACATCCTGTGTGGATTATAGTGTGAGTCTTGGTGGCTAACAATTTCAGCGTTCTCTCTTCGGGTCGAGTTTACCGTGTGGCAATTGCTTCTTAGAATATATGCTTCTCGCCATAAGGGTAGTCATCTCGAATGCATTACAAGCGTTTGCAGCTCAGACGGCTGAAGTGATAATTTGATGAAGCTGCCGTTCCAACTTCAAGAGTCCAGAAATTGAGAGGTAGAAAAAGCATTGGATATTGTGTTGCGACAATTTTTTAGGACGGTATTTCTTCTAGGTTCGTATTTCTACGAAGAATGCCGAGTATAATCATAGGAATAGGGATATTGCAAATCAACTTGAGAGTAGGCAAACTGCTGCTCAAGTACGGTAATTTGCCGGCTACCGTGTTCTATCTACAGTACTAGGTGTGAAGGTGTCGTGGCGATAAATAACTGACAAATGCCTAGCAGGAAAGGTTTCGTTAAACATTCAAAAAAATTACTCCCTTAATTTAGGTTACGATTAAAGTTCTCTCTATGATTCTCACATGAATTGTCAAATAGCATAGTTAAGCGAAGTAATGAAGAGAAGCGAAAGGGTGGTGTCATTCAGAATTGAGGAGGTGGTCCCTGATTGGTTCTTCACAGGCAAAGGCGGGACTTGGGAACTAAATAAAGGCAGGAGATGACGGACTCTGTTATTATTTAGCATGCTTCTCGTCCTGTTTGGAACCTGCTTCCTTGCTAGTGGTGTCATCAGCTATGGATGTGACGTTGCTTCATTCTCGGAGGAACGACATGGATTGGGTCGTCGAGTGTGCAATCTTGAAGTGCGTAGGTTTCGGTCACTATTCTTTCATAGTCCAATTTCTTTTTTATTAGGCAAACTGTGCCGTAGAAGGAAATTTTTGAGAAGAACAAGTGACATAGAATATAATGTAGTTGAGGTAGTTTTAGTAACAAGACCTATGCGGTAAAGCAGAAACGGTTGTTGAGAGATCAGAAAGATGTCGTTTTTTTATTTTGTCGTTTTTCCCTCTTACTATTTTCTAGCCAGAAACCGTTACACGTGCTAAAGGAAATTTTGCTTCGAAGATGTCACATGAAAAGAAGGATTAACGATGGGAGATAGGGAGATTTGGTTAGTATAGCTTGTGAAGTGAGATTCTGCTGGTAGAGCTAGTCATTGTTCGTAAGATAGGATGGACATGTAGAATAAATTTTTGAACATAGAAAATGTTAGTGGTTATGAAGGTTGCTAGATGTGCGGTGCTACGACGAGCTCAGACGGATGAATATGAAATGAGGTACCAGAGATTTCCATGAATGAGCATCCTTTCCACGATTACTACAATATTTAGCACCTTTAGCTTCTTTCGTTCTGAAAAGAGCCATGTTTTGGTTTTTATTTTTTATTTGCGCATGAATAAGAATTTCCGCAATATTAAACTTCTATTTCGCCCTTTAACCAATTACAAGTCAGGAAGTACGACTACAAAAGTGTTATAATTTGACATAGGTTTGCTTCTGACTGCATATGAGATTCGGAGCGGAGTCCAATTTTGCTGAAAAGATTGCGTTTCTATTGTAACTGAATATCACTCTTATGAATATCTAAACTCTGAAATGTCAGGTTGGCGAACTGACGACAACTCATCGCACTATATTATGTATTGCCTTTGTCGAGAAGACATAAAGCCATAGATACTCAAACACATATGATGCGCCATCAAGCTTAGAAGAAAAGGATAAGATATGAATGCTTTTTCAGAACGAAGTTGATGCTCTTAAGTCTGCCCTTCAGGAGATCCTTCAACATACAGGTTCTTTTCATATGAAGTTTGCGCTGTTTTCCCAACACTAGGAGAAGTTCAGTGATTTCAGACCACACTTTCAATAGCAAGCCAGCAATGGAGAAGAGAAAGAACGAGTTTATTCGGTTTGGAAAACGCAGTTTGAAGTAAGTTTAGTTCAGAAACGGTTTAAGTCGTTGTCAGTATCGTCGACTATAATCCAAAGAGAAAGCGCCGTAAGTTCTTGATTGCAAGGATTGCTTGTTGCTAATAAATCTTCCTAATTCTTCTAGAATTAGATTTCAGTTTTTTCCTATTTTTTTTTCTTCAGACCGGATGTTTGCTAGTAATAATTTTTCAGCGATGTTAAAAGGAAAAACGAGTTCATCCGTTTCGGAAAGCGAAAGAATGAATTCATTCGGTACGACTATCAGTAGTTAATGTCGTATTTGACACAAGGTTTACAAATTCTTGGTTTAGATTTGGAAGATTCGACTCAACCCTTGGAGACAGTGATGTAGGTAAGACATTCCACGAAAATCAACTGACGCTTGTTTTTACGAGTCCTCTAAAAACTCTGTTTTCAGTTGAAAAGCGCAAGAACGAGTTCATTCGCTTTGGATAGTCGGCTCCCGCTAAAAGTATACATTGTTTAATAAATTACGTGTCATTGAAAAAAAAGTGTGTTAAAATTGTTTGCATATTTATTGGAATGGGTAACAATCATGATTATATAATAAAACAAGAGGAAAAAAGAAGGTGTTATGAAAGGGAAGTCTTCTAACATTTCTATTGTTCATTTGCTCTAGCTGAAAAATATCATTGAGGGGAACCATCAACATCGAACGAGGTTGTAACTCATTTAATGTGCAGCGATGTCCTGTTGATTGTCCACCGATATTGTGGTGGCTAGAGAACCCTTTACTGCTGAATGTGGAGCCGATAATTGCAAGATCATCAGGTAATATCTTAGGTGCTCCATAGTAGACCAAAAGTCCAACAAATTTTTGGAGGGTAAAGGGTTCGGAGTTGAGGCATTCTTTGGGAATTCGATATGCAGGAAACTCGTATAAGCATTTCGGAGTGAACGAATGCTTATTTTAAATTTAAAATGAAACTTGGGAGAGCATCGATCAATCAAGTCAGCGTTTCTTCCTCGCAGACAACTCAGGTACCAATGTGTCGACTCCAGAAGTAGAGACGGCGTGTTCAGTTCGTGCTCTCGAGATCGAATCATCGACCTTGTGTGATCAACTTGATAGTGCACAATAACCCTGTTATTTAAATGAAAGTGGAAGTGTGCTAAATTTGCCTGCGAAAAGAGCTGAGGAATGGCTTAAATTCAACCGTAAGTAAGAGGGCTGAGCGTTTCCTTCAAAAAAGCTTAAATAAATTTCAAACACAGATAGCTTGAATCCTGGATTTGCAGATTTGGAAGAACTTAGTACTTTTCAATCTCTTCTTTTTATCTATTGATGCAGTGGTAATTGTTATCTTCAGCGTAAAGAATTGCATGAAGCTTTCTCAATGATTTCAGGACTGGCTTGCAAGTCAAACATACCCCCTTGGAATTTAGATAGTTACGATTTTAGTCATGTGAAACAAATAATTAATATAAATCCATGCCTATGAAACTTGCCCACGTAGGGAAGATTATCGAAATAGGGAAGCAGAGAAGTAAATACTAACATGTTAAGGAGGAAAAAAAATTGAAGAAGAAAAGGGAAAAAAATAGTGCGAAAATAGTAATATGTCCTTCATACTCATAGTTGTAGGTGTCGCCTATCAGGCTCCTCTTAAGCGAGGAGTACAACTTTTTGTCATTTAGTGATTCTATTGAGAAGGTAGGCACGGAAGCTGCTTTGGATTTTTTCGTAGCACACATTCCCACCTAGATGACCATGTTGATGAAACATAGAACTTAGGTGAACACGCCGTAGGATCAGTTGCAATGCACAGTTCGCGGATCCGTACTAAGGATCACGCCTTTGCCACGATACTGTGAACCGTCAAGTGGGTTATCTAAGCAGTTACGAATACGGAATTCCTTTTGCTTTAGCTTCGTCGACACCTACTTACATCTTTTTATTTAATAGACTATCGCACTAAAAAACCTATGGATGAAGTGAGTAAGCAGTCGTGAAAACCATATCATAGTGTGGATTAACTGGACAGTACACTTGTTATATCTCATAATTTTACACCACATTTCAATGCCATTTACGTTCACGGAACACCAATTCAGCAGAAACTTCCGGTGGTTTCTGGAAGTTTGGTTCACCATTTCCGGTGTTTTTTTCGATGCTTTAGAAAAAATTTACTATCTTGAAATATTATTAGTTTTTGTACCATGCAGAGTCAATCCATTATAATTTAAATACTTGCCACAATATGCCAGACTCTTAAGACACTATGATTGTAAAATTCCATCTCTTTTTTTTTGCTCGGTTCTTCCTTTCTAAACGATCTACGCAAGAATAAGATGCATTGAGGCCGCACTGAACAAGCGATGAGTCAAAGTTCTCGCTCCAACGAAAAGGAAGGGAAGGGTTGCGTTACTTACTACCTCTACACAGTAGATAAGTGTGAGTTTTTCTTAGGGTTATCTTCCGAAAGAGGAAAGTTCCATTAAAGGTGTTGTTTGTTCCGTTCAACTTACATTGCACTCATGAAGTAAAAGCTTTAGAATTACACTGATAACAATTTCGCATTACCGTTAAAGCGGAAATGATGGCAATGGCAACTACGTGATTGAGGCATTCTGATTTTAACGTGCATCCTGAATCCAAGGGCTTGTGGGTCTCGAATGTTAGAGGTGCTGTTCAATACACACGCCGCCTTGGGTTCAATCCTTGTATGCTTTGGATGAACCAGGACGTCCATCCTTCCATGACACAATAATAGCTCCTTACAATTAGAACAAAAGTGCATTCAGTCACCTTTATGATCCTTAATGGAGTCGAATGCACGGTGCACTTATAATTTTCAATACTGTTCATCTCATATGCATTTTTCTGAATTTTTAGGTAATTCCTACCTTTAGTGTTGTAATGGAAAACCTGATAGAAAACTTTCGTGCTTTCTTCAGTAGCTGTTGCTTGTCCTCTGCAAAGGTACCATACGAGGTTTCTATTTGTGCCGAAGTTCAAAGTTAAAACTTCAATGGCTAAACTTCCATCTAATCATTAACAATGGGCAAGTACACAGTACGATAATCAACCATTGAGGGTATGAGAAAAGCACAGCTACATTTTGTTTAATGAGATAGAGAAGATTCTCTGTAAAAACCGTCACAAACAAAGTGAGAAACATCCGTAAAATTAAATAGTCTTGGGCAATCTTGAAGAAATTACGAAAGTAGTTGGACAGATTGAATGGAACACTTTTCTTCAAGATTGTACTTGTGGATTCGTTTTAAGACTGTAAACATGACATTGTGCAATTTGTGAAATGATATTTCCCCAGTTTCAAATGGCCTTGGATGTTTTTCGTTTAGCTGAAATTCTACTGCTATGTGTCAGTCTTCAATAAGGAAAAGTCGACTCTCAGATCGGCCTAAATCGACTAAATAGGAGAAATTTTGTAGCCGCAAACTTCTGGAATTTAACGTCGAGCTGACGCATTTTCATTACTTCTATTGATTTTAGACCTTTGTTTAGTAGTAGATTGTTATTACTAGACGTTTTCACTAGGTTGTTTTTTCAACACTCTCGCGACGACGCCTAATTTTGCTTCTTTGCAAAGTGTACGACGCCTAGTATTTCTTTGTGCTCACTGTGACACTTATAAATGTCACATCAGACTACTGAGGTGACTTCATTATGACACCTTTAGAGGTCACTCGTCGCGAGAGCACGAGCAGATCTACAGGTAAATCTATTCGAGTCTATCAGCCACTTTTTTAAAAAAAAAGTGAAATAGTCTGCCATCTGAAGCTTTACAAATCCCACCGAATTCAGCATTACACGAATGAACTTTTTAGTTTTCTACTTCATGAAGCGTGAAAGAAAGGAAGGGTACTTCAACGTCGAACGGTTTTTTTAATCATTCACGGCAGTGCAAACCATAAATAGCCCATAGCCTCTGCAATTGTACATATATATATATATATATATATATATATATATATATATATATATATACACATACCTATACATATAATACATTTGCAATATTCATTGAGTCTCAACAGGCAAAAGTAAAGCTCCGGATTAGAAAACGCGCATTGTTATTAATGCATGAAGTTGAGGGATACTTTAGAGCTCATGGTTAAGAACAGAATATAAGAAATTTAAAAATATTGCATTTAGCCTCAGCTTAACTGGCAATGCCGATATGGACTCCACAGATCAATTCCATTGACGAGTGATTACTGATGGCACTGATCGATAGAACCGAAACGAAGGACCTGCATGAAGTGGTGGTGAACGCGTTAGACCCGGGAAAGCGTAATAGCGCGTTCGTTCCCCACCGCAGGCACTTGAGGTCCGGAGTCTTGCAAATATCTCGGCACCAATGTGGTTGTATTTCGTATAATATCCTGCCATGGAAAAAGGCAGAAAAATAAAAAGTAAACATTATATTTAGCGTTATGTTGGAATAAAATGACGAGTTGCAGAATAAAGGCTAGATCACTTCAAATTGTTTATGTTTGAGTTCCGAAAGAATGGAAAGATTACACAAGACTTTGTTTTTACCACATATGACAGACATTTTATAAGGCACAGTCTAAAAAATTCCAAGTTGGATTTAGCTAGTGGACGAAAGTGAGAAGGGCAATTAACGACGACGTAGCAGAGTGGGACATTTTGGAACTCGTTTCCCAGTCTCAACTATCTGCAGTAAGCCAATCGTACAGAAGTGCAGCCAGCGCTCGACATCTTCACATCTATGTGAAAGATATATCCGAAGAGTTCTGTGAAAACTATCCTAGTTGATATTACTCAGACTGCACCGTTTCAGCACTGACTCCAATGGTGCGCATCAATCCGGTTGTCGACTAGTCCACACGACCCAACACACTGCGTTGTCTGGATAAAAAAAGTAGAACTAGACATGTCGCACTAATGTACGGTCCTAGGGCTCTTCATCTTATAGTTTCTTTTCTAATCAATTCATGTTTCGTCTAGTTATAGTAGTTATTGTGCAGCAATATGCTTTGGTAACTCTTACAAAGACGTTTCCAACTAGTTCTCTCTGGTTATGTTCTCCAGTAGAATTCTATGTCAGCTTTTTGAAATGACCTATTTCATAGACATCCCACATCTCTTCTTATAGATAATTGTTAAAAAACCAAAAAGTGTAAATTGGAATCTCTTAACTTTCGCAATTCACCTTTATTATCTGTGATTTCATTCATTATGGAGTAAATCTATTCGGCAGAAGTAACACCTACTTTTTGTTCCTGCTGCATGTAAAAGTGGATCATAGAGCTTTACAGGCCCGCAGAAAATAACAGCTGCGCTCTTTCTGTACAAGAACATCTTGTTTTTGTTATTTTTGTGAGGTGATTTGTAATTTGCCACTTATACACTGTCGAAGGCTGTCATGAAGACAATGTTTTCTTCTGTAAACTTACTTAGCTTTTTTGGCGTGAACATTTAGGTAATTTGCTCCACGAAACAACCTCTCATGTTTTTTGCAAGTGTGGGCAAGTTGTAACTGACCACAAAAGTACAACCGCATAACTATGTCGCATGTACACAGAATGCTACGTCATTACGACGGAGTAGATACGTGGAGCTTCCCTTCTAAGCGTCTCAAGATATGTACAAGATTGCTTTTTCATTGAAATCTATACAGGATCCGGGGACGAACCCCACATGGTGGCGACTGACCCGCTCGAGACTTCCCAGCACTGGGAAGATCCGTGAATGATGGCAATGAAATGATTTGATTCTTTGCTTGAAGTTTTTGCGTTTGGTGCTAATGCATTTTTTTCAAAATAAAACGTGAACGTGTAACTTTTTTGCTGCCAATTTGTCTCACCGAAAGCCGTGTTCTGCGCTTAAGACAAGCAGACTGAAGAGATGAACGATGATCGCTGTCGCCAAGCCACTGGAAGAACATGTAAAGGCAAAAAACGAATCTCTGACATCATTTTGCTTTTAAAATTACGTAAAACTCTATGATAACTGTTAATAATGAAGATAAGATAAGTTCGAAACTACAAAAACTGCTACAATGAGGGAGACTTGTGTTTCTCTTTGTATTTTACATTACTATTTATTCTTGAGTTATTCTTTTTTATTGTTATTTATTAATACTGTTTCTCATTTCCTCCTGCTTATTTCTACTTTTTACCTATTGATTTTTCTTTAATTTGTTATAATTTCGCTGCAAATGACTCATTTCTACCATCCTTCTGCTTTGTTTCGTTCTTCTTGTGTCATTTTTGCTTCATTTTTTTCATTGTTTCATTTATTCATCTCCATTGTTACGAGAAAAATCATATGTCAGAACCTGTCAGTCAGAATCTGTTACGTCCATAAACCTGTCATGTTTGTTTGTTCTTTAAATAGACATGCGACCTTAAAATTTCATACCAAGTAGATATCAATGAATCCGAAATGACAACATTCTGTACTTGGCTCAGCCCAGCATTGCGGATTTATTCTTATTAGCGTAGAAGTGAACACATTTTAAAAACTTTGTCCCACTTTCTATAAGCCATTCAATTAAAATTTTTTGTAAGTGGCATTAAAAATACATTCGGCATTACAGCTGCAATGCAAATGACTTCATTTCTTTTGTTGAATACATTAGGACGTAACAGTGAACTAACGAAGCTCCAGTGAGTTTTGAAAAACCATAAAAAACAAAGGAAAAGTGTACTTCATATCCGTTTCGTAAATATTCATTGCGATGGTCGACTGTCAAGCTTAATCGGCTTTCGAATTACTTATGAATGAACCATCAGCGAACTTTCATCACTTTTCTTAGAAGACAATGCTTTGACTTGGTTAATTCTAGAAAAACTGAGTTGGACGTTATGTGGCTTTGCAATGATTTCTTCATTAGCCAATTTGCTTTATGCTTCAGTCATTTCTTGTTTTTTTCGTTATATCATCTTTGGTTTCTATTGTTCATTTTTTTCGTACTGAAAGGCAACAGTAATGAATTGATTAAAGTCATATTTATTCAAAAATAGAAGTCGGCGTTGGTTAGTTCCACTCACTTTACTTCTCGCCTAACATAAACTACACTTAAGCTGTCGAAACAAGATGAACCGAAGGATCATAGAGCTTTAATGCAAAAATCCGTCACATAATCAATATTGAATGATTGGTAACTAATTAAATGTAAAGTAGACTTTCCGTGCGACGTTGTTCTAACACGAGTTCAAATTTAGTTGTCGACCGAATAATGGTAAAAATGTATATATATATATATATTATATATATATATATATATATATATATATATATATATATATATATATATATATATATATATATATATATATATATACTTTACTTACGCTTTGTGTTTGAATGAAATTTTCAAGATGGAACCACACATGTGTAAAGTATCAACAATGAGATGACTATATCAAAGATCCATTCTTGGATGAAGGTGTGAAATCATTACACTTCCTTTCTCTCTCTCTCTTTCTTTTTACTTGATCATACCTCATACCATTAATGCTCGTCATTTGCTTCTCTTTTTTCGTCGTTGTCTTGCTACTTCCCTTTTATCTCTTTCATTTATCTCTTTCATTGTACATCATTAAATAACTATTTAGTTATGTTTGAGACTTTTCTACAAAGAAGTCGCAGTAATAATACTTACCAGCATTCTAGTAAATTGAGTATTTTTAACAACAGAAAAAGTATTCCCTGAGTTCAACTCCACTCTTCAGTGCTGAAGTGCTTTGTTTGATTCTTAGTTAAAATGAGAATGTCTAATAGTTTGGCTGAACTGGTCATTTTGGATTTCGCACAACGTTGTAAAGGACTGGTTATCCATCTGTCCGCTAAATACCATGCACGTACTCGTCTCACTCCAACCAACTCGGCTCCTCCATACGTCAAGCCATTAATGCTCGTCATTTGCTTTGTCCATAGCTGTTACCATCGCCCTGTCGCTCTGAGAAATCTATGCCTCTATTTAGAAAAATTTCATTTGATTTTGGCACAAAAATTTTTTTAACTACACCTTCCTTTGTTCCATCCATTTTTCACCTTCTTCAGTGGTATCCTTTGTATCTACCTCACCGAGCCCATTCTCGATGTGGGAATCTACAATTGACGTACGAACTGGTAGTGAATGTGGTTAATTCATAATTTAATTTATGTCCATCGACTGAGCTAATAAGAAGAATTTCGAACACTTATTTTCAAATCACATAATCTGGTTGAAATTCGATCTGTGTTCGTGCAATGTGTTCGACAGCCAATTTCGGATCCATATTGAATTCCTAAGCTAAAAATTCGGCGCTTTGTGTCGAACTAGTTGGCCTCGATCTGGTTTCGTATAGCCGCATCCAGTAGTGGGCTAAACTAAGGGTTGCAGCGTAGAATGGCGACTATAAAAGGCCATAGTTCAAAATGGTGTGTCACTGCTGCTTGAACGTTTGGTGTTCTTTGTTCCCATGTACTATTTTTTGGGTATTTTTTGAGCCAATACATTGTTAACTACGTCATCATCTTAAGATCTCACAGACATGTTTAGCAGTTTTCCAGGTGACTGAGCGATATAGGTAAACGAGAAGGTATCATGATGACAAAGAACAGTGCAAGATGATCTGTTAAACGACTCACAAATAGGGTGCCGCTTTTTGTTGTTGGTAGTTGTATTTCGTCATGACTGCAGAATGAGGTCAAACTAGAATGGTACTAATTCGGAAAAAGTAAGTATAATCGCTTATAGCGCCCTTATTATTAATTGTGTAATAGTTAGAAAAAGAAGTATGGAGTGACCAAGGTATCAACAACCACTACGTCGACAGAAATTTAAGACCATTCGGCGCTAATAACATGGTGTCGCACCACGTTCCCACTCATGATATCGGTCATCGCACATCATCTCAGCTATTAGCAACTGCGATATCTGTTGATTTCTTTTCAATGTTAATAAGATGTCGTTTTCATTCAAATGGAAGTCGTCTTCCGAAGGTGTGGTAAAACTAGTGTTTTTTAAGTTCATAAATGAAAAGAGCTGTTGAAAAGAAAAATGACTGGACGACACGAAATTGTGGGAGTCGAATTCAACCCAATCTTGTAAATCATGTCCTTATTGTCGTACTAATTTATTCGACCACTTTACTACGAAGTCACAATTGCAAGTGAGATCATTGTGAGCTGATTTGAAATATTAGGTGGTACGAATTATCAATGCATTGAGGGATAACAGATGTGGATGTTGCCTTTAGACTTTCATCAGTCGTTTAGAGAAAATCGGTGCATAATATCCAGTTGAGTCAACGGAATTTCTCTCCATTATTTTTTCACTTTTTGGACACATCTGTGGAGATCGACGTTTCTTTTCAGAATTCCAAATTCACAGCAAACAAAGCCCACATTTACGACAGTCGAGACAGAAACTTGGCTGCATGGTGGCAAGGCTCCCATCGATACGACACGTTTGATGGCTGCCTATGGTTATGAGCTGGAATCCCTTATACAGGTTTCTCTGATCTGTAGCAAAGAACTTTTCTGAACGCTCTTGTGGCAACTATGTTGACTCCCACACAGTTCTACTCGAAGGCGGACTGCTCAGGTTGCAAAGTACAACTTTCCCTCGTTTATCAGAGTGAACGCGCGATATTAATACAAAGCAGTGACAATTTTTCGTGTATTCCACGTCGTTAAAGTGTAAAATCGCTGTCATTTGTATTATCAGAGACGGAGAAAGTCGTCGCTTTCGCTGTGTGACCTGATTGCGATTCGAAGCGTATCGAATGGTCGTTCACCTCACAGCTTAGTCTCATCCACAAATTAGAATCCTCTTGCAGGATGCTATCTGACAAGTGCAGCTTAGTAAATATTGCTGATTCACCAAATCGCAATCTTTTCCAGCATTTTAAAGCGTTGAAAGTTTTTGAATCTTCAATTGCGATTGATTTGGATGAAGCTGTGCCAAAAACGCATGCGCATATCAGAACATATTTTAAAAAAGCCATTACTCCACAAAAACATAAAATTCATTGCCTAGCGTCGTTTAGTGAAATAATCCCAACTGCAATGGTTTTTTATTCTAAGCCGCTCGAATAAGATTCTAAACCATGAAAATTACGTAACATTCCAGAAATCAGCTCAGACATCGTGGTGCTCATTGCCGTATAGCCTTTCCTTTTTTTCGGCGGTCATTAATCTCTACAGCATTAGACTAAGTGAGGTGTTTCTGACTGGGACTCATTCGCTGAACACGGTTTGCTTCGGCGATGTTCCAACATCGATTTGTAGAAAAAAAGAGAGAACATGCTGCAAAAAATTGCTACGTTGCCAATGTTGTTCGGGTTCTTTGTAAACATCCTATTTCTGCGCACTCACGATATATCAACTTCTCTATTATATGTTTATTTAAATCCTCTGTTTAGAAACGTAAATAGGTGGAGTGATTAGTTGTTTGTCTTTTCGATGTGACGCGTTCGCCTTCGTATCGAGTCGGATCTTCCTCATTGGAGCATGTCTCAAATGAGGCATTTTCACCCGGCGACGCTCTCTTGTGCAGGATGCTGGTTGTGGATAATGATGATTGTCCGATGACAACAACTTGCTTTTTTCGGGCAAGATGGAGTGGTTGATTTGGGACGAAAAGGCAATCTGTAATCACCTTCGGACGTCTTTCGAACTTTTTTTGGTGCATGTATTTTTTTTCGAGGTGTACAATTAGTCTGTTTGTTGTCAGTGAAAGAACACTAGATGAACGTTGACGGAGAGATGTAACAAAGCCCAACACTTCTGTTTGGCTATTATGAGTTGGTCAATATGTTGAAGTGTCGCCGGTTTAGCGAAACTGGAGAGTTTAGAATGCGTAAGCACAATCAGATAGTTATAGGAGCACAGTGCCTCGACAATAGCCGTCCGCCCTCCACCCTTCTTCGTTCTCCTCGATGCTTTTTCAGTTCTTCGTCCGCTGCGCGAAGTTTTCGGACTATCCAGTTGAATGGTTTTTGGAGCCTTGCTGTTCTCTTCTGTCCCGCAAATTCAATAAAAGAAAGAGAAGATCGAAGGCTTTATCTAGCTATATTTTTTCAAGGCACTTTTCAACCAGCACATCTTATTTGTCTTGTTTTAATGCAGCGATGAAGTACGCAATGGACCACTAACTGTTTTAGTGAGTTGACCTACTGAGACTCCTTGAGCAACTTCAGGGCCGTTCTATTTTTAATTTTCTAGTGCGTTTTCTGAACAGGTTAAATAGTTCTCTTGCTTTCTCACTGTCGGTACTGCTAACTATACGTTACTACCACAGTTTTAAAGCGGATCCACCTGATCACTAAAACTAATCTACTTAAGTAATCTAATAGCTTTCGAATTTTAACTACTTTGGGAGTGTTTATAATGGTCAGTAGACAGAGCAATAGAAGTGAAATGCGAGAGCCCGATCGGTTTATTACGTGTTTTGAGATTAGAATAGAGTCGTATCAGCCGCGAAGCACGACCGACAACACTGCGTCTAGTCAGTGCTCTAGATAGTCCTTGACTTGATTATGATTCGTTTTCATTCTCGACACCTCCCAGTGGGAATCTGGGTTACTCTATCTCTCGTGCATTTCTTCTTTTCATAATATCGCCATTCTTTTTCGGTCTTTGAAACCTTTGCCTCGTTCACACTACGTGACCAGAATTATTTCAGTGTCAGCAAATTTCGCCTTCCACTATGACAATTTCACTTGCGAAAAAAATTTTTTCTCACCCACTTAGTGCTACTATTAGTTATGTAATATTTTTTCTTTACAGTGTCATCTCATCAATGAGCGTGCTCTCATTGGAGCCGCTAATTCGACGAATCTTCGAAGCCTGGGGGCCAATCGCCTACAGGTTCCGATGGGCTTTATTTATTTTTCCATTTATTCTTACCGTCGGCCTTTCGCTAGGCTTTCTGAAAATGAACACCCTTCGAGTTGATGATCCATCCTACGTTTTCACCCCATCTGATGCACGGTTCGTTCCCCCAGACCTTCACTCTATAATACAAATCGTATAATAGTCGAGTCTTTTGCTGTGAGCTTACTTATCAGTTTAGTTTGAAGTTTGAACTTTACTAGAATAAATTCAATTAGAAAATGGTTCTTACCTTTATTAAGTATTTGTCTAATGCTCGTTTCTAGGTGGCGTCGTGAACTGAAGATTTTCTCAGAGAACTGGCCTTTGAACGAGAACAAATTTTTACCGGGAAAGTCATTTGAGACAAAACGCTTTATTAATGTTTTAATCCGAGCTCGAGATGGTGGCTCAATACTGAGAGAGGAAGTGCTAAATGAGATTCAAGTTTTGAATCAGTGGATCTCCAACAACATCAGCGTTTCCACCGATGATGGACGATTCAATCTCACCTATCAGGTGGAAGATTGCTTTTCCATGTCCAGTTCTTTTTATTTCACCAATTCTCTAAAAGATTCTATTAAAAATCGTAAATCGATTTTTTTTCGATAGCTCCCTCTTTTGCAGGATCTATGTCTCAGCTACGATTGGGTTTGTGGTGGTAACGAACATATCGACATGTTTCTCCAACGGAACAAAGTTGGACAATTTATCGATCTATCCTATCCAAGAGGAGGAAATAAGGCGTGACCCCATTTCTTTCAAATATCTGCACATAGTATCAGATTTTCGTCGGCCGATCTTCTAATTGACGAAAAAACTAAGTGGCGAACTCTTTACCAGCTTTGAAAAAATTTTCAACATTTCTAGGATACTCCCGTCTATATCGGGACCGTGCTTGGAGAAGTGGATCTCTTCAAAGAGAACAACACTGTGAAAAGTGCAAAAGTTACTCAACTCTTCTATTTTCTTAAACAGGAGCAGTCAATTGTTCGACGTTACTCGTCCGACTTTTCCTATGCTGTTGAGCGATTTTTTTCTCAACTTCTACAAATCTAACATCATTTCGGTCTCGTTTGCCCACTATCAGTCATTACAGGTTACTTTACTTTATCACCTTTTCGCTTATCATTAGTTCGTTCTGATGTAATTTAATGTTCCATCCAATGTTTTAAATAATCTTTTTTTTCCTGTGGACAAAACGAAACGATAAGGCTAACATCATTATTGTCTAACGAAGTGATTTGATGACTAGACTTCTTGCCACAGAATTATAATCAAAAATTGGTTAAAGTACTTGACATCAAAGAACGTAATTTCAGGATGGTCTAGGGAAAACGCTGAGCGTTTCGCTCCGAATTTCTTTGTGAGCTTCACTACTCTCTCAATTTACGCCTTAGTGTGTGCATTTTTGCTTGAAACGGAAACCAAAGAAAGGTATAGACTGGATCCGAAGCAAACCATGGTTGGCATGCGCAGGTAGGCTTGTAAAGATAAAGAATGAAGGTACTAGGGTTGCTACATGTGAAATCTCCGATTTTATTGCTTTAATTGTTTGTATCTTTCTAAACAAAAAAATTTTTCTTTGTGTATTTTTTAACATATATTCTTAGAGCGCAGAATTTGCTTTTTTTATTTTAATGTTTTAAGACTTACTATTTTGAATTTTTATAGGCCTTAACTTTAGCATGAATCAATGTGGTATTCGTGTCCTTTTTTCGCACGAGTGGAAGAGGCTGGAACTCGGAATATCATCAAGTTTGGGGGTGAAGTTAGTGTTGGTGAATCAACAGTGCAAACATGGTTCTGGAAATTCCGATCTGGTGATTTTGACCTCGAAGGCAAGGAAGACTGTGGACGTCTTAGTGAACTTGACGACGGCGAAATGAAGGCCCTAGTGGAAGCAAGCACGTGCAGAACTGCTGGAGAGCTTGCAGAACAGCTTAGCGTAAACACAGAAACAATTCTCGCTCACATGAATCGCATGGGAAAGAAAAAACTCGGCAAGTGGGCGCCGCACGAATTAAAAGATAATAAAAAAAATCGCCGTTTTGAAATGTCGTCTGCTCTTCCCTTTCCTTGATCGAATTGTGACGTGCGACGAGAAGTGGATTCAGTACGAGAACCTGCGACGTTCAGCTCAATGGTTTGATTGCAATCAGGCTCCACAGCATTTTCCGAAGCCGAAATTGCACCAAAAATGGGTTACGGTGAGGTGGTCTGCAGCCGGGCTTATTCATCAAAGTTTCTTGGATCCGTGCGAACCGATTGCTGCAGAGTAGCATTGCCGACAAATCGACGACACGCACCGTAAACTCGAACAACAACGACCGGCATTAGTCAACAGAAAAGGGCCAATCCTTCTCCACGACAACTCTCGGCCTCACATTGCCAACCAGCGCTGCAGAAGTTGAAGGTGTTGGGCCACGAAACTTTGCTTCATCTTCCATAATCACCAGACCTCTGCACCTTGACCACTTCCTGCGCTAGAAATGCTTCACTAAAGCAAAAAATACCTCCAACGAATTCATCGCTCCTAGAACTCCAGAACTTTCCGCAACGTAAATAAATAAACTGGTTTTTTTTGTTGCAGAAAAAAAGTGCTTATTGTAATGATGCTTATTGCGATTAGTAAAATCTAGCACGAAAAGAGTCATGGTTATTTGAATTTTACAGTTAAAATCGGACATTTCATGTGTTACAACCTTATAGATGATTCGACGTTACTCGGTTCTTAGGGAATGAATGTACAGTGCCTTTGACTCCACGAAGAATCCTTAGAGGGGTAGAGGTGACTGAATTGCTATTTGCGTTATGTACAGACTAGGGAATGCAAGTCCAAGTATTATGCCACTGTTTTTAACCTGGATTATCAACTTTCTTGATTAATCCTGGACGATGTGTACCAAAAAGCCATGGGTGTGACAGCGGACACCTCTAACCAGAGCGCTAAACGCATTCGTTGTTAGCGATAAAAGCGCCACATTTTTTTGAAGAAATTACATCGTAATGTTAGTGTAAAGGTTCTTAGTGTTTTCGCGTAGATATTACACCTATACTATTCTATCGTCCTCAGTCGTCCTCATATCTCCACTTTTGTCTTTTCTCAGCGAACAAACTGTCCTTCTGTAACATTTTTCACGTACTGTAGAACGTTTATTTTCTGCACCAATCTATTGTAATCAAACGTGAAAAAAATGATCCGATACGGTCATCACTCTGAACTTCCAGTTTGTCGACATATTTAATATGTTCGCAGCAGACATCCCAACAGCAAAGATAATGATAGGAAGGCCGAATGAGAAATGTATGAATAAGTTTGCTTAAAGAAAACGGTACTGAGAGAAAAATGTGGAGCAATTTCGAGCTTTTACAATAAGACAGTTCGACCATCTTCCAGTTCCGTTTTTCTGCGTTCATTTCATTAGATTCAACAACTTGTCCAATTCAGCAGCTTCGGATACTCAAAAAATGTTCCGAAAAACATCCGATTACCCAACATTAAGTCAATTTTCAAAAACGTTAGGTTTTTAAATGTAAGCAAGTCAAGTGTGAAAGGCAAACTCTCTAAAATATCAAAAAAATTAGAAAATTGGAAGAGCAAATTGGGGCGATTCGGGTGGAGTTTTGGATGAGTAGGCCATTCTCACGGCATCATTTTGAAGTTATGTTATGTCAAGTATCCTATCCTACTCTACTATCCGCCAAAGTGGCCAAGTGCTGCTCTGCGGAACCTAGAACAATAAAGAGAATAGCTTCTGCGTAATACGGGATTAAGCCAAAAACAGCATGTATTTTGATGATCTCAGGGATCCTGAGATAGCCGTGTTAGGTCGTTTTCGCGATGATTTGAGAGTGCCTGCTTGTCCGAAACTAGTCTGGCACCAATTTTTCCCCATTTTTGAAAGGATGAGGTGTGTGGTTTACCCAGGACGGTGTCGAAACAGCGCCTGGATGGGTTGAACTGCCCACGTAATGAGCTGGATCACTACCACTGTCCACCTCGCTCCTTTTTTTTACAATAGTAGCATTCCATAAATATACCGCAGTGATGAAAATTCCCAAGAAAAAAATGTGTTTACTACCGAATTTCTTTCACAGTTAGACGAAAAATATAACTTAGTAATGTGTTGTATAGAAATGCTCTTACAGGTCTTGCTACCACTTTGATGGCCATTGTATGTGGCTTCGGTAGTTTAATGATGTTGGGAGTGAGCTACAATGTCATTAATACGATTATTCCATTTCTTATAATAGGTAACGATTTCGTTGTACATTTATAATAAATGGCGTCAGTAAGCACCTGTACAAATTCTTGTGGACCTGGCCTAATGATTTTTAAAGGACTCTAATCATTACTAATTACTAATTATGACTTTCACAGTAGATTCACTTTAATAGTTCATATCTATTTTGTCCGTACTAGTTTAGTTTCAGTGGGATTCCCTAGTTATAATTATGTATATTTCGCATTTGAGCTTTCAGTGGTCGTTTCAAAAAAATGAATATGTGAGCTTGTAAGTTTATATTTTGTTACTATTATTTTTTCCGAAACACTAAGAATAGGCAAAGCTGGGAACGTTGATTCCATACAAGTTTTCCTCAGTTACCGATCCAATTGCTTACCGTTTTATTTTTTTCGATCCATATCTATGCATTAATAGCGAAGTGCAGGTGAGATATGAGCTGATAAAATCTGGGTAAATGAGGTTTTTTTAGAATAGTGTCATCCAACGGTAGAAATCGTAATTGCTGGAATGTGAGCAAATTTTCGAGCAAGTTTATTCAGCGATCGGAATTGACGACATGTTCATAATGAATGCTTGTTGGGAACAGTCAGATGAACATCAACCGGTACCGGTCCGAATGTCTCAAACGCTGTCGCACGCCGGCGTTGCCGTCACAATCACCAACATCACAGACATTATGTCGTTCGCCATAGGTAACAATGTTAGAGCCATTTTCATGAACATCTGCTGCAAACCCAAGCGATAAAGCGTCCGAAGCTGACCAAACATTTAGGAGCATGGCACTATTTCGATTATTTTAAGCATCATATCATTTATATATCATATAATTTGTGGCGAATTTAAATCCACGCAACAACTCGCAAAAGCTCATCCATCCATCGAATCAGCATTTCTGTCCTCTTAGATAAGGCTAGTAGCAAATTGTCACTTCTGCAAAGATGGGTGACACGGTTAACGTATGCGTGCGGTTAAAGCTAAGAGCTTTGCCTGTTTCAAAATACACGCCTAATCACTATGCCTCATAACACCATCTTTTATCACCGTGCAAAAAAGTAAATTGCAATGAGATGGAACATTAGTTCTTAATAAAAATTTAAGGGATTTTTGGACAAATGTAGTTATAGAACAAAAGTTAAAGGATGACACTGACCGATTAAGGTTGCATCACCGATCTTCCTGGCATTCAACTATTCTGCCTTTATGCCTGTGTATCAGTCGCCTTCTGTTATTTTTTTCAGGTCAGTTTTGTTCCCTTTCCAAAGCTCATCTTAAAATTTGGCAAAACATTAGAAAGAACATGGTTACTTAGAACACGTTCTGAGTAATTCGAAGGTGGCATTTTTTACCACGACGTACTTCTTGTTCTTCACAAGATGCTTACTCACGTATATGTCAAACTTTACGCTATTCTGTACATTTCCAATTGAATCTTTTGACAATTCAGATCACATTTTTTTGTGGTTTAATGGCAATCTGTGGAGATTTGGAACGTCAAAAGAGGCATTGCATATTCTTCTATAGAACCATTGGCTCCATCAGTATCGCAGATTTGAGTCAGACTCACAAAGAACAGAGTGTTTTCCCGGCGAATCTGCGGCAATTCCAAAGAACTAAAAGGTGCTCTTCTAGAGACTCGAAGTCAGTGATTAGGTTAAGAAACTATGTAATGGTAATAAATCTAGCACAAAAACACCGAAAATTTTTTCCTGAACCTTCATCAGATGCATCATTTTACGCTGCACGACAAAATTCACCAGAGTGCGACAAAGTTCACGGTTAGTTGTCCGGAATTTTTTCTATTAAATGGTGATACAGTTTTCATTCAGCTAGTGATTTAGTAGGTAATATTCTCTTCGAAACTGTTTTTTGGCGATCCTTGAAAATTCTGATTTTTCTTCACTATCTTGAACTAAGAAGAGCGTTCTATTTAGTTACTTCACTGCTGATGGTCCCTGGTTCGCGAATTAAGCACTTGGTTGCTCAAGTCTTTAATCCGCCTTACAGTAGAGATTGTTGCTTCGGCTAAGACCTCCTTTTCACAAAGCGTAATTTCGCTAATATCTTATCTTAGTTATCTCTTTAACATTTACCGCACTGATGATCTTCTTTGCTGAGAATGACTGTATACGACAGTCAGTGGATTTTGCTCGTTGAAAAACATGAAGTCTCTTAAGTGTTGAATCAAGGCAATAATGATCTGTAGTGCTTGCAAGTCTCATTAACAGCTTGTGTGTGCGATCGTATTTACAGGTATTTCTGCAAGAATCACATTTTAGTGACCTGACTTGGCCTAATTTGCTACGATATACAAGGAACTAGTTTTGATTGGTAATTTCATTTGAAAACTCAAGAAAGAAATATCAATTCTTTTCTTTTGCTTTTTTTCTACACTATTCTGGAAGGCGTATTTCTGGAAGCACTTTATTGAATTAGGTGCTGCTGGGCATGTACTGAAACACTTTATGGTCATAAAGAAGTAAATTCCCTGGGAAAAGTACTATATTCATAAACGTTTGAAAACAGAGTTGTGAACTGCAGCCGGTTCCGAAGATGGAACCGTTTCTTCGCCTTGTATTTTCGGAGAACTGTGTCTAGGTGTTTTCAGTTTAATATCACTGTCGCATCGAAATCAATTCATAACACTTCGTTAATGGGCATTGGTAGTTGGTGTGGTAGTGAATCATACAAGCAATAGAAATATTTTAGCAACACCTCCACCTGTATATCAGCATATTTCTTTACAAAGCAGAAATCATAAGGTTTGTTGTCACTTTTTCTAAAAACGTTACAATTATAGCTTCCATACCAACATGCTTACATTATGTAATAATATTTAAAGTAATACTGCAAAATCCTTCGAGTTAGTAGTTATTGTAGAACGTCATTACAGGAGATTAATGGAATCGTGAAATGGTTCGGAGAAGTCTACGGTCCATTCATTATGGCAAATTCCATACGCAGTATAGCTTCAATAATTTTTCTAATTTATATTATTGGCGCCTACTACGGTAGAATTCATTTTTACTAAGCGCTTTGTTCCTTGTACTCTTTTACTTGTAATCTGACCGAAGTAGCTTTTCAGGATGTGTTAATTTTCGTGAAGGTTTAAATCCAGGAAATCTCGTGACAAAGGATCATTATATTTCAAACTATTTTGAGGATATAAAATCATTTTGGAAATCAGGACCTCAGCTCCACGTTGCAATACTTAATGCTCCAGACTTAATCAATTCGAAAACGAGGTTTGAAAAACAAGAGTTTATTTCTGAAATAGAGAATTTTTCTATCTTACATGGCTGTCATCTCATCTACTGTGAGGATCCAAGCTATTCTTGAATTCCATTCATTTTACTCACATTCATCGTCCACGCTGGTCTTCGAACATTTCGCGTGTTGTTTCGGCTGGTGGTTGGGAATATCGTCTTTTCATGAATGTCGTAGAGTGCTGATCGAGCCGATGCTCCACGGAATTTTGTGATAGTTGTGGTGGAGAATTCAATCTTAATAAAAAAAACCATTGAACACTTTCAGCAATTTAAGAAGATAGCATCTCTTTGACTATAAGATTCTAAAAATTGACAGCAGAAGTTAAAATAATCGTTAAGTCTTTGTTGTATTCAGGGAACAAATTTTTTCAACAGTTACTGCTTTTGAAAACACGGAATATACTCTTGGGCGAGAAGGTACCGTGTTCTTTCTTCTCGAATACTTAAATTATCTTGATCAGCTAAATGTAGAGCTAGAAGACACACCTAAATTATGGCATCACAAACTGCGGTAAGTACCATTATTCCTTACCGTAACACTTCCTATTCTTGCCGTAATGTTTCGGCTTGTCCATGTTTGATGGGGTATTGATCTTACACTGGCTAATTAAGTGAAACACTTAAAATTTCAGATCATGGTTGAAGTATACGGGAGGTGCATCACAGTGGGCTAGCGACATCAATATTAATGAGACCACCAAAACCATTCAATCCTTTCGATTCAGTGTAAGACCTGAGCTCACTTATTACTTACCTTCTCTTGCGGCACCTCTTTATCAAACGTATGAATAATAACTGAATTTCTAATTGTTTCATTTTCTCGTGATTCCCGTCTGAGGAAACATCTTTCCGTGCAAGGCGTTATTAGCAAGTACAACCCACTCCAGTTCTCCAGTACCGTTCTTGTTGCTTAAGTCGATTCTTCCTTATCGTTGTTTAGATGTCCTTCTTCATCTCAGCAGAAAGATGGGAGAACGTTTTATCAAAAATATTATTTGGTTGTTGAGTTTTTTTAGTTGATAGACGACTTTTATGAAAACTCGAATAAGGATCATTCTTATTCATTTCCACGGTTGTGCTGTTTGTCACATTCACATGTACAATGTGGTCTTCACAATGACAAAACCATTCATTGCCATACGGCCCCTGTCTTGTCGTTGTTCTTCTATGAACTGAGGTTTCTATGTGATCTATTCTCGCTTTTATTCTTTCTCCCATACTGATTATTATTTCTTTCGTATTTTTCGAAATACCAAGTTGTGTGCTCGACAAAATGGAACCAAAACTGAACGACACTATCTACTTCAACGTGGCCGTGAAGACCTTTGGCGCGATGGTGTCGTTCTTTCGGAATCGGTTTTCCTATGATAACGGTGAAGGAATAATGAGAGTGTTGATCGTTTTGATGCTCCCAAATGCTATATTATATGTGGCAATCCTAAGGATAAAAGATAGGTGGAAATTAAGGAACTCTGCAGAAGAAATTGAACAGTGTTTGGCAAGACGCCAACGGTCAACCGTCTTTAGCAGAAAGACCGAGTTTGATTACCGCTAAAGCATGAGACTCTCTACTTTTAAAGACATGTTACCATGCTGCTACTGAGATGTTCAGGTGTACTGGCTTCTTTTTAAAAGAGATAAGCCGTGGTTTTTTTGTGGCATTAGAGATATGCTTCTCTTTATACTCCTCCTCTGTTTTCAGAAGCAAACATTGTGAACAGGTTTTCCAGCAGGGATATTAGGGGTTGCAGGGTTGTGCAACTAGAAAAACTAGAGAAAAAATTCTGCTTTATCAAATCCGTATTGTAACAATGTAGGTCTCGATTTCGCTCGTGAAAGCTGGTAGTGGAACACTACGTTCACATAGACTACGTCAATTCCTCAGTCTTGAGGTCTAGAAAAAATATTTCGATGGATTTCTGTGCTTGTACCGTCGTAAGTTTTTTTTACAAAGATTTCCTGCAGTTAAGCTTCGTGACAAGCCATGAGAAACAGTGCTTCTCGTACAATCCTCAAGTTCCCTATCTTCTCAAACAGCTCCGTGATGATTGTTCTTGAGTGCTCCAATAAGTAATCCTTGTCCCTCTTATTGTTCAATTTTGCAGTGATGCAGAAGAGAACGTTGTCATATTCTTCTTTTTTTCGTAGGTTAAAAATTGCCAGAAACAGTTTCATCGGTTGGGACCACATCGAATTTTTCCTTTGACAGACTGGTGACCAATCAAGGTCGTGCTGGGAACCGTTACAAGAACGCACTATCTTTTACTTGTAAGCGTGTGTTCGATTTCCATACAGGTCGTACAGTTAGGCCACTTTCATATTCACTGGTGATTATAATTTTTTTCTACAAAGCAAATTGTGAACATCAGCTGGAAGTGTACCAATTCTGCCAAACTTTTCTTCTTGCCTTCTCATCAGAAACTTCTCGACCTCAAACTTCCCTTCTATTCTGGCATTGAAGATAGAACTTTATACAAAATCTATGTGGATTTCATTTTTCAATCGATACAAATAGACCAGTTTGTTCTTATAAGCCACATTGGTTGGTAAGAGAGCAGCCGATGAAAGTGATCATTTAATGGAACGCACTTGTTCCGCCTATCGAGCACTTTCAACTAGCGTTTATACAGCAAGGGAGTTACTTTTACCTACTGCTATGTTTTTTCAGATCGCAATGAAAAACATTGTTGAGCCAAACAACCACAAACTGGCTGCGAAACTAATGAGAACGATTGCTGACGCTCAGCCATTCCACGTTGAGGGTTTATTATGAGGTAAATGAACGAATTTTCAAAAAATCTATTTTTTCCAATACTGCTTCTTCTTTTGACAGAT
Organism: Angiostrongylus vasorum; assembly: GCA_018806985.1. Taxonomy (NCBI): domain Eukaryota; kingdom Metazoa; phylum Nematoda; class Chromadorea; order Rhabditida; family Metastrongylidae; genus Angiostrongylus; species Angiostrongylus vasorum. The sequence continues at coordinate 312,419 of JADANN010000322.1, forward strand.
TTGCGTAAACGTTGCAGAAATCACGTATGTTCAGTGAATCAATGTCCATGAACTTGAGCAATAATAAAAACGATGTGCCTATTAAAAGGTAAAAATACGAGCTAAAATTGCTCCATTGCAGGCGTTCCCCCTTCGCCGATCAGTATCTGATCATTCTCCCTGCTATGTTGTTCAATGTGGTGATATCTCTTTTGTGTATGATCCTCGTATCGCTTCTACTGGTGCCCAGTTTGCCTGCAGGTCAAGCAATTTTCGATAACTAGTCATTAAGAAAATATTAAGGATATAATGTTGACTTTTTATTTACTGCCTGTAACAATTTTTTCACGGCAGGCTATTAAGTGTGACTTCAACCACAATGATGCTGAGATATTTGCGAAACTGCGGACCGCAGGTGCCTATGGTGGGGAACGAACGCGCTATTACCCTTTCCGAGCTAACATGTTCACCACCAAACCATGCGGGTCTTTTCGTTTCGCCTGTCTCTGAGCTAGTTCTATCGATCAGTGCCATTAGCAATCACCCATTAAGGGATATATATATATATACATATATATAGAAAAGAGGGAGATAAGTAATGGAGAATATTCCATCTCTTAGAATGCGCTCTTTTTGGAATTATTTTTAAACGGCCTTATTAGCGCCTACAGACCTACAAGAGTCAACAGTTTAGGAAATCTGATTTCATTGATAAGGGAGGAACTTTTCTATATCAATTTTAAGAACCATTTATTTCCTCAAAAAATGATTAATTTTCGTCAAAAGTCCGCAGAAGAGAAAAATGAAGTTATGTAGATCTTTAGCGTCAAACAAAAGCATGAAATGAAGCAAACGCTTCAGAATGATCGTTTTTTACTTGAGTCATAAAAGTTTTTAATTTCAGGTTTCATCATCTTTGTTTCGATTGTTTCAATAAACGTGGGCGTGTTCGGCTACATGACGCTGTGGGGAGTGAATCTGGACGCAGTGTCCATGATCTCGATCATAATGAGTATTGGTTTTGCCGTCGATTTGTCTGGACATATCGTCTACGCCTTTGTCTCCTCCCATGGTGACACCAGTGAACGAGTTATTGGAGCGCTTAAAACGCTTGGCTGGCCGATATTTCAGGTAGATTTGTAGATTTCCCTGTTCGTATTTCATCCATTTTTCAGAGGATGAAAGAAGGTTCATAAGAAGGTGAATAGAAAAGTGGGCAACGTTACTTTAGATGTGAGAAATTTCATTTTTAGTTTGGGGTAACATTTGAAAAGTTTAGCGATATAGGGAAAGGCTGCTAAACCCATTAGAAATGTGTCATTAAAATCTGTAGTTTCACCAAAAACGTGAATCCCTACAGAAACAGAATTTCAGTAAAGGTCAGATGGCCAATATTGCCAAAAATTTCAGTTGTTACCTAGTGTTTGGATGATCACATTTTTTTAGGGTGCCTCATCAACAATTGCTGGGATAACAATCTTGTATACAGTAGATGCATACATTATACTAGTATTTTTTTAAAACCATCTGGCTGACGATGGTGATCGGCGCCATTCATGGGCTCTTCTTCATACCGGTATTCCTCTCAATTTTTTTCCTGTTGGGTTTTTCCGGATACCAAAACTCTCAGAACTACACTGATCTGCAGCTCACTAAATTCTGCTTCACAGTTTCTTTTTTTCGATTCTTTCAGTCTTGGTCTTTCATTGCCGCTCATGTGTACTATACCATGTTCAAGATTGTTTAATTTATTTCCATCTTTCTTGAATGCTGTTTATTTATAATTTTCCATTCACCTACCGAATCAGTGCCTTCAAAATTTTTTTCTGCATTTCTCCACTGAAGTGTAACAGTGAAAAAAATTGACTAAATTCGTTTTTTTGAAGTCTTAGAACAGAGTGAGTTTGCTCCAACAGCTCCCAATATTTCCTTCGTATGTCCATATTTCCCGGTTATTTCGCAACTGATTGGTAGAACATCATTCGCAGTAGGATTTTACCGATAGAGGATAACTGAACGTTTTGCAGATTTTAATTTAAGTCGTTAGCTTTACGATGAAATATGCAGGTTATATTTGTTTGTTTTTTCTAAATTTTAACCTGCCAGTTTGCTCTCGATTCGAGACGTCCTTTCTTAATAGTTGTGCATGCAAATATACATATTTCAATCTTGTTGTGCATTGTGATAAAAAAGAAGTCTGCTCACTGATTTGTGTTTTTTGTTAGAGCTTGTTCGGTCTTTCCTTTCGAATGAAAACTAAGAATCTTTGTGAAGTTGACAAAGCACGATCTATGATGATTGCTCGTGACTAACACTTGGGTAACGGTATGCATTGGAATCATCTCTTGCGTGGTCTTGCAAGGTGGAGAACATGCAATGGTTACAGTAGATAATCATTTTTGTGTTTATATTTTTACATCAGGCAGCTTCTTATGCTGTACTTTTTTATGTGTTTATCGAACATAGATACAGCCGCATCTAGTCCCATGGTTAGAGCTGCCCTGAAATACACATGGGTTCGATCCTGCGCCGGTGGCCCACCAAGTCTTCCACTCCTCCGCAGTCGGAAAGGATTTGCTACCAGACCTGTCTGGAAAGGCGCAGCACTGACTCGATACGTCAGTAAACCACCGCAGGTCACTGTATAGGCTAAATATGCATTCAATCACCTCTAACGATGCTCGGTAAAATCGATTGCATGACGCATCCCTCAGGGATTGATGAACGCCGAGAGCTTTGTCATTTTATCCAGCAAGGAATTTGTACCAGCCGTGGAACTCGTGCATTTAATATTTCTTCCACGATTTCTGTTTAATTTCAGCCGGCATCACACAAAATTAGGTGCGTTGAAGATATATTAATCAAAATAGTGAACAAAGAAGAGCAAACGCGTTCGCCACTATTAGGTTTTACAAAACCGGCCCATCGTGACTTCATGGGAATTTTCTTCATGTTGGCATATCGTAATTTGTTCAATAAGATGTTGTCAGCTCACTATGAAGAAGATAAGAATCGCGTACTAACCGTGGCGAGACTTGGACTTTTCAAGATTCGTACGTATTACAAAAAAATAGCTGCATACGAAGAAACTTGTCAGCGTTGAATAAAATCTTTCCCAACCAGTATACTATCAGTCAAATAGGATTTGTATTAATCTTTTGCAATTACACTGGCGCAGTTTGAACGCCACAATACTCGGGAAATATTTCCTTTTTCTGGAAAGCCGAGTAAGCCGTGCAAAGGAGTTTTCACTTCCTTTAAACAAAGTTTCCTTGAGAGCAGTGGTAAATCTTGACATGGGCTTGTTTTTCAACAGAATTTCTGGATGAAAATACCAAACTCCTTGTCAGCTTGCGTTGTGCTACTAGCTGATGTATGAGCTCCTCGACACCTGGTAACATATAAGGATGTAAGACGTTTTGGTGATGTCCGTACTTTCAGCTTCATTCCATTTTAACGGAATGGTAGAAAAAATAAATTATATCAGTTAAATAAAAGAACTCCGCTGAATTTAAAGCCAATTTTACACTCGACAGAGAATGCAGCAAAGAAATTTTTTTCAACTCTTATACCTAAAATCTTAATCACCTTTGGGTCTTTCCTATCAAAAACAAAAAATCACCTTTTGGTTTTTTTCGTTCTTCTGGCAAAACAAATTTCATCCAACAATGGATTTGCGTTAACCATATTTAATGGCAAAAGAACAACGCAAGAAACAACTTTGGAAACGAGTTTTTATGGTCGGAAGTACAGGCCCACATTGTTCCCTATTTACGTAACCTGGACTTACGCACTTGGATACTTGAATACTCAGACGCCATGTCTTCATTGGTTGTCCAGATCCAGCGTAATTTCCATTTTTTCCGGGGTTTTGCTGGTTTAGCCATTGTTTCCCCGGAGTCACGAGGTCAGCCAGGCCAAAGTCTCCGGCGGTCCTGACCGCCATAGGCAATCGCCGCCCTTATGGATCACAGGGGAGATTTGCCGCCATGCGACTAGTTTGATACCAGAAAGGTGGTGAATCCTGGTACTGGTTTACTCTTAGCTGGGCTTCCTGATGGAAAGGCCAGACTTCTTCTTAGCTTGTGAAGCCTTACTGGCGAGATGAATCCCCGCTGTACATCACAGCCCGATACCCAAGGACACCTAACCACGATGAGGCGGTGAACCGTTAGGAGGTCCATGTAGACCTGGACTTCTTAGAGCAATAAATTTAGGACTTCTATTAAAAGAGCAGGTTGATAAAAAAAACTAGGGAATGGTTTCGATGTGATGGTTTGGAGAAGGAATTCTTGTCTATTGGGAAGGAAAACAACCTCGTTAGAGGTAAATATTACTAAATTAGCAAAAAATAACTGTGGTCTGCCTTGAAAGTGCCACCTCATTTGTTTTGCCACATTACAATTCCGTTTAACACGTAACAAATGGTGCTGGTTTTTGACAAGTGCCATTAATATTTCGATAACTAGGGTTAATGAGTTGGGAATTTGATAGCCCTAATAAAGAAGGCTTTGGTCTATCGCTCTAGATGCATGAATGTTTTCTTGAAGCGTTTTCTTGGCTTAAATTCGTTCAAAATCACTTATGTTTGTGAAAAAATGAGTCCGAAGTTCATATCTTTCAAACTGCTAACGCAAGAATGGCAACCACAATCGTCACTACATACTGCGGGACACCGTCTTACCCTCTTCTACAAAAGCCAGACTCTTCAACTGCTTTGATTGAAATACAAGTGTCGACGACGGAAAAGCGAAAGAAAATGCTTTGATTGTTCTACAGAAGGTGGAATTTTTCTTTTGAAATCTCCTGTACGATATTGGAAAGATTTGCTGATTTTAAAGATATGCAAATATATATATATATATATATATATATATATATATATGTTCTTACTTTTTCTTTTTTACGAAGCACCGACCTGCGTGAACGATCAAAAATCAAAGATGCCGTTCTGTACGCCAAACAGTCGAAAATAAGGCGGGCCGGGCACACAATGCGTATGAATGACAACCGATGGACATGAGCCGTCAGTGATTGGATTTCTTGGGATGTCAAACGCACTGCGGGAAGACCACCGACCCGATGGTCAGAGTTCTTCACGAAGAGCCTAGAAGAAAGATATGATGCTCGACAAGTCCCTAGAACGAGCAAAACCCACTGTGCTACTCTTGCACGCGACAGGGGAAAAATGGAAGATTTACTGGCGCCTGCTCGAGTCACTCGACAATCAACGGGACTACTGGTGATATAGGTGACATGTTCTTACGAACTGTTTATACGAATAACAACCACAACAACGACAACCACTTATTCCAACCTGGCATCAGCTCAACAAGCAACACTGATTCCATACATCGATGAGCCACCTGAGTCATTATATAGGCCAGATATGCATTTGATTAACTCGTACGATGCTTAACGATGCCTAATGCATGGCGCATAATTCAATGGTTGACTGTCGCCGAAAACTTTATCCTTTTTTAGCTTTACCCTTCACTAATGCTTCTATTTTCACTTGTTTTTTTGTTCCTACTTGAAATAGCTTAGTATAGTGATCGATCCCCTGTTATCACTCCAATGTAGTTGTATAGATGATTGATTTGTCATCTGCTTCACCCGATGGAAAATAATCCGAGAGATGGGTAAATAATTTTCATTGCTAAACTTGCGTCAGAGTACGTAAATTTCAACCCGGAGAAACCGAAATAAAACTGGTTTCCAATACCGATAACGTATCAGAAGGTGGCTACATCACGACATGGTATAGAAAGCCAAATAACAAAAGCACACTGGATCTCCTCTCTCACCACTAACACAGCGCTTGTAAGAAATATGCTTCGAACAGCTACCAATGTGTGTACGAAGAGAGCAGAAAGAAGAATTCTTGAAACTGGCTCAACAAATGGCCATTTCAACGGCTACGAAACTGTAGCTCCTCGGATATGCAGTCGAAGAAAAAATTGCGTAACTACCGAACGGCAATGCTAGTGCGAATAATATGTTTATCCCCCCGCCTCCCACTCCACCCTCCCCCCTTCATTTCCAATGAAATAAGTGCAGCTATAGAAGATTTTTTAAAAACGGCAGGTAAACAGAATTCCGTAGCATTGGTTGAAATTCCACCGAGCACTGAAGCCGAATCAGAAGCTAGTCAGTTCGCAACCGTTTGTGCGCGACCGTCAGTGAATAACGCAAAATTCCATAATCTGCCCTCGATACGGATTGCATGGATTCGCCTAAGGTTTATATGATTATTCGTAAAGTATTCGGAGAGGAATCTATTGGCGAAACGGCCAGGTCACCGTGCATCCGTATAAAATAACACCCCCGTCGGCGAACTCAAAATAGCCCAAGCCCTCCTCTAGGCACACGGCAGAAGGACATCACATGTATCACTAGCATCACCTGTAATCCCATTGAGATCGTCGAGTGACTCCAGAGTGCGCCTGTAAATCTCGCATTTCTCCCTGTCGCGTGCAAGAGTTGCCCTGTGGGTTCTGCTCGCTTTAGAGACTTGTCGAAGATCAAATCGTTCTTCTAGGGTCTTCATGAAGAACTCTGACCATCGGGTCCGTGGTCTTCCTGCAGCACGTTTGACATCCCGAGGGATCCAGTCACTAACGGCTCTTGTCCATCGGTTGTCATTCATACGCATTACGTGTCCGGCCCACCCTATCTTCGACTGTTTGGCGTAAGAACGGCATCTTTAATTCTGACGCATAGGTTAGGGCAGGAAGTACTGTTGAGTCGAAAAGGTGGACACGGAGTCGGGTGCTCTTTGTTCTCTTCACTACATCCTCGATGCTCTTGAAAGCTCCCCAAGCCGCTGGTTTCTTTATGCTCATCTCTGGAGCTAAGTCGTTCAACACGTTGATTTCCCGGCCTAGGTGGACATAAATGGAGCATTTGGAGGCATTCGTTCCGCTGAGCGCGAATGGGCCACAATAAACCAATCCGTTTCTCATGAATATCGTTTTTGTGAGATTTAGTGGTAGACCAATCTTTCCAACGGCTTTGCCAAAATCGGCAAGCACTCGTTCCACTTGGCTAATGTTTGATGCTATAAGAACGATATTATCAGCAAAGCAGAGATGGTGTGACTGCTGACCATCGATTTTCACTCCCGTGTCCACTCTAGTGTTCGCATGACATTCTTGAAGGTGGCGGTAAATATTTTTGGCGAGGTAGTATCGCTTTGCCTAACCCGTCTTATGACGTCGGTGTTAATATCGGTGTAGAATGGTGATAACTTGGTTGTGAATTTTTTGTACAGCTCACGAAGAATCTTTACATACTGAGTACGGACTTCTTGACTATCAAGGGCTTCCATGAGTGCTTATATCTCAATTGAATCAAAGACCTTTGTAAATCGATGAAAGTGAGACAGAGCGGTCTTTTTGTACTCTTGCGACACTTCAGTGAGCCTTGTTATCGTGCGGATGTGGTCCATCGTACTAAATCCTTTTCGAAACACCGCTTGCTCCCTTGGCTGCCCTTCGTGCAGTGTTCTGTCAATCCTGCTTAGGATGACTCGAGTGAAATGTTTATAGAGAACAGACAGCTAGCAGATTGGGCGATAGTTGCCGACATCGTGGAGGTCACTCTTCCTGAACATTAGCACGGTCTTGCTGGTCTTTCGTTGAGTAGGGACTTTGCATTCAGACAGGTAACGTGTGAAGAGCCGGGCCAGTGTGTTTACTAGGACTGACGGAAGCTTCTTCAGGTGTTCAGATCTTATCCTGTCCGGATCTGGTACTGTTCAATTTTTCGGAGACAAAACAGCATGTCGGATTTCGGAGGGCAGAATTGGTGGCGCAACATATCCATTTTCTTTTGTTTCATATGAGGGGAAGGAGGACGGGGGCTATTGAAGAGATCTGAGTAGTATTCGTTTATGAATTTCTCCATTGCCTTTCTGGACGCTGTGACTGTTCCGCCTGGGCGTCGGAGTGCAATAATCTTGGTCTTGTAATTGGCGAAGCCTCGGTGGGATTCGCAAATGCTTTTTCCGTCGCCTGCAGCTTAGACTGCAACTGCTTCTCTTTTTCCCTTTATGCTCTTCTGTCTTTAAGATCTTCTTTTATCTCCTGCCTGCATTGATCTGCAAGTTCGGACGCTAGTTGCGGTTGCCTGCAGCTTGTGCGACTCCACAGTGGGGTATCAGCTCGAGTTCTTCTGGAGACAGACGGCTCTTGGTGACTTTCGCACTCTTAGTTTTCATAGCGCTGACGCGGAGAGAGCGCGTGTGGTACAGTGGTTGGAGGCGCCACTGTGACACACACGTGGAGTTGATCCCCGCGCCTACGGCCCACCAAGCCTTTCATCCCTCCGGGGTCGGCAAATTGGTACCAGACTTGTCTGAGAGGATAGCAGCACTGGCTGGATACATCAGTAGGCCACCGCGAGTCATTATAAAGGCCAGATATGCATTCAGTCAGCTCCAACGATGCTTACTGAAGTGGAATGCATGGCGCATCCCTCAGGCATTGATCAACGCCGAGAGCTTTATCCTCCTTTATTAACGTGGAGATATCCTGTGAGCAGATCGTATTCTTCGTCGATGTTATCGACGACGGTATCTTCCTTACAGCTGACTAGTGAATTAGATAAGATCCAGTTAGTGGAGGTTTTGGGACCTGGTTTTTTAAATTTATCCGCCTTTTTCTCCTTTCTGCAAGAAATAAAATCTTGCACGATGGAGGCGATGGCCTTATCGCATGTAGAGTTTTGAGACAACAGCGATATCGGTTGGAGGTAAATCTTCGATTTACTATGATGTGGTCTATTCCGTTATGGTGCTGTCCTTTGTGAGGCTCCCATGTTCGACGATGAGGGTGGGGCTTCTGGAATTGCGAGTTGCAATGAATGGTGTTGGTCGCCGTGATAAACTCAGATAGCCGCTCGCCATGCTCGTTCTGTTCTGGTCTGCCGGCCCCAATGTGACATTCTTCGGACGTTTCCTTTGGTCCAACTTTAGCGTTAGAATCTTCAATGATGACCCTGAAGAATATATGTTCTCTCTATAGAGCTGATCTAAACCCTCGTAGAACACATCGACTTCTTCTTCGTCATTGTTTGATGTCGGCGGGCAAACGACCAAGGTTGTCAAAACCAATGTTGATAAACATCTTTTTAATCGTAGACTTCCGATTCGGGTTGTAAGCTGTTCGAATGAATCGATGTTCATGGACAAACTCGTGTTGACGAGGACGGTGCGGCCTCCGACTCCTCTACTGTCGCATGTTCCGAGGAACAGTTCTTGTCCGCTGTCATAGACGGCGTTGAATGGGTGGTGACATCTCGTCTCGACCAGGCTGATGACGTCGTACCTTATCCTTCTTGCTTGCGTGATCAAATCTTCTATCGAGGACTCACATGCACGTGTGCTTGCATTGTAGGTATAGATTGTCACCTTAGTTCTTTGCTGCTTAGGAAGCTTAGAATGGGCATGAGATTTTAGCAGCCTCTTCGTACTCGTCCTACCCAACGCTGCCGAATTGGGGCTCTTTTGGGGTCAGGGGAATGAGGCCCGTTTCTTTTACCGTTTTTTAGCTTTTTGATACCCACGTATAGCATGCTGGGCTCTGAACGTGGGGGGCTGGGTATACTTGCAGAAAGCTTGCGACGCTCTCCCAGATTTTTTTCAGTGGACATGGAGCTTATTTGTTGGAGGCGACTCCTAAGCGCTTCCCATATAGTTTCCTGTCACTCGATTGCAGGCCTTTGGCCGAGCTGACTCGTGGAATACAATCCTCATAAACTAGAACCCAGCCACACACGCATGCATGAACGCGCCTCGTAAGTACAGAATGTATATTGCAGATCGTCACAGCAGAAACAGGTAGTCTATCCTCTGAATCCACCAGAGTCTCAGGGAAGCAATTCGTTTTGGTCCGCGATTAACCCGCTATCTGTGCCACCTTGTGACATGCCACTTAGCCTCGCAACTAGCCTACCGGAGATCTCTCGTATGAGGGAGATCCGTGGTAGAAAGAATAATGATGAAGATTTTGAAGTAGAAGCTACCGTATTCGCACAAAAAATGTAAAACTTCAACGTGAAAAACCCTCGAAGCATTTTGAGTGAGTTCCGAGAATCCAAAATGAACCGCAATTAGGATTGTTTCGTTATCATTCGTGATCTCACAGAGTATTTAAGACTGATGTTTTAAGGTGAGAGAGGCACATAACTTATCCAAGTGAAGCTCTGTGCTGTTGATCTCCAGGTGAAATACTCAGAGGAAGAGTCACAGAAGGCGGTGAGTAGGCGATGGAACTATTTTGCTTCCATTGCGATTGTAATCGTGGTTTCATGTTCTTTGTTTTGGTTAAGGAGCTGATTCGCTGAGCAAATTGCTGTCAACTTGACCTTTCGAGGCTATGAAGAAATCACAATCCGCCGAAACGTCAAATTTTGTGAATAAAGAGTATAACAATAACCCCGTGCATGTGTTTCAAGAAAACAGCAAATCCACGAACAAAGTTCACTACGAGCTGAGATATGTTTATTTAAATTTGAAGAGTGCAGCAATCATCGGTCACGTGCGACCGCACACAATACTTGTTACCCTTTATATGTTGCTGAAAATGCCTTCTTAAAAAGTTCACTTCTGTGTATAAAACAATTTTATTAGTCTGAGACACCAGATAGCGTGAATTTTTGACAGCATTATTCCTAAACATTCCATGATTCGGACAGTAGTCATGTAATACTTAGAGGTGATTCGCTGCGCTGGAAAGTGTAGATTTCATAGCTTTTTAACAATGATTATCCCATCATAGAGGGTTTTTTGAAAACAGAAAGTTTATGAGGAAAGCCGTAAACTCTCCATGAGAGTTCACATAACATCGCCGCACCACATACACATACACGTACACACACACATGCACAGATACACACATAGATGCATACACACATATATACCCACACATACGTACATACAAAATTACATACATAAACACACATACACACAAACACACACACACACATCAACTCCTATCTTTCTATCCCTGCTACTATGACAAAGCAAATCCCATACTAGATGCTTCTGGACGACTATAGCGGATAGCTCGTCACTTTTTTTTCCGCAATGCAACGTTTTCTTTACAAGGTGATGGGATACGTAACTCCTCCTTTATACCGACGCCTGAGCCGGTTGGCAGTGATAGATTGTCCTTCAACACAATCGTTTGCAAGTTCATCCCATTTACTCTCCATTTAGTCTTTTTATGCATCAGAATGTTAGAATTCTTCCAAATTTTAGTGCAGAGAATTGTGCGACGGCTATGAAACGACACACATTCCGGTTATCAAGTTAAGAAATACCAGAGATTGTGTTTTGAAGACGTTTGCAAAGGTTATTAGTCTGACATCGTTTGGGTGTAGGAGAGATGAGAACCTTGACGACTCATCGCCAGTGATTTATTACCGTCGCACTGTAGACGGAGCGACCGACTTGGATATCATTATCACAGTTTGGCATGCCTTTCATGTGACTGACCCTTCCAATCTCAACACTGTCAGTGTTTTCGCACCATCCTTTCAACCTTGCTGATCCAGTACTCGGATGAGTAACTTCCTCTCTCACACTCTTTGTTTTTAAATATCACACTCTCACGTAACTGACTTACAATAAAGAATTTAGTTTAATGATTGTGGAAGAAATTAGTTAGAATAGTTTATGTTTCAACGTTAGTGAAACAATCACAGCAGCTTAGATGCTTTCTTCAGGCAATCACACAATTTTAATATACCGTATTACCAGTTGCCTGCTCGTTTTAAGTGTTCTGCTGAAGTTTTTATCTATAACCTTATATAATTGGTTAAAATATGCTTTTATCTAGCAAGTTCACTAAACTGAAAAAACCGTGTTTCTTGACAACTCGCTTCCATTCATGTGTCGGCTGCACGTGTCTCAAGACTAGTCGAACTTGAAATAAACTGCTCTTTCTACTTGTTGTTGATCTTTAAATGAATAGAATGTTTAGAGCTTTCGCAGCACTTAGAGTGAGACCAGCTACCAACACTAGGAAGATTTCCAATTCGAATGATCTCTAGCACAAACGACTTCGTTAAGAATTATGGCGTCTCATATTTTGATGTATGAAATAAGACTAGTTGCGTTCTGCTCGGTAGTGGATTCATATCAATAGATTCATTCAATAACTAACTGTTATCCGTCGTCACGTCCTCTGCTCATCGTCTCCCTTTTTGCCGGACCGATTGTTCCTGTTCATTGATTTAAAAAAAGCGAATTATATAGTTTCCGAACAGAGAACATGTGTTTCGCATAGTTCTGTCACGTCACGTTATTGGACCGGCACACTTCCACGTCAAACAGTTTTTATTTCTACCGATGCACTTAAAAGGTCCAAAATTGTCATGGTTTTAGATCGATTTCCTGAATTGATCTTTCTGAGATGTTCGTTTTGTAGAGGTGCTGATCGCTGTAATAGAACGGACCATGGACTAAATCTTAGAGGAAATACGGCTGCAGTTCAAAGTGAATTTCGTTCATTGTTTGATGATAATGCAAATCAGACTAGTCACTGCATAAATGTCCATACTTCTATCTTTGCCATTTGTTCTGTTTTTGATTGCCAAATTTGACGTTGTAGGTATCTTTTTTCTGCTTGGGTCCTCTTCTAATCCATGCAGTTGAGGATCTGACATGACTTATTTGAAGAAAAAGCTATTAATCTGCTTTAAAGAGTAGCGTGAAATGGCGTTGATTTCTATTCTCGCTCTATCTGCTACACTTTTCGTCTTCGACAATCGATAGAATTCCCTTACACGTGCGTCAGAAGCTGGTTTCTTGACGACTGATGATCATTTCTCGTTAACTGGAGTAGTTGAGGAGATGAGAATGCATTGTATAGGAGACTTTGGACGATTGTCTTTACCATGTACATAGTGCACTTAGAACATTATTTTGATCCTGGACCTGTTCAAGGTCATTTTTGAGATTGGGATGAAGTTTTAAATTATTAAAAGTTCTAGTGCATATAAAGCATTCGGCGATGGCAACGACATATTGATGTTGCTTCACAAAATTCATTTTGTCCAATTGCTTCCTTGTTCAAAATAAAAAAAATCGACGGAGAAAAGAGGAGAAATACGTGTAACGGGCTCCAAAAAAATATAATTTTATCCAGGTAGAATAGAACAACCTGTATTCTGAGAACAGGGTCTACGTAGATACTAGTGCTTTTTCGGTTTTCTTAGTAAATTTCAATACAAGGTGAGATATGCTGGTTCGAAATTGCAAGAGGTCTTCTGCCTTGCATGCGTTGTAGTCAATGCAAACGATGTATGTTGAGATATCATAACTTCAAATTTACTTTCCTCGTTTCACCTTGTCATACTTTGTTTCACGCTGCTCTAGTAGTTTACACTTCTCGTGAAAGTCATGGTTAGTGGAAGAATTCGTTCCTCGAACTGATTAATCTAAATCACTTCAACGCAGTCTCATGCATGAATTTATCAAACTTTCAGCCATTTCTTTGAGGATGTGTCCATTTTACTGTATAAATCATTTGCTCACTTTCTTACGAGATGATGTTATGATTTTATTCAGTCCTACAATAGGAATGTCTTTAGTAGCACTTGTGTAGAGTGAAAGTACACAACTTTGATTTATAGGCTTCATCAAGTGATCTCATCATGGGCAAGAACAGGTTGGACCTCGGACAGTTCTTTAAGTTCCGCAATCACAACAAAGACGGTCACGAGCACAGAATGGCACTTCATCAAATTTGTGTTCTCTGATCCGTCTTGCTTGTTGACATCCCAAGAATCATTCATTCTTCAATTCTAGAGAAATTTCGAAAGGAAATACAGCTAACTGAAGTAATTGGTAACATCCGAAATGATAAGGTGTCTGGTTATGATTCAAGTACATACACTTGTGAGTTGAAAAAGGTGTTCAATTGGTCGTTATAACATTGCTAATAAAAGGTGAATTACATCAAATTGGAATCACTTCCACTTCCGTAAGCGTCTTAAAAAGTTTTTCGCCTAGATTGCCTCATTTCAAGATCGAGAGATTTTTGCAAAAACTAAAGTGAGCTATAGGAAGCAGATAGCAGTAGTGGTGGCTGTGCCGTTTATCATGAGCTGAGTGCTGCTTTGACCATACTGCGGGCCCATCAAGCATTCTATCTATCCGCAGTTGGACAATTGGTAGAACACATATATGGGGTCAATTCATTCTCTCCGATCCCTGTGGAAACGCTTTACCACGGATATTCCAGGATTCCAAGGAGAATAGGCCAGTATTCAAAGATATTCATATAATCCACACGCAAAAGGGTCGCAGATCCTAATGGATGGTGGATGGCGGGAAGGAATCGAATTCAAGAACACCTACGCACAGCAAAAACAGATGTGAAGATTGGTCATACATAAAAAAATAGAGTTAACTCTGATTAGTACTGCACTAAACTCGAGTCAAATTGCAAGGCTGAAACGAAATACTAGTTCTTGTTCCTAGTTTAGTTCTTCACAATGAGCTGTAATGAAATTTGCCGCGCAGTATTTTTTTTCTAACTTTGGCAGAAGTTTCTGCACTATCCTTCCTGCTCAAAGAAGGGTCATAATAGTTTGCAATTTGGTCTCTCAAATGCCTCGTTTAATTTACAGAAAAAAACTTTACTCTTCCATTGCCACGAATTTATAATACCCGTAGTATTAATAGCACACTATCTAATTGTAGTGTGAAGTGAGCCCATCTCCTATGAACGCGTCAACCATACATGTGTATTCAGACTGGCTCACATGTATGGTATGGTAGCCATTTTTTTGGGTCATCTCGAAAATTTTAATGCTAGTCCAAACCACTTTTAAAACTTATGGGTAGGCTTTTTTGGACGTTGTAATGACCGTAACTGTTGGTGCAGGATTTTTCATCTTAAGAATTTTACACGGGCGCATATGGCGGAATGGTTAGAGGTCCTCTCCACACAGGATCGTTGGTCCGATCATGCACTCCAGGTAAACAAAGCACTCCATTTTTCCGGATTCCGTAAACTGGTGTCGAACTATTCTAAGATGGTAATTCTTTTATCCTCCCTGATTTTTGCAACTGGAACATTTAGAACTTCGATTTAATGTGGCTTATCTTCCTACTAATGTTCTGAGGCGACATACAAGTGATTTGCTGGCCTCGTCAACACATTCATCATCAAATGCTACTCAAGAAAACAATCGGATGGTTCAAAATTGTGATATTACATGTTGCGGAGACGATGAAGGTGACAATCAATGGAAGCATTTTTGCGAAAGTTGAAGAACACCCACCAACCACCTGCATTGCACAGTTGATAAGCATTGCATACGTCGTCGAAATTGATCCAGGAGTCTACAATCATTTGGAAGAAGTCTGTCAGCTGTTAAATTTTTACATTGTTATCGAAGAGATTTTCCATTCTTGAATACGGAAATTGGTCACTGGTTAGCACGGATTCGCAAAGGTGTAACTGCCGACCAATGGTCCCTGCATAAAGTGGAGATCCATGTGAATTATTTGGAAGATTTTGCTCTTCCAATATTTAAACAGTGACAGTAAGTACAAACAAAAGTTCTTGAAAAAAACTGAAAGACGCGAAGCGGGTATTAAGGAAATCAACTTTCAGAAGTCTGTATTCGATGAAGATAAAAGTATAAAAAGGATTTAACTTAGAGAATGAGCTAATGCTTTGCCAATGATTGGTCGTAGTTAAAACTTTTATATAAAATTCATCAATACATTTGTGATTACCATCCATACCATTAATTTCAGAGGATTCTGGGGCTTTCTTGAAGACTACAGGGCTTCGATTGTCATCTGCGGTGCTCCGACTCTTTTTCTCCCATTGCTGTTCTGCTTTCCTGATCATCAGGTTATAATTTCATGAACACGCCTTCACATATTATAATATCCTTTTTTTGGAAAAGATTTCTTCAGAAGCAGGCACAATGTGCATATGTGGTTTCAATTATGGGACTCTATTGGGTTTTCGAGGTGAGTGCTTAAGAATGGCTTTTTTCTCTAAGTTTAAGTAGCCTCAGTTTAAGATGTTCTTACTTAGGTTCTACCTCTAGCAATAACAGCTCTAATTCCTATGGTAGCATTTCCAGTCTTTGAAATTATGAAAAGTGACGATGTTGCGCAAGCATATCTTCCTGTGAGTTTTCTTCAGTTTAGTCATTACTAGCCTTTAATAGAAGATTATCCGCATTTTTTCCGTATTTTTGAAGGATACATCGTTTTTATTTATTGGTGGATTAATGGTAGCAGTGACTGTTGAGAAATCCGAACTGCACACGCGAATTGCACTCTTCGTGCTTAAAACTGTGGGGTCGCAACCGAAATGGTAGAAAGACTTCATGAGTGTTATTGTATTGTTATATATTTTTCAGTGAGAGCAAAGAGAATGTTTCACACATTTTAGGATAATGGCCGGTTTCATGGGAGTCACTGGATTTTTAAGGTCAGTGTTTTGTTTTAGGGATTATGAGATGCAATGCAATGAGCGCATTCATAATCCTGGTGAGTTAATTTCGCGTCAGAACGACAGTATCCTATCCCGAGATGATCAAAAAAACCGGCAGCAGCTTTTCAACAAGAGATTAAGCCGCTGCATATTCATCAATTGTCATTGAAATTTATTCAGGGAGGAAATTCAGGTCGCCTTAACGGCTTTTGTTTTTGAGTGCTCTTGCGAAATGAATAGGAGCGCAGCAGGATAACTTTATGGAGTTAATTGATGCACTTGCTCATTTTCTTTAATCATTTCCCTAGAAAAAGTGGTCTCCAATGGGTCCATTTAGCGCATTTGTTAGAGGAGCTCTGTAAAACACTTAGCTTTTCGCTCTCGGGAAAGCCAAACCTCCTTTGCTCTGTGTTGAGCAAACTAGCACCATATTGTTCTTGAAGAATAAGAATATTGACTTTACATATCGATAGTAGCCGCATGCCATATACATGTTTCAGTCACTTCCACGAGGCTTATAATGTCGAGTACGACGCATGCGTCGGAAATTAGTCAGCCCCGAACACTTTGTTCTTTGCTATTATTTTGTAAAGTAGAGTGAGTTTACAGCATGTGGATTTCCAACACTGCGACAGCAGCTCTGATGGTTCCTATTGTTCAATCTGTGATCACTGAACTTGTGGCAAACCACAGAATGCATGAACTTCTGGCTCTATCTGAAGCGAATTCCATCGAGAACCGCAGACGAAGTGTTGACATGCGTCGTTTATCGATCCCACAAGAAAACGCTATTTCACATCCGAAGGACTTAAGTAATCTCTTTACACCTCGTGAACTTCTTCTGGCTAAAGGACTGCTTATTTCCGTTTGTTTTTCTGCGAACATTGGAGGATCTGCAACAATTACGGGAACAGCGTCAAACCTTGTGCTGATCGGACAGTTGGAGAAGTTGTTCCCCAATGCTGACACCGGTATCAATTTCCTGTCGTGGATCTTTTTCGCTTTTCCCCAGGCGGTCGTATGTCAAGTGCTTTGTTGGTTCGTGCTTAATATCGTCTTTCTACGCAATGCTCCACACGGCTCAGCGATAGTTTCACGCAAGCTCAATGAGAAGTATCGAAAACTCCCTAGCATTTCATTTGCAGAGATATCAGTGATGGTTTGCTTCACACTTTTGCTATTGCTTTGGATACTGAGGGAACCTCAAATAATCCCTGGGTTCGGCTGCTATTTTAAAAGAGGTTACGTAACTGACGCAACGAGCGCCATGCTCGTCGTGATTCTTCTGTTTGCCATTCCGGATCGCAAGCCAATGTGTTGCACCCGAGAAAGGAATGGCCATAATATTGTTCGGAACTCGCTTTTGGATTGGCCAACTATTCAAGAACGATTTCCATGGAGCGTTGTTCTACTACTAGGCGGTGGGTTTGCCCTAGCTGCTGGAGTTAAGGAATCGCGTTTATCCCACGAAATCGGTGAGGTGATGCAGCATCTGACGGATTTGCCCACGTATACGGTGATGTTCATTTGTGTTCTAATTACCGTCGGCTTCACAAATATCTGTTCCAATGCCGTTATCGCTACGATTTTCATTCCGATTGTGGCAGAATTAGCAAGATCACTCGATGCGAATCCACTCCTCTACATGCTGCCAGTGGCTGTCTCATCATCGTTTGCTTTCCTTTTTCCAGTCGCTACTCCATCGAATGCTATTGTATTTGGAACTGGTTTAGTTAAAGTCGGCGATATGGCTTTCTCTGGATTCTTTATCACAATTGGATGTATGGTGCTATCCATAGTGAATGTGATGCTGTGGGGACGATATCTTTTTGCGTTGAGCGAGTTTCCTCTATGGGCTTACGATGACCTTCATCCGATGAAAAATGTCAGCCTTATCGAAGAACTTCTTGCTCAAAATAAGACTGTCTTTCCTGACCTGCCTTTTGCCATCTAGGCTTGTCGTTCATAAGACTACTCATTTTTGTTTCATTTCATTTTTATTAAAATTGTTGTCAGAGTATCTTGTAAATCTGTACATGAGTTAATGCACAAAGTTAAATAATCAGCAGTGAGCGTTCAGCTGTCTTAAACAAATTAGAATGTTCATTCATTGGCCAATTTCACACAAGGCCGTTGTCAGTTTTTGCGACTTCTTCATGAACTTAGAAACGTTGTTTTCTTTTAAATTAATTGGGAAATACACGTGACCGTAATCGACATTACAAGCGACATAAGGTAAATGAGGATAAGGTAAGGATCACCTAAAACGAAGACGATCGATCGCGAAGCAGCAACGAGTATGATCATCTAGCATTGTCAGAAATAACTGTTGGTAGTTTTGTTGGAATTGAGAGTAGCTCTTTGTTTTCCTGAGTATTTTTGCTAACTTACTCTGTAACATCTATTCATATATTTTAACAACAAAGTGTTGCTTTCACCACTTCAGTGGTTACTAGAGAGATTACAGCGAAATGAAGAATAAAATGATGTAGGAGAATGCAGAGCCATCAAGGGACGAAACAAATGGAAAAAAGAACATTTTTTTCGCAATTGCACTCGCGTTTACAAGGGTTTCTCCACATGCGTTGACCTCCAATCCAAACAAAAATGAAAACTGCATTTCGAAATTCTCTTGGTTTTCTTTTGCTCATATGAATCAGGACTTTCGGTCTGGTCTTAAGGCGTCTTATGCGTCCGCAAGTCTGGTTGTGAACGAGGTCAAAACGATTCTGAGAAGAACCAATTGACAGCGAACAATCTACCTTAAGGTCGTCGATGTTTCTCCTGTGGTTGCTGTGTTTTCTTTTAATTTCATCTGCCTACACACTTTTTTAATAAGGATTTTGCCGAATTTCTTCACAAAAACTACGGTTCGAAGTTCCGGGATTTTCTCCAAAAGGCAAGTACCATTGATTTTATTTCTCCTCAGTTCTGAAGAAGTGAATAAAGGATCCTTACAGCAATGAAAAAAAGTGCACTTCGTAATATAAAATACACAGCTTCACCACTATAACTCCAGCTAATTCAGTCATACGTTGCTCCAAGCACAAAAAGGTTGAATGTGAAGAGGAAAATTAGTAAAGGAAAAATAAACGATGCTACTATATTTAGAAGTGATCTTGGAAAAATTGGATCGTTCGGAGGAAAGGAGAACGACGGTGATGAAATCGAAAACGATCCAGTGATTTTTTGTTCACGGAGTTTCTGATGTCGCTGGTAGCAAAATGAAGGCTCTTGCTGACAAGTATAAGTAAGAATTTCAAACAGAGTAATTTAAGAACATGGTTTACTTTTAGTAGTATTAGATCTTTCGTGTGCCAAAGCCATGAGAAACAGACATAAATGTTTGTTGGAAAAAACTGTTGTTAAAAAAAGAATAAGAGCAACGAAATTATCACACCACTTTCTTAGATAGTCTGCTCCCACGATAAGTGTGGCCCGCAGCACAATATCTCTTAGTCGTGCCAACGTGGCTCTCTAGTGATGGTCACTTCAGAGCATAGTGACGTGCCTGAGGACCACCTCATGATTCCCAAATATTTTATGCCTTTTCTTGTTCATATGTTGTCAGATTTGCTCATTCTTTGAGTAATTTATCTGTGAATTATTTTCGTGTTCTCTCTCCTCCATGTGAAAGATGAAATCAATTTACTGCGTAGTGTACACCGGTTATATCCAGAAGACATTGATTAGGATTTCTGTAAAATTACCAGGATGAATGGAGTGTAAGCGAAACCTGAATAGCAGGAAAGGTCGTTGAAAACACTGTTGACTCAAAAAATTGGCCACGGAGTTTTAGAATAGCCCATGCTGCTCCTTCAAGGATTGCATTTGTTTCAAAGCAGTCAAGCTCTTCTTCGAACTCGACAAAGGTTAAAGCAAGATGTCGATAACACTTATAGCATTTCCGGAAAGTTTTAATGACATACGATACGGATCAGGCACCAAATCAGCCTTGTCTTAATCCTCTTGCTCGACTGACTGTTCTCCATTCAACTTTGATATACTCTAGGGGCTTCGTCTCATCTTCGTAAAAAGCTTGTAGACACTCATCAAACAAACGAGGCTATGGTTACGAAGGTACACTTGGTAGATTTCATCATGTAGCCTTTTTTTTAGACTACCTTTGACTTTGCAGTCGCATGGGGGAAAGGATTTTGTTCGGAATATTCTCATCGCGCACGGCTTCTTTTTTCTGGAGATGAGAAGTGTTTCTTCCTTAGCCTATAGCTGAATCGGTTCTTTATATGGAAAATGTGTTGGTCGGATACAGGGTGTAACAAAGTGCTAGGAAACTCTCAAGCAGGTACCAATTTTTATGAGTTATCGATTTCTAAATGGATCTTGGCGTTAGAAGACTCCTGTCTTCATAGGCACCATAGGCAGAATACTTTTGTCCTCGCGAGTTTCCAGTGAGAAAAAGCGTTGTGGACAGAATTCCAGCAGGACATTTTCCAATTATTTCGGGTTTTTTACAACAAATTTCTCAGCAGCGTGTTTACTTTCGTTGTGGTGAGGTGTCTGACAATGCTTCACAGAAGTATTTTTCATTGCGGATTACTTCATGCAGCTGGTTTGAGAGTACATGCAATTCAAGATCGTCATGTGCACACGTTGGTAGGTAACAACTGATGATGTTGCTCATTTCTTGATACGGAAACTGAAGAGGAATGGCTAAGCGAGGTGATAGAATCTCGTATTAGATGGCATGATGAGTATTTATATACTGCACGGGAAGGATGCACGCTAATGTCTATGCCATCGACATTTTGTGACGGAATTTTTTCCACCGTATACGAGAAGGTATCTAACCTCTAATTGGATTATGTCGCTCTTCGTGCTTTTCGCTTCCCATAGGAATAATGGACGAAATTTTATGAGGCTAGAGCCCTCAAGATGAATGTAAAGGTGAGCACCTGAAGAGACTGTACTGGTGTTATAGGTGCAGAGCGAGAATCACTCTCCATGGCCAGATGTCGTTGTGCTCCTTTTCCCGTTGCCAATGATGTCATGTGCTACCCAAGATTTTGTCGCCTCTCACCGACTGTCTCACTGCATGATGTCCCACACGGGAGCATATAGCTTCCCGAGTACTGATGCTGGTTGAGACACTCGTTGTTGCCTGAAGTCTCGAGAGAAATTCACTTAAATTTGTCCAAGTTTTCTATACCATTCGCCAGCTGTTGTGAATTAGAAAGGGATTTTCCATGTGGGGACTTGTTCGATGCCAGAACAAAGGTGATTCCTGGTTTGGGTTTACTCCTACTTGGCCTTCTGAATAGAAATGTCAAAATCCGTCTCAGCTTGGAAGAATCTGCTGGTAAACCCCACGCTCTACATCACAACTTGATGCAAGGAATTATTTTTGAACTACGGTGAGGCGGCAAACCATTGGAGGAAAACTAAAAACATATGAAAACATTTGAATTTTGATCACGCACTACCAATGTGTGAAAAAAATAGCTCTAAATAGAAAAAATCTCTTTTTTGTTTCCATTTTTTTAGCTGACTGAATGTTTAGGACTGCTTATGGTGCCCTTCATCAGAAGCTTCTTTGCAAAGATATCCATCATATTATATTATGCAGATTTTGTAACATTTTTTGGCAGTCTCCCATATATTTTAAGGTTTCAGTCGAATGGAAATGTTTCAAGAAAAAAGTTATGTGCATTGTCGTAAGTAGATATTATGAAGTAAAGGATAAAGCTCTCTGCGTTGATTAATCCCTGAGGGATGCGCCGTGCATTCGACTTCATTAAGCATCGTTTGGAGGTGATTGAATGCATATCTGGCCTTTACAATGACTCGCGGTGGCCTACAGATGTGTCGAGCCAGTGCTGCTATCTTCCCAGACAAGTCTGATACCAATTTGCTGACCCCGAAAGGATGGAAGGCTCGGTGAGCCTTGGGCGCAGGGATCGATTCCAAGTATGTGTCGCAGGGCGCCTCCGATCACTGCACCACACACGCCCTTGAGAAGACTGAAATCATGAAGTAGAACACTAAAACTTGTTAGTGTTTTTTTAGATGATTAAGCTAACCGAGGCTGCTAAAGAAATCCTTGTTCGGCTAAAGTTTCGACGTGCTCTTCTTCTTCTGAGCCTGTTAATCTTAATCGACGGACAACAGGCGTTATTTCTCGTGATGTGGGTCTTCATAGCAGAATCGTGAAGGATCTTCTTGGGTATAGCATGCTTGAATGAAGCAATCTCACTTGACGTTGTCCTTCTATATAGAGTGGTCGTTGAGTGGTACTCACTGTTAGCTGATAATAAACTGTTTTCCATATATCGTCCATCCTGCAGAAGTCAGTATTACTATCAACTAACACACGGAAGAGGATGAATTGTCCGTAGAAAACCATTTATTATAGGCAGGTAATCAATATCATCGCCCTGTATAAAAAGACACCGCCGAGTGAGCTTAATTCATGAGAGTGGTGCTGTACTTTCAATGAGATCTTTCTCGATAGCGCTATGAAGGGCGCATGTGGCGCAGTGGTCGGAGACGTCCTGCAACACACACGTGGAATTGATCCCAGCACACATGGCCCACCAAGCCTTCCGTCCCTCTGGGGTCGGCAAATTGGTACCAGTCTTGTCTGGGAGGATAGCGGTACTGGTTCGACACATCGGTAGGCCACCGCGAGTCACTGTAAAGGCCAGATATGCATTCAATCACCTCCAAACGATGCTTAATGAGGTAGAATGCATGGCGCATCCCTCAGGGATTGATCAACGCTCAGAGCTTTTCCCTTATTTTACTGCTATGAAGACCCATAGCGAGAGGATGGAAGCCTGTGGACCATCAAAAAAGGATCACCCGATTTTGAAGAAGACGATGACGTCGAAATATTAGCAGACTAAAGAGTTTTTCCAATCAACTTTGTGTTAGCTTAGTTATCTTAAAAAATTATTAATTTGTCACGCAGAAGTTGGAGAAAAAAACTGTTTTGACGTATTAAAACTTCTGTTTCTGAGAAACATTATAAAGGTAGCTCTATAACCGGATGTTGATGAGGAATGAACGAATGGCCACGAGACCGTCTTCACCAACACTGTTTTGCGCTTTCTATACTCAGTGAAAATGACCCATTTCTTCACTGTACTCCTCCCTATGGTGAGGCCTATTTCCTGTGCGCTAACAATGCAAAAAGCCGAATTTGCCTCAAAAGATGGTCATGATATCTACTTCATTTCTTGGTAAACGAAGCCATGTTTGGATCCTGAGAAAACGACCGCAAAATAGAAGAAGTCCCATGAAATTGATGAAATGCTGCAAAAGCTGCCACATGCGTATCAAGAATTGCCCAACAGAAAAGGTCCAATCCTCTTTCATGACAACGTTCGAGTATTTGCTACACAACTAACATTGCAAGTTGGACCAGATGGAACAAGAAACATTACCTCACCGTCACATTCGTGAGTCCTCTTGCTTACAAAAATATCACCTTTTTTCATGTGTCTCGACTAATGGTAGCTATGGTAGCTTAGAATATCTTCAGCAGCCAAGCTGCTGCTGAAAATGTCAAAGAATTCGTCGAGAACTGTAAAACTTTAGAAACTTGTGTCACTGGAGTATATTCGGAGTATCGGGACTAACACGCGTTTTGCTAACAATTTCCCTTAAAATTCTAAGATCTTCTTTTTAATAATAAGGCTTTACTTAAGCTTAGGGCCTAATCGGCAGACTTAAAAATCATGCGAGAAGTGAAGAAGAAGTGCGAGAAGAAGGAAAACTATTGTGCTCAGTATTTGGAGGACCGCCTCTGGAGGAGAATAGTGGGTGGGTCAGTGTTGATTTGCAATTCTATTAGGTCTAATGCTAAAGTAACTTTGCGGAGAAAGTTCGAAGACCTTTCTGAGTAAATCGCATAACACGGCTTCAAGAGCATACATAAACACCCCCAACGAACATCAAACGAGTCACAGTAGGATGAATAATGTACAAAGAAATTCAAGGCTAACTGTGTTAGGAGGCATGACTTTCCCTGACGGTGCGCGCTCGTTATTAGAATTAAAAACCGAGTTTCTCACCATTTGAACCGATTTCTAAGGTAACCTTGCGTAAGGTCGTGTGCAGTTTGCATGAACTTCAAGATAGACTCCGCAAAAAAGCTGGGGTTGAAGGGCTAAATAGGCGCGAACAACAACAAGTAAGGGCACTACCAGTACCAAAGAGCTCAATAATGAAGTTGACGTTAAATTTCGGACGTTTACGAATGAAACTTTCAAGGTCCTTAACCACTATCGTGCAAAAGAGATACTGCTCTAACCTCACTGAAATGCAAAAAAACGTGGTATACGGGAGGTACGAGAGCTGATATGATCGAAAAACATAAGACTGTCGGTTAGTGATAAGGGTGGAGAGTTCGTTGTAACTCCCCATCAGTTAGATGTTGAGATAACGGAAAAGCACCTTGAGGATGCTTCCCTTTATTGTCCATCGTCTGAGAAGGAATTTAAAAGTCAATACCGAAAGTTAAACAACGAACGGGTTAAAATGGCAAGAGCGGCTGGGTTAAAATCATCAGTTATCTCTCAACTCAAAAGTTGACCTACCAGCATGTCCCGTCCTATACTTACTTATCAGAACCCATAAGTTAGTATCCAGCGATGATCTCGTGTCTACCGACCCATCGCTATTTAAGGTCAGACCTATCATTAGCTGCGTGGACGGGCCAATGGATAGAATAACGTGGTTAATAACCCTAATACTTACCCAGTTGCTGAAGTACCTTCCAGCCCATCTAACGAACACCCAAATGTTCCTGGATCGTCTACGTACTGGGCAGCCCAACAGCGCGCACGTGATGGAGTCCTTCGACGTGACCGCCTTCTATACAAAAAGTGTCGAATGACTCCGCTATTCCGCGAGCTCCTTATACAACATGAAGGAGCAATAAACATGTATGGCTTCTCGATTCAGCAGTTGATGACACTCTTAAAGGAGTGCCTAAACTGCTCAATCTTCAGATGGTCCGGGAGGTATTACGCACAAACGAGAGGGCTGGCAATGGGACAACGACTGGCACCAAGCCTTGCCATTGCATTCATGTCTAAGGTGGAAGCACCAGTAATCGATCTCGGGCAGTTACTCTACTGTAGATATGTAGATAACTGTTTTGCCCTTTGCTCAACACAAGAGAAATGGACAAATGCTTCGAGTTGTTGAACGAACAGTCAGAGTATATTAAATTCACCCGAGAGAAACGAAAAGAAAACTGGCTTCCATTTCTGAGATGCAAATTAAACTATCAGAAAACGGCTACGTTACGAAATAGTATCGAAAGCCAAGTAGTAAGAACATATTTGTTCATTACCTCTCCTCTCATCCCTCTCACACGAAAAGGGCGCTTGCGAGAAACATGTTTCGAACAGCAACCAACGTGTGCACGGGAAGAGAGCAGAGAGAGGAGTCCCGGAACTTGGCGCAGCAAATAGCTATTTTCTAATGGCTACGAAACTGTAGCTCGGGACATGTGTAGAGGAAATCCTAGGCCTCCAAACGACAACTCTAGCGATAAAATGGTCCCGTTTAACCTACCCTTCATGTCAAATGATGTAAGTGCAGCTATAAAAACGCTGCTTAAGAAGGGCGGGTCTAGAGAATTCGGTAAACGTAGTTGAAATGCCACCGAGTAATCTTAGGCGCCAACTAGTTCGTAACCGCCTATATAACCATCTATGTGCAACGCAAAAATTGCATAGTTTGCCCTAATGGTATAGACGGTGATTGCATGAGCTCAGGTACAGTTTATCTGATCTCTTGTAAAGCGTGCGTGGATGAATACGTTGGCGAAACGGGTAGACCACTCTGCGCTCATATAAAGGAACACCTAGTCGGCATACGTAAACCATATACTCCACTAGGCACGCATAGGACGCAGAGGCATAATGGAGAAGATTTTGAAGCACGGGTTACGATCATAGCGCAGGAATCGAGACACAAGCGCGCAAAATTCTCAAGGCATTCTGGATCAATTCCAAGAATCCGAAAATGAACCGCAGGGGAGGAATGCCTCATTATCACGCGTGATATTGGGCCGTATATAAGCCTGTTATTCTGATGAGATGGGTACATTACGATTCCATGTGAACTCTTTGCGGTTGGTCTCCACGTGAAATATTTAGTGGAAGTCTCATAGAAAGCGGTGATTGTGCAAGGACTCTGTGTTCAATGTGATTGAAATTTTGGTTCAACACTTTCTCTGTTTGGTTATGGAGGCATTTGACCGTGTAGATCGCAGTCAACTTGACCTTTCCAGGCTCTGAGAAAGGCGAAATCCACCGAAACGTCAGCTTGTACGTAAATAAAGAAATAAAATAACACCTCGTGTTGGCTGAACAGAAGCAGAGAGAATTAAAATTCATTCTCGGAAAGCGTAGGTGTTTTATGATAAGCTGAGTCGAAATGTGAAAGGTTTTTGTTTCTTTTATCAAACCGTAAATCCTTGTTTTGACTTCTAGATAATGTTTTGCTTAGAAAATCGGGCTACACTGGAAGCAGAGTTATACTCCACTACATATGGTCATGGAGCACAGGAAACCCTCTTCAATGGACTTTGTATTCGATGCGATGTGAATTCATTAAGCAGGCACGTAATTAGCAACAGAAGTTTATACGTTCCAGAAAAAAAATATGGTTGTATATGAGAGCACAATCTGTCTACTGCACTCCTTTCTAGATCCGTGCTCTGATCTTGGCGGTTCGGTTCTACGCTGGGCGGAATGTCGATGTCGTGGCTTTCTCACTGGAGTTCCAATAACCAGGAAGGCTATTCTAGGAGGCAAAAACATTACCTCTCGTTTTTATCAAACTTACATGCAAAGAGTTGGATTTGGGATTGCAATTGTTCCTCCATCAATAGTTTCTTAGATTATTAAGTTAACAAGGGATTGGTATACTTATCTGGATACTTGGATGGTCCGTCCTCACTGATTTTGCGGGCCCCCAGCATCATCTTCATTTTTACGGAGTTTTGCTGGTTTAGCTATTGTGTTTCCCTGGAGTCTCCAGATTGGCCAGGCCAAAGACTTCTCTAGGTCGTCACCACCACAGGCAGTCGTCGCCTCTGTTGATCAGAGAGAGGTTTGCTACCATGCGACTAGTTTGGTACCAGGGCGGTGACAGGTCCTGATATTGGTCTATTCTTAGCTGGACTTTCTGATGGAAGCACCAAACTCTTTCTTAGCCTTGGGAGATCCTGGTCGGGCCATGAATCTTCCCCCTCTACATTGCAGTCCGCCACCCAGGAACACGTTCCAACCACGGTGAGGCTGCAAACCGTTAGGAGGACTGAGAGACTATTCATTATTAATGCCGATGCTAGAAAAAAAAGACATGTTTTCAGAGATGTTCGTACATATTTTCACGGTTTTGAAGTTGGATTAAAAATTTTTTGCGTGTCATTGAGGAAAGTAGTCCACCATGAACAGAAGTGCAAGGAACAAAAATGCTCCGAATATTTAATGTTTCTGTCTCATTAGGGATCTGCTTTGACACAAAAGAGAATCTCGGTGTTCCTTTAACTCGATATATCGACACATTTGTTGGCATATCTGGTCCTAATCACGGAATGACATTTAAGGTGGGAACGACTTTTTTGGTTGTCTATAACGATACTCAAACTTCAAAAATTACAGGTAGCCGGACTGCCTGTGCCAACTTGCGCGCTGGGAGCACTACCTATTTGTGACAGAGTTATAGGATTGTATTCGGGTTTGTGTCCAATGGAGAGTGATTTCCTTCATGTGAGATTCAAACTATCCAAAAAAGAACTATTGGAAAAATGCACTGAATCAACGTCTGAGTGTTCTGTTGAGCAAAAACAATGACCTCACATGTGAGCCTCGTTGAAGCTGGGAAAATAACTCGAACGATGTAGTGGAACAGTAAAAAGTGCAGATTAACAAAAGCTACAGCCGATAGAAACAAGTATTAATTAAATTATTTTGCGCGACCGGGCTTCACTTCTGATGCAGCTTCCAAAACTTTTAGCACTGAATTTGATTTCTCACATCCATGTTCTGTCAACGCCTTCGGATTTCAGCGTGATTTCGCATGCTGCTTGAGAATCTTCAGTCTTCTTCTCGAATGTTGTTGAATGTTGTCGAGTCGACTTTCCCTGGAATCATAGTAGTGCTAGAGTGCCACTAATGCATTGCGATCTGATAGATCTTTTTTGAGAAGTCTGATGTTAATTCCATAGCCCGATCGAATGAGAAATTTCATCGAGCTACGACGTCGAAGCATGGTCTTGTGTCTGTTAAACTGACTTACTACGACCGCTCTTCATGCCCCACCATAAGGAAATAATTAAGTCTATTTGAATGTCAAAACACAGAGCACTGATCATCTACTGCTGACAGTTTGTTAGAAATTCAGGATATTAACGGAAAGTATCATTACGAGGGTGATCGAGTGTATTCGATATATAGTCACGCCGACGAAAAAATTGGATACAAAGTGTGCCACAAGGTGAGTAATGAATTGTAGAGAAATAATGCAATTAGTTTCTTTTTCAAGTTAAATGACTCATTAACACACAACGGACGACATGATTTCTTGGTAGTCAATGAATAGTTGAACAGCAGGAGTTGAGGAGTTTGGATCTTGACTGACTCGTGGAACTGTCTTTAGTTCATTGGTTTAAAGTTGTCCATATTTCTTGGAAAATATTATCATCTCGATGATAAATTTGTTAAGAACCAAGATTTTCGAAACAGTTAGAATGGAATTTAATTTCTTGAAGTTTATAATGCAAGCTGCAGAGATAATTTGTCTTGATGTCCAAAACGTGAGCGTCTACGAACAAAATAGAAAAAATATGTTCTGTAGGCAAACTGAAACTTTGTCATTTTAAAACAACGGAACCCGATAGTTTTAAATGCTAACGGATCCCATTTCATTTTGTAGAATTCATTGCTAGCTGAGAAATGTTGGCTGAAAGTCAGGAGCGACCAGTGCTTTCGCACCCTTTGCATTGAAATAAATGCACGCCTTCAGTTATGTATTAATGAAACAACAAAGCTGGAATTGCACCGAAATTCGCTTTACAAATAACGTTAAAATTTTTTGAACCATTTGCTGTTTAACCATTTCTTAAAATGTTAAACAATATGCACAACAGGTAACGGCATCCATTGATGGAGAGGATGGGCATAAGTCGTTCCGAAATCTGCTGCACGATGACACACTGAAAACGACTCACGACCTGCAGATTTCAATGATCAAAGGCCGATTTAGAAACAGAAACGAAGAATTGGATTCGACCAACCGAAAGATAAGAGTGCTGCATGACGAACATTACCAGAAGGTTGGAAATAAGTGGATGCCTTCGTTAGAAGAATCTAAGGAGATGCTCTCTGAAGGAATTAAAGTCAGCGATGAGGTGTTGCCAATCACTGAGTTAGAAGAAATGTTGGAATCACAAAAAAACTACCATTCGCAATATTCGGAGATTCTATCGTGAACATGAATATGACCCGTCGAACATGGATCGAACCAATTCTTTATCGTCAAAAAAGCCACAACATACTGACAATAAATCACTATCTCATCTGAACACTGACGAGAAGTCCCACAACGTCGGAAGTGTTAATGTCATGAAGGAGGATGGATATCACACCAGAATTGCCCTCGAAATACAATAACTACGTATATGCAAGCTATCTTTTGGGAAGAATCCCACAACAAAATAAAGCACTTTTCAAAAAATCAGTGCATAATGGTGGAATGCTTGACAAATCCGTGGAATTAAAGAATTTGACTTGAACTAAATGAGACATAACTGAATCGAAAAAACCCGTTCAAGCGAAAACAGAAACCGTAGTAAACGTTCTTTTTTTGGAATAAAATGTAGATAAATATGGCATTATTCATGAAAAAGGATGAAAACGACTGCAGTTGATGTTGCAGGAAAATTGTCGAATATGAAGAGTAAGGTGTTAGAGTGGAAGTAGCGAAGTAGGATGAACTAACTACATAGGCAGAGGCATTTACAATAAGGAAAGAGCTTATGAATTTATTTGAGTTCAAAAGTCGCCGATGATTTTATGATCAGATCGGCCGCCGGTCTTTAAGACCAATCGAATATCACGAATCACCATCTCTTGCGTGACTGCTTTGCACATATCGTAGACGGTCAGAGCGGCCACCTATACAGCTACTGATTGTACAGCAAAAAAAATTTACTGTAAAACAGTAAGTGAAAACAGCTCCGATATTAAGGAAAGCATCGACACTCACAGCACACGCAGTGAGAGCTTCCATTTCGATGCCGGTGTTTGCCGTTGTTCTCGCTGTTGATCGTATGAATAGAATAGACTGAGACTGAAAGCAAAGTTTTTGTGCTAAATTGAAGCGTAACGCATCCATTAACCACTACTTTCTCGTGTTCTTTAGATTGTTTTCTCCTTTATTTAGATGATTAGATATCACAAATTGCTTCGATCTCAGCACTTTTTTCATTCGGCTTGTTCTTTTCCATCCACCAAAGAGGTGGTTGGATTCGCTTGCAGGTTCGGCTGTAAACTAAGACATTGTCTTATTAATATAATATTAATATTAGTAAAAGTTCATCAATGTTGGTCGAGTTGATTCTCTCGGGAATTCGGGGAGAACTCAACTGGAGCGTTCCGATGTCACCCTCCACACACACACACACACACACACACACACACACACACAGCACACACACACACACACACACACACACACACACACACACACACACACACACACACACACACACACACACACACACACACACACACACACACACACACAAACACACACACACACACACACACACACACACACACACACACACACACACACACACACACACACACACAGCGGCACACGCACACACACACACACACACACACACACACACACACACACACACACACACACACACACACACACTTGGGCAACTTCTGGCACTAATTTGCTGATACCAGGATTGACGGGCGCATGGCAGCATTTGGGTTAGCCAGTGTAAGGTTAAACCAGAACGTGTACTGGGCCTCAAAACAGTGTTTTATGCGTCCCTGCGACGAGGTATATTTACATAAAACTGAATAGAACTATTATCCTTCTAAGAAATGCATTACACTCTTTGCACCATCCGTTAAGCGTGAATGACACAACCATGTTGATGCATCTAAAGACTGAAAGCAATCCACTCATCGCTGAATGTTCTAAGTGTGGGCAACTTTTGTGAGTGAACCAAGGCAGCATGATGGAGACTGCTTGTGGATATGAAATGAACGTCGTTCCCTGACAGAATCGCTCTTGCAGGGATTAGAAAATCTAATTTTATAATATTTACAATTCTAATTCTAATTGTGAGCTCAACAGTTTAAAAAATATGTAGATTTTTGAGCCCCACTGTTATTGGCAAGCATTATTGATGGTCAAATGCACAAACCAATGTTTTGGTTCCCAGTTTCCTGAAAAGATTTTTGCATCATTTCACGAGCGATCCAGAAAAAAGTATTTTCTTTTTCTTCACAAACGTTACCAAGGATTACAGAGATTGCGCAACCCTTCAGCGATTTTGTTGGGCAAAGAGAAAAAAAATTAGCTAGGACGACTACCACTTACCACTTTTTTTGAAGGAAACTGCTTCGAATTTGCTTGTAGAGCAAGTGCAACAAAATGAATTTTGATGAGAAAGCTCAATTTCACAGAGTATGTTGTACTTACAACGCAGCAAAAAGACACGTTCATAAGCAACCATAGGTACCATAAGTCAACAAAAGTTCGAAGATTGGGAAGTTGATTCTTGCATCGGCGCTTTCTGCTTCAGATATTATTCAGAGAAGGCGCTCATTGCACTCGTGGTGCTTGAATAAAGTCCAACGAGTATAGTATGCTGCACTGTGTTAGTGAGAAAAAAATGTCTTTACAAGAAAGGCAATAGGGGTGACGTTCTAACTGCCGGACCACCAACTTAATCAGCATGCTTCATAAGCTTCGCTAAAGGAGTTGACGCGCCCTCGAAGAATTTGGATGAAGTTGTTGACCATCAGCAAAGGTTTGACATAATTTCTACTTCACTTGAACCAGCTACTACAGAGTTTTACATAAAAACGATTGCAAACTATTAATAACACAAATGACCAACTTTCCATAAAAACTCAGTATAAACAACCGATATATCTGCATATAACTCAATAACTGCCACATGACTTCACATCCAATACCCCTTACGCCGTCGACTAGTTCGCAGCCGCCGTTTGTGTAGCTAAGAAAATTGTGTGTGGAGAGACGGGAATTTCATGAGTTTAGGTACATTATACTTGGTTTCATGTAAGTCATGCGGTGAAGAATATATTGCGGAAAGGTGTAGACCACTTCATCCCCGCATAAAAAGAACATCTAGATGGGAAAGTTAGAACACAACAATGTACTGCTTTAGGTACACTTAGGGCACAAAAGCACAATGTCGATGATTTTTGAAGCGAATGTCCGGATATTAGCGCAGGAATCAAAAACATGAAGGCAAGACTCTTGAGGCATTTTAGATGCACTTCAAAATTCCAAAGATGAACCGGAAAAACCAATGCCTGACTGTCACGCATTACCTGACGCCTTGTTTCGAATTGATTTTCTGACCTGGGAGGGTCGCAGCCGTCATTTCACGTGAACAACACACGGGCGGTCACATTCGCAACAGCAACATGAGTAGTTTTTGAAAAGTCACCTGTCATCTGTATTACATGTCGTCCCGTTGATCGTGGAGTGACTCGAGCGAGCGTCAGCAAATCTTCCAATTTTCCCTATCGCACACAAGAGTAGCCCAGTGGGTTCTGCTTTCTAGGGACCCGTTGACCATAATATCTTTCTTCTTGGGTTTTCGTGAAGAGCTGTGAGCATCGGGTCGGTGGTCTTCTTGCAATACGCTTCATATTCTGAGTCTTCCAGTCACTAACGGCCCTTGTCCATCGGCTGCCTTTCATACGCATTGTTTCCGGCCCACTTTATCTTCGACTGTTTGGCGTACGGTACGGCATCTTTGATTTTTTGATCGTTGGCTCAATTGGGAGATTCGGATCATTTCCCTTGCTTGACACGGAATACTCTTAGCATCGTCCTTTCGACTGGGGGTTCAATAACGCTGAATGATCTTTCATCCTGCTTACGCAGCGACGAGGTTTCTGACGCATACGTCAAGGCATGAAGTACCGCTGAGTCGAAAAGGTGGGCACGGAGTCTGGTGTTCTTTGTTCTCTTCACTACATCCTCGATGCTCTTGAAAGCTCCCCAAGCCGCCCGTTCCCTTCTGCTGAACTCTGCAGCCATCATGTTGATTTCGCAACATTGATAGACGTAACTTGAGCATTCGGAGATATTCGTTCCGTTGAGCGCGAATGGGCTTAGGAAGCCAATTCGTGAACGTGAACATCATCTTTGCGAGATTTAGTCGAAGATCAACCCTTCCAAAGGCTTTACCAAAGTCGGCAAGAATACGTTTCGCTTGGCTAATGTTGCTGTTATAAGGACGATGTCACCAGCAAAGCGAAGATGGTGTAATTAACAACCATCGATTTTCACTCCCATGTTATCCCATTCCACTGTTCGCATGACGCTCTCGAACGTGGCGGTGAATACTTTTGGCGAGATGTTATCGCCTTGCCTAACCCCACTTTTTGATGTCGATGTTAGAATAGTGATATGTTGGTTGTGAAATGTTTGTACAACTCACAAAGAATCTTTATATACTGAGTTGGGGCTCCTTCTCTATCAACGGCTTCCATGACTGCTTCTATCTCAATTGGGTCAAAGGCCTTCTTCAAATAGATGGAAGTGAGACAGAGTGGTCTCTTGTACTCTCGCGATACTTCAATGAGTCTTGTTATCGTGTGTATGTGGTCCATCGTACTAAATCCTCTTCGAAACCCTGCTTGCTCATATGGCTGCCCTTCCTTCAGTTTTCTGCCAATTCTCTTTAGCATGACTCGAGTGAAAAGTTTGTAGATGGCAGACAGCAAGCAAATGGGGCGATGGTTCCCGATATCATCGAAGTCACCCTTCTTGAACATTAGCACTGTCTTACTGGTCTTGCATTGAGTAGGGACCTTGCATTCAGACAGGTAACGTGTGAAGAGCCGGGCCAGTGTGCTTACGAGGACTGGCGGAAGGTCACTTAGGTGTTCAGAGCTTATTCTGTCCGCACGTGGAGCTGTTCGATCTTTCACCGACGAAATGGCATGTCGGATTTCGGAAGGAAGAACCGATGGTACAACATATCCATCCTCCTTTATCTCGTATGAAGGAAGGTGGACGTGGCTATCGAAGAGATCTGAGTAGTATTTGTGAATGATTTTCTCCATGCCTTTCTGGACGCTGTAACTGTTCTGTCATGGCGTCGGAATGCACTCATCTTGGCTTTGCAATTGGCTTGGCTTCGGAGCGCTTAGCGAATGGTTTTCCCTTGCCTCTGCAGCTTCGACCATCCACATCTCTTCAATCGTAAACGTCCGATTCGGGTTGTCAGTTGTTCAAATGAATCGATGTTCATAGACAAACTCGTGTTGGCTAGATCGGCGACGACGCCAACTCCTCTACTGTCGCATGTTTCGAAGAACAGTTCTCCGGTGTCATAGACAGCATTTAATGGGTGGCGTCATCTCGTCTCGGCCAGACCGATGACGTCGCACGTTATCCTTCTTGCTTACATGAGCAAGTCTTGTATTGAGGACTCGGATACCAGGGTGCGTGTATTGTAGGTATGGACAGTCACCTTAGTTGTTTGCGATTTAGGCAACTGAGAGTGGCTCCGAGATTTTAGCAGCCTTTTCGCACTCGTTCTAAGCTGCCGAATCAGGAGCTCTTACGGGATCAGGAGAATGAGACCCGTTTCTCTTACCGTGCTTGGCTTTTTTGATACCAAAGCATGGCTTGCAGAGTTCTCAGCGTGGGGAGTGTGTATACCCATTGGTTCCTTGCAACTCTCTTCCAGAGTAGAAGGGGAGTTTATTTGTTGTAGGCGAGTCCAACCGCCTCCCATGTGTTTTCCCTGCCACTTGATTGCAGGCTTTTGGCAGAATTGACTCGCAGAATACAATCCGCTTAAACGAGAATACACCTACGCCCAAATGCATGAATACGCCCTCGTAAATACAAAAAAGTATCCGCCAAGTCAGCGCAGCAGAAACAGGGTGTCCATCCTCTGGATCCACCTACGTATCAAGGAAACGAAGGACGTTTTTGAACAATATGGCGTTTGTTTACACGTTAAATTTTTCATTAATGCAACAAAATCTTACCGACTTGTAAAGGTATTGTTATCTTAAATACGTCTAGACTATGTGGAAGGCGAAATTGCTGAAACATTAGCCATCCAGCGACAACTACAACTTATACCAACTTCAACTCAACAAAGGTAGTTTATAAAAAACAGATATGTAGATATAGCGTTTGTTGACCATACTAGCCGTTCTATAAATGCGACAAAGGTTCTTCGCTTGCCACTCATTATTGTTGCTAGTTTTAACTGGATCACAAGTCGACGCAATACCCCGAAAGCCACTCACTGCTGCGCTAAAGTGGTGCATTTAATCATCTCGAGTGCGGACGAGAGAAAGAAGTGTGTTGATGGACGATTGCTCTCAAACCTTCGCGTTGCTTACTACACTTTTCCCATTTCAAGCAGTACCGCTGAAACATAGACAAAAAATCCTGAAAGGGTAATGAGCAGTGTGGACCACTCCCGGGTATCTGATACAGGTCAGTCATAAGCTCCCAAATCACATGCGCACATGTATGGTGCAGTAGATCTTTCAAATTAGTGCAGCGTTTAGGAAACACGGGCTGATATATCTGCCACATCAAAGAAGTTGCGTACAATTCACAAGCTACTCGAGTGATGTCTAATGAATATGAACTGGGACGCTCAGCACCGAGATGTTTTCTATTATTCGAAGAACCTATGAATATTCCACCTAAGAAATCCAGAAGAATAAGTCTCAAGACGTGCGCTTCAGCGGTTGCACTAATTAAAGGAAAGGATATCAGGTGAATGAAAAAGAACATAAGAGTTGACTTCAAGAAAATCAAAACATCTTCGTAGGAGACAGTGAAAAAAAAGGGCCCGACGTGTTCTTTAAACTCGTAAATCAGTTATTTCCACAGCCGGAACTAAATTCCGGAATCGTCCACTGCAACGAAAACTACATGAAAATGTGACCATAGCCATTGATGCTGTCTGCAAGGCAATGAAAAGAATCGAGAAAATGCTGGAAGTCACATGACACTTGATGACGAGTCATTTATACATTTATTTGAATTGCTTATAGAACTTTCAGAACAACTAAAGTATTAAAGTGCTCAGAAGAAATCAGTTCGCGAACGTTCCACATGCGATCTTACCACGTCATGCTTTTACATGTTTTAACTGTTATACAAGATAAAGAAAGGCGGGAGCTGTTATTGCATCTATCGAAAGTTTCTATCGGACGTACCTCGTCAAGTCGAAACTCCGTGTTCACATAGCTGATAGGAATATTATGACAAAGGGGAATAATATTCGCCGTCAACTTCGCACCGATCACGCTTGCGATTCGAGCGGTACTGAGAACATCACCTTTTTTCGACATGTTGTGCTTGATTTGATGGACAATTTCGGGTGTTAGCTGAAATTCTTACCTTTCCTTCGTTCAATTTTCAACGAAACCATAAAAACATCGTCTACAGAGACCTCGGTTGAGCTTTCTACGGCTTCCACAAATTAATATTAGTGTTCGACCTCCAGTTTCAAATATATATACCTTATTCCACTACAGCTTTATCACTAGAACTCGAGACAACTACAGTGAACCCATTTTTGCAAGTTACATGCTATTCATGAGTATATAATTCCATTACACCTGGATTATAGTCTTCCAAAGTCTACGAGTAGTCTGAAGAAATGCTAAACAGCTATTTGCTTGTAGAAGACTATTTCTAAGCAGATATCAAAGTGCTTGAAACTTAAATAGATAGCAAGATGATCACCGACTATGCCTGATGAGATGAGGTAAAGTTACTTATCCCAACTCTTTTACCTCCTGCACCACTGGTAATGTGACATATGATTGTGTCTGATAGTTCGACCAGCTATTTCCTGTAGAACTCGTTGCAGTTTTTGGTGATGTTTGTTGGTTTCTTCAGTACTGTTCCTCAGCGTAGTAATTTGATTATGGTCTTAAAACTAATAGTAAATCACTTCATCTGCTGTGGACGAAAGAATCTTCGTAAGGAAATTTCGGCTTTCGGGTTTCGGGTTTTCTTAGGTTTTTACACTTCTTGATGATAGCGATCAATATAACTTCTTTCCTGTTCAAGGAGCACCCATTCTTCGGTTTATTCTACTGTTAACTCCGAAACTGTGTGAAGTTACACACAGAAATGGAGGGCCAAATGTGCTCCAGTAGTGTTTCCACATTCGAACAGAGCACCTAGGACGAAAAAAAAGCAAATGCTCCAAACAGTACTGGTTTCATGGGTCTCGGATTAGTTAATAATCGTTGTTCCTTTCAGCGGTACCATATAGTAAAGCGAAACAGAACTATCACTTAAAAACCACTCACACTAATTTTGCATTCAGCTATGGCTTTACGGCGGGAGACCGGCTTGTCAGAAACATCGACCTAAAGCATAAAAACGACTTTCTGCAGATGCTTACTAGTATTGTTGCTCGGTAAGAATTGCGACGACACCTACCTGCATCGCAGAGCCGTCTCCAGAGATGTGAGAAAGGCGATTCGAATCGTCGGAGACTGAAAGATTATTTCAAATGCCTAGCTTATGTATTAGACAAATTCATCCTCGCAAGAGCTATATTTAAACGTGCTATGCAAATTGCATCATAGACTGGAACAACGAATCTCCTAAGCCTAAGCAGTTTAATAAATAAACAAAATTAGAGCAAGTTTTGTTCAACTATGTTTGGATTTCCACAGACGGCTTAATAATGCCTGATTGCTCTAAGATGTTGAACTACGATCTACGGCACTGAGTGGTCCTCCAGCAAAGTCCCTCAATTGAGAAAGAGTACAGTATTTCTATTCAGAATTTCAGGTAAATGTAAATATACGCCACTGTAGCGTCCAGTGAACTGCCCGTAGTTACTTATGTGGTGAAAATAGTTTAAAAAACTTGAGTGTGACTCTCCTCGCGTCCTACCAATGCATTATGTCAGTGTTACTATTCTTTAAGACAAGTGTGACATCAATTTGTCGACCCCAGAAGGTTGGAGAGTTCGGTACTTCCTGGGCCACAGGATCGAACTAACTATTGAACCTCTCTATGTCGCAAGATATCTCCAACCGCTGCGCAACTGCGCAACACGCTTCTCCGATCTATGTATATATATATATATATATATATATATATATATATATATATATATGTATTTCTTATTTAAGACGCTGCATGTTCTATTAGGTGATGATCCTTTCTACATCTAACTCAATCTCTAATGAATCGCGGTTTTTGATGTTTTTCGATCCTACTGAGTTAGTCCTACGCATTTCTTGAAGAATTTTTGTTGTGATAAAGGGATTTTGCGAACAAACAGTGACGGTCTTCGATTAAGTTAATTTCATATATTCAGCGAGTATTTGAATAACGAAAAAGTAACTGAAAGGATGTTCGTAGCTCACAGATCTATACATCGGAGTTCTTCATTTGACGTTTCTTTTAAGGTTACAATCATAATCACGCTAACCTCACTCTCGATAATTTTTGACTAACCTATCAACTGAATGCAATCACGCACTTCTATAAAAATGGCGAAACATTCCTACCTTTTGAACACAATCGAACCGTTGAAAGAATTGGAAAAGAAGGAATGAGGCGAGATAGCGAAGAGTGAATCACGAGGAAAGCAGACGCCACTGTAAGCTCATACAGGTATGAAGAATTTCAGCGGAACACTTCAAAACGTTTAGCACAGCATCGTCGTAGTTTGTTCAACAAAGCCTCGAAGATGTTCAAAGTTTCAAACAGTGATGAGAAAATCCTACATTTCTTCATCCGCCGATAAGTATCATGGGTCTGTTGGGCATATGTTCCAAATTCTCCATTCCTATAATCTAAATACATATCATAGTAAATTTTACACTGAAGAAAAAATGTGATCCGCATTTTCCGTAGTGTGGTAATAAATATTGAAAATATTATGGTAAGAATCAGAGACAATGATTGGACAAAAGTTCGAATGAGAGCGTTGGTTAAAGATATGCCCACCGGCATGCTGCTTCTTCTTACGTTCGACGGCATTTTGAATCACACTAGAAATTTCTTCTGATGAGGCGCCACTACGAAGGAGATCGCGCATGCTCACCTCAGAATTGCCGTGAAGACACACCTCAAAAAGAATAATGAAACAGAATTTTTTAAAACAGATGAATATGTACTGTAGAATTCAAGTTTATTGTGTATCTAACGACTACTCCTTTATAAAAAAGGATAAAGCTCTCGGCGTGGATCAATCCCTAAGGAATGCGCCATGCATCCGACTTCATTAAGCATCGTTTGGAGGTGATTGAGTGCGTATCTGGCCTTTACAATGACTCGCGGTGGCCTACCGATGTATCCAGCCAGTACTGCTGTCCTCCCAGACAAGTCTGGTACCAATTTGCCGACCCCGGAGGGATGGTAGGCTTGGTGGGTCATGGGCGCGGGAATCGATTCCACGTGTGTGTTGCAGGGCGCCTCCGACCACTACGCCACGCATGTCCTTTCCAAAATTTTGGAACGCTTCACGAATTTGCGCGTCATCGTTGCGCAGGGCCATGTTAATCTTCACTGTATTGTTCCAATTTTAATATATGTTCAGGAATGAACTCCCTTATAACACCCGCTTTATGGTTTCCAACACAGCCATCGAGAAGACTACGGATAGCGACGAACAGCTGCTCACATACTTCAAAACAGTCACCTAATTTCCAAAAGAGTGTTACACTTCTGTCTCAAAATGCAAAAAATTGCAATCAAATACCAGAAATTGGCACCATTCCAACAAAAACTTAGCCAGAACTCGGAAAACGTCTTTCCGATTCACAGCAAGGCGATGCTTATACCTTACAATTTCTTTAGAGCACTCGAAAAAACTTTTTTCAACCAATGTGTGGAATTTTAACTCTGGTTCCAGTTTGAAATATCGCCGGGCTAGACTTTCTCGGAAGTCCATACTCACCTTACCACTTTTACTGACAGTGTAATTTTTAACGATGCAACTTCTGTGAGTGTTTCGCGAAGAAAAGTTCTTCCACAAATTGTCTCTCACAGACCACAGCAAAAGAAAATAGTAGCGATGAGTAGAAATGAGTGCGTAATCGGAGAAAGAGATAGAAAGAGAGAAGATCGAAATGGGCTTGAAAACGTCTTGCTAGGCTCTGGAAGACATCGTGTTCTCTCCATAGGAATCTGTTTTTCGGGAGTTAGGAAAACTGCCACTAGAAAAAATAATCGCATGTGGGACACTTGAAAGGTGCACACGGATTTCTATCACATCGCTAGAAAAAGATGACAGGATTTCGCTGTCGTCTTCACAGCAATCAATAAGGTAATGATGTCTGGCAATCATCGTTATAGCACGACCTTTCAGTACTGAGTTCCATCGTCATCTCCTTGATACGAATATTCGACTCAGCCACAACATGCAAAAAAAGTTGATAAAGCGAAAAAAAAGTGAAGTACAACTCTGTGACGAGATGAGAATATTTGGAGTAGGATGTTCCTCTATATGAATGAGAGAATCTAAAAATTTCTCCATTCTTGTTAAACGACCCAAGAACACTACTTTTATCCAGGCTTGACCAGGTTAAGGTGAGGATTGATCTACTAGGAATACGCCCAACACGACTTGTAATGAAACTCAATTGCAGTTTTCTGGAAGGGAAGTTGGAGCTTTGCAAAACTTAAAGTATTTAAAACATTTCAAAAGGGAAAAAAATGTATATATATGGAAACGTCATCTAGTCTTTTTCGCACAAGCCTCGCTGCTGTCAGGCTTGCTAAACAAAAATGAGCCAAC
Organism: Angiostrongylus vasorum; assembly: GCA_018806985.1. NCBI lineage: Eukaryota > Metazoa > Nematoda > Chromadorea > Rhabditida > Metastrongylidae > Angiostrongylus > Angiostrongylus vasorum. The sequence continues at coordinate 353,903 of JADANN010000322.1, forward strand.
CACCGACTTCGGCAGTGATTTGGAGTTGATGACGGAGAAATATTGCGAAATATTTCGTACAACTCTCCCACGAAATCTCGATCTCGTCGATGGAGAAAACGACCGAGATTCCATCTCATGATATTAGAGCGTGAAAAAACTACATTTGTCCCTTACTTCTCACCTTGAGGCAAAATTTCAGAAGAAGAAAATTCTAGACAGTGGAAGAGTACGCAGAAATACGATAAACGAAATGAGGAGCGAACTGCGTGAGGAACAAGGAACCCCATGGGCATCCTTCGGGCTATTCGAAGGTCGAGCAACAAATCAAAGCACACGGATCCGTCAAGCGATGATAAAGAGGAACACGCAAAGCTCTAAAGTGACTACACGCATAATGACAGGTAATAATAAGGTGTCTTCAACGACGGCCACCCACACTGGCTCTGGAAGTCTTCTTCAGGGTTGATGTCTTTGACTGCATCTGGATACAATTAACGTACCACTGAATGGCACTCGCACACAATGGAAATTAGCTTGTTGGGAGAGGAAATGACAAAGAAAGTAAATTTTTCTGTAGGATTGCAATATTGTGTGGTGCGGTATGTCAAACACCTATCATCAGACTATGTTGTAATTACATACGTTATATAGAAATAAATTTTTATATTTAACGCTAATATAAAGAACAATATCAGTTGGTTCAGGAGTAAACGAGCGTTTTCAAATATTTATTGCTTTAATGTATTTTTTGTCAGCAAATATTTTTTCTACCACGCAGTATTGTATGTCATTAGAAAGCTGGTTTTACGCGTTTTGAAAAATGTCCTCGTATTTTATTTGTATTCAAATTAAAAAATTTTTTTAAAATCAATCTTGAGCTTTGAAATTTTAGATGTCAAAAATGAATTTTCGTCAGATTTTCTTTTATGAGTTCAAACTCGGTCGTAGTGCAGTAGAAACCGCTGGAAGCATTAAAGAGGTTTGGGGTGAAGGTAGTGTTGGTGAATCAACAGTGCGAACGTGGTCCCGGAAATTCCGATCTGGTGATTTCGACGTCGAAGATAAGGAACGTGGCCGACATCCCAATGAACTTGACGACGACAAATTGAATGCAATAGTAGAAGCAAACCTGTAAACAACCGTTCCATAGCTTGCAGAACAGCTTGGCGTGAGCACAGGATCAATTTCCACTTACTAGAATCGCATAGAAAAGCCAAAAAAACTCGACAAGTGGGTGTCCCACGAATTAAACGATAATCAAAAAAAAATCGCCGTTTTGAAGTATCGTCTGCTCTTATTCTGCGCAACAAAAATGACCCTTATCTTGATAGAACGTGGTGTGCTACGAGAATTGGATACTGTACGACAACTGGCGACGTTCAGCTCGAGGTTGACTTGCGATCAGGCTTCACAGCACTTCCCGAAGCCGAAATGGCATCAAAAAAAGTTTGTGGTGACCGCTTGGTGGCATGCAGCCGGGCTGATTCATCACGGCTTTTTGAATCAGGGCGAAACGATTACAGCAGATAAATGTTGCTAACAAATCGACGAAATATACTGTAAATTCCGACAACAACGACCTGCATTAGTCAACAGAAAAGGACCAATCCTTCTCCACGGCAGCTCCTGGCCTCACGTTGCGCAACCAGCGCTACGGAAGTCGAACGAGTTGGGCTACGAAACTTTGTCTCATTCGCCATATTCATCAGACCTCTCGCCTACTGACTATCATTGCTTCAAGCACCTTGATAACTTCCTCCACTGGAAGTGCTTCACTAATCACGATGATGCAAAAAAAAATGCCTTCAGCGAATTCATCGTTTCCAGAACTCTAGAATTTCATGCGAATTAAATATAAAAAGCTCGTTTCTCGTTGACAAAAATTTGTAAGTAAACTTAAATAATTTTTATTTTGATTAGTAAAGTTTTGCTTGAAGCAAGCTATGATATTTTCAATAATGCAGTTAAAAAAGTTCATTTATTTATGAACAACCCAAAAATGCAATGGTAGAACTTTCTTGGATTGGTACTCTAAAAACAATAACAGTATCACCTGCATCACCTGTAGTCCCACTGATCATCGAGTGACTCGAGCGGGCGCCACTAAATCTTCCATTTTTCTCTGTCGCATGCAGGAGCAGCCCAGTGGGTTCTGCTCGCTCTAGAGACTTGTGGAGCATCAAATGTTTCTTCTAGGCTCTTCATGAAGAACTCTGACCATCAGGTCGGTGGTCTTCCTGCAGTGCGTTTGACATCCCGTGGAATCCAGTCACTAACGGCTTTTGTCCATCGGTTGTCATTCATACGCATTACGTGTCCGGCCCACCTTATCTTCGACTGTTTGGCGACAGAACGGCATCATTGATTTTTTGATCGTTGATGCAGGTCGGAGCTTTGGCTCCCATCCCTAACTTGTGTGAAACGGGATACTTCTAGCATCGTCCTTTCGACTGCGCGTTCGATAACGCTAAGTGATCTTTCATCCTGCTTACGCAGCGAGTCAAGTTTCTGACGCACACGTTAGGGCAGGAAGTAGTGTTCAGCCGAAAAGGTGGGCACGAAGTCGGGTGTTCTTTGTTCTCTTCACTACATCCTCGATGATCTTGAAAGCTCCCCCAAGCCGCCCGTTCCCTTCTGCTCAGCTCTGGAGCTAAGTCGTTCATAATATTGATTTCCAGACCTAGAAAGACATAACTGGAGCATTCGGAGATATTCGCTCCGTTGAGCGTGAATGGGGCATACGAAACCAATCCGTTCCTCATGAATATCGTTTTTGCGAGATTTAGTCGAAGAGCAATCTTTCCACAGGCTTTATCAAAGTCGGCCAGCATTCGTTCCGATTGGCTAATGTTTGGTGTGATAAGGACGATGTCATCAACAAAACGAAGATGGTGTAATTACCGACCAACGATTTTCACTCCCATGTTGTCCCGTTCCAATGTTCGCACGATGTTTTCGAGGGTAGCGGAGAATAAATTCGGCGAGATGGTATCGCCTTGCCTAAGCCCTCTTTTGACGTCGATGTTAATATTGTTGTAGAATGTGATATTTTAGTTATGAAATATTTGTACAGCTCACGAAGAATCTTTACGTATTGAGAAAGGGTATCCTGATTGTCAAGGGCTTCCTTGACTGCTTCTATCTCAATTGAGTCAAAGGCCTTCTTCAAATCGATGAAAGTGAGACAGAGCGTTCATTTTTACTCTCGCGGTACTTCTATGAGGCTTGTTATCGTGTGGATGTGGCCCGTTGTACTAAATCCTTTTCGAAACTCTGCTTGCTCACACGGCTGTCTGTCGTCAATAATGGCAAGAATAATAAATATTGCATATGTAAAGTATTGTATATAATTTGTCATGTATATTAAATATATAATTATATTACAAGTTTTATAAGTAACATGCAGAAATAATCCAAGGATTCAATATTCCACTTTAAATGATGTCTATATATAATATGTTATACATGTAGAAAATAAAGAATAAAATATGATTTCTTCTGGGATTGAAATGTCGTGTAATACGGTGTGGCAAGTATGTAACTGAAAAGATGAGGAGCACGGATTTTTGACTGGTTGAGAAGAGTACATTAATAAAGAGTTCTTCATACAACTGTGCTTATTGAAGTATCGAGATCGATCCCTAAGTTTCCTGATTCGTTGATGTCCGTTTTCGAAGGAACATTTTCAAAAAAAGGCAGGTATTTGCTAACGATCTAATGGAGGAGGTTTTCCTTTAAAAGAAAGTCACTCGTAAATATAGTAGCTGGGTATCCCGAAGGTTAGGTTAAGAAATTTCAGTAAGGCAGTTCCATCCATATGTTCTTCTTTACGCAAAGGATTTCAATAGATAGGATGTTCACTTAAGGGTTACCTCTGAATTGTGGAAAAAAAAAGAAGTTAGCAAGGCACAAAACAGATTCACTCATTTTCGTTCATGACGAACGAATAGCGGCTGTGAAAGAGAATTCGTTGAAAGAAGAGGAAGAGGCTTTTATAAATGGAAATGGCAATTTAGGACTACTTCGAATGCTGAGTACCTAGAAAATGAAAGTAGTTAGCATGAGAGAGAAAGGAACTATAGAATTAAGAATAACTAGCAGAGTTTTCATAGCCGTAGAGAAATACTTTCTTTGCTAAAGAAAAAAGTCTCTTTGCCTCTTATTGAAAAGCACCAGAGAAGGAGATATATCACAAACCTTAAGGTTTCCATCGGCCGTTATACGCAAACGATTACATGTGCCGCAAAAATGCTCGCTCATTGATGTTATAAATCCAAATCTTCCGACGAATCCTTCTATTTGGTAGCCCTGGATTTGTACTGAATGCTTGGATAGCTTTATACTGGTTGATAGTATCTATTTTTCAATATAAATGTCGAAGGTCATTTTTTTAATCCAACCAGTATTTTGCTGGATAAGTACAACCTTTGTGGTTTCGTTTGGTGCATCCGGTAGTCGACGAACCAACCCGTGGAACGTTTTCTCGATGACGGCCAACAAACTTTTATAGTCGATGAATTTCTTTTTGGAGAAATGATTACCACCAAATGGCATATATTCAATAAAACGGACGTCCAATTTCCTATCAGTCGTCAATTTAACAAAGTCGTTCACTTCGTCGTCATTCACATTTCTCATGACTACTGTGTTGACTTTTACTATGGGAAACAATTCCTCAGCAAGATCGATACATTTCATAACTTTAGTAAAACCATTTCTCCTTGTCATCAACATAAATTTTTGTTGATTCAACGTATCCAAACTGATATTTACCTTTGTTAAACCAGCATCTTGAAGTTGTTGTAGTTTCTTTGCCAAAACGATTCCGTTGGACGTAATTCCAATATCTTTGATACCCGGCACATTTTTTATTCTTCCTAAGTGGTAAAAACGATCAACTACCTCTCTATTATCCAGCTTTTTATTTATTTTTGTTAAATACTTTACGAGAAATTGTGTCATTCTCACCTACAATCTCTACAATATCTTTCCGTATTGTTGGTTCACCACCTGTGAGTCGAATTTTGTCAATACCATGACTGGCGAATAATTCCACCAGTCTGACGATTTCATCCGACGTGAGCAAATGGGACGACGGTGAAAGAGTTACGCCTTCTTCTGGCATACAGTAAAAGCCTAAATGTGCTTTGCTAGAGCAATATACTTACAAATAAAACCTGTTTAGAAAAACCGCGAACTTTATTTCATACTTAATTCATCTTAAGCTTACCGTATTTCTTGTTGATTTGCTTACGTCAAAACAAATTACGTGGATAGCAAAACGAGAGATTGAACAGTTGCTAACGCTGAATACAAAACACGGAAATTAAACGATTACAGCGCAATGGGAAAGTTAAGGTGAAGTATTAAAGTTGAAAGGTCAACAAATTTGGATGGGCGTATTAGATGAACTCGCGAGAAACAAGCAATGTCGATATTATACTGTGGCATTATTGAGTGATTTGACGTAAATGAATTGTGCCGTATCTCTTCCTCAGCTATCTAGCAAGTGTAAACGTACGTTCTTCGTGTGAACCTCATTCCTAGCACTTTGTGAGATCCGTTTTGAACATAACGTTAAGGAAAGGATGTTAATTTTTTAAGACAATATATTGAATTACTATCATTTGCTCTAAAGCGTCATATGCAGGAATTCAGGGTAGTATTTTTATATTTCGTAGTCAGTAGAGGTCAGTTTTGCTGCTACAGGATGACAGAAGAAAGCTATTTACGTAATTCCATCAGATTTTTTTCTGAAGTGAGAACGCACATCTAAGGTTACACTTCTCTGTAAGTGATATTCGTAGGTAGTTGTGAGTCCTGCCATGAGTATCCACAAATGGTTCCTTCGTAGCTCCCTTGGCGTTTTCAATCTAAAAAAATTTCATCAAGTCTTTTATTGTACAAAAAGCTGGAAGAAAATTTCAGATGTTACCCAGAATTGGTGAGCTTCAAGTGAATGTTTTTTAAACGAAGGATTTTCTAACTTGTGGAAGCCTTAGTCAACGGCAGTTTATTTTCCGAAATTAAAGGTACCAGGTAGAAGGAAAAGTTGTTTGCATTGTACTGTCAGCCTATTTTTTTCCTATTTAAGCAGTAGGGATATTTTACTATGGAAATTAGTGATTAACTCTACGTCGTATAAGTAGCCGTCAACGATTACTAATAAACTTTAAGAAGGACCAGCCTATGAATTGCGTATGTCTATAAGGTACTATTGAAATATTTTTTGCGTGGTTGTCTACTAGATTATATTTCGAAGGTAATCTCAAAAATCAATTTCTTCCGGTATATCAAGACCTAGCGAAAGCTGGGAAATCACAAATACGAAAGAAGACAACACCTGTGCGATAACGTCCCTTATCGCCTCTCTTTGCGTTCTTAGTTCTGGAAGAGTGTACTGAAAGCGATTGCTGGTTCGCCACAAGTTTGCTGGTAGCCACACTCTTAAGAACGCCATGCGTAACAAAACCTGTATATGTAGAATTAACGACATCACTAATAACCTTATTTAGACCTTCAGAAACATTAAGGAAAAGAAGAGTGCACAAATATCAAGTAGAAAAGTTCAGATGTGTTTTTGGGAAGTGCTGCTAGAGATGATGGGGACGACATTCGGTACATGGTAGCAATAATCAAATGAGATAATCTAAGCGATTTCAGCGATATCACTGAGCAGATAAAACTTTCTTAGAAAGATGGATTCGCATGCGGATAACAATCAAATATGATCAAAAAGTGTTCCATTTATTGCACTGTGGGTGAAGTAGGTAACATGGAGTCGGTAAATAGGGAATAAAAACCGTTTTCAAAGAATCATCCGCTGATGTGCTCCTTAGACACTGTGCACACGACAGTCAAAAAACGTGTTGTCGAAGGCTAGCTGTCATAAAACTAGCAGCTGTGGGTTGTATGATGACCTAAAAAAGTAGTGCAACAACTGGATTGACGAAAGGCAGCTGGTGAGGACTACATCAGGAAATTTCTCATCCAAGAAATCACATTGAAGTTCTGGTTTTCTGAACTAGATTCGAACGTTCCAATGTTTTTTAAACATTTCGAACTGATAAAGTCAGTCTTAGGCCGAAGTCGACGTTATCGATGCGAGTAGACACTTGCTTGTTCTCTCACTGCCACTGCTGGGAGTCACTTGATCAGCGGAGCGAATGCAAACCGGTTGATCGTCGCCACAGAATAAGTGTACTTGACTGTCAAGACGAGAAAACAACAAATCTGTCTTATGAGACTTTTTGCATTACTGATAAAACATGGTCGTGAACGAGGTTCGTGAATGTGCTCCTGCATTCATTTGTAAAAACGAATCGTCGCCCTTGATGATATTTCTCAATGAACGTACAAGTATTGCAGTCTAAGTACAGGTGTCTTTCTTGGGCAACCAGAAAGATGCCTATGTAATAACTTAATCTCACGACGACTTCGAAAGATATAAAAGAGGAAACGCATACGTGAAGAGATTTTTTTAAACAGAAAATTCATTTCCATTTCTATAGCGTCACCTATTCGAATGGTTTGACAACTGCTGTGATTTTTAAATATTCATAACCATGAGCTGATGGGAACTCTTAGCGTTAAAATATTAAAATATTCGGTCGAAGCGACTGGTGATTCAGCGTTCAACTAGCAATCGCTTGCAATGCATCAGTGTGTAGAAAGTAGAATATTATCCGCTATTGAAATACAACAGTTCCAATGCTCAAATCTTTTCCTTTAAAGTCGTTTTTCTTTTCAGATGGATCGTTTGATGGTATCCTTAAACTCACTATTTAAATAATGACACCATAGGTTCCATTTATTATAGAGGAACTCGAGGGCGTACTAGTGAAGTTCATCTTCCTGTCTCGGAATGGATTTGTGGAAGGGGGCAGAAACGGTATTGCGCATTTAATGTGATTACCCTTCTATTTTTTTCATTTACCATTTCAGGACGGTTTTCAGCCAGAAAGTAGTCGTGAGAGCCTCTAGGATTTCGTCTTCCACTAGTTTTCTCCTAGTTGGAGTTCCATTTGAAAATATCAAGCATATTTCCAGCCGGAGAAACTAAGGTGATAGCTAGGCCACTGTTGCAAATAGCGGTTAAAAGTCTATGGGTACCTGTGACCAAGTTAAGAAGTAAACTCCAAGTTGGAGTTGGTCCAGTCCTGTAAGTAGCAGATCCAAACCTAGAAGCACCTATAACTACAACGAGGCAGTAAACTATCTCATAACATGACATACTTCGACAGAACCTGTCTTCACCTTACAGTAATTCTGCTTAACTGCTGACATTTTGCGATTTATATGACGCCACGCTGTGATTGCATTCGATGAGAATGGCAAATTTTCATGATTAGACATTTATCGTCTTTTTCCTATAAAAATTTTATTCGTAAGGTCAGGTGTTTATTCACTGTTAGGAGAAACCTTATTATTGCATTATCATAAGCAAAGAAAGAAATCTTCTAGGTGGAGATTTAGTAAAAATGGTTTTTCTACATTCTTATCAGGGCTTATAATTTCATTAAATTCTATGATGTCATCTGAAGGAAGTCCCACAATATATCAAAGAAGCTATGATGCGTTGAAACAAACGGATGAATGGAATAACGCTTAACGTCAAGAAGACAAAAATGTTCTGCACGTAAAAAAAAGTTAACCGATTGTTACGATTACTACTTCATAACAAGCAAATGCAACAAGGATTCCAACAAATAGAAAGGATATACATAAAACTGCGATCGGACACTCAGTAGAATTCAAGGAAGAAGTCATGCATCTGGACAAAGGCATTTCGGACTTGTACACTCAAGGTGTAAATCACTAATTGCATCAGAAAATGACTGAGGTTCTATTAGGACGACTCGAGCATATGAGAGAAAGCTAAAGCGACCTTACCACTATGGCGTCCACGAACATTGTGGACTTCGAGAGTGAAAGAATTGCAATCACTATAACATGATCAGGTCAAAGATTAAATGTGAGCGGTGGAGTCCAGCGACCGCAACGCTTGCGATGAAAAAAAAGCGATGGGATCTCAAGGGAAAGGCCAGCAGCAATCCATGGGAAAGAATTGAAGCGCTAGTATTACTGTAAATATGTCAACAACACTAGAATTCAATAACGTTTTTGCTAGTCTCTCAACGTCACAACAACAGCTGCAATATAATTCCTCCAGTTGTTTACCGAGTCATCGAGTTCGATGGGTGTTTATGACCGCCGACTACGAAGTAGAGTGGAGGGTTCATCTATTCACAGTGTCGTCACAGCTAAGAAAGCCTATATTTTTTATCTGCGAAATCATTCTCAGAGTAAAACAATGCGATAACAGCGCTCGGGAAACAAGTCGAAGTTAGCTTTGCAAAAGAAAACGTTTTTAAGAAGAACTCGAAACTATGACGCTGTTCCCCTTCACTGGGGATGTTCGTGCTGCCAGACTAGGACCGGTGCATGGTACAGTTGCTCGTTCGTTTTACTCAGTAATTAAAGGGACAAATCGCCATTCTTATTACTAGTAGGATTGGATGGTGTCAAAGTTCAAACTCTTGTTTAAAGATTAGTTTCTGAAATGCGATCATAAAACAAAATTGTCTCGTCAAGTGGTGCTATCAAATCCTACGAAAAAGTCCAAAAATATTTGTTTAGAGGCAAGAAAAAATGAGAATATCGCTCAAGTCGGATTGAACCTCAAATCATCAAGTCCTTTTCACAAAATACTTCCCAAACTGTGGAATATTATTTTTAGGTTTGGATCTTCATATTTTTCACGAAGAATCGTGGCAAAAATTGTTGTTGTGAGTTGAGCCGCAACGCTTATGATTTAATGAAAGGCTCGAAACCGATATCTCTATCAACATCCTCTACCAAAGCATCGGCGCGTTTAGAGAATATTGTGTGAACATCCAGGCATACATCTGCACATTTTTTCTTTCATTCTACATATAGTCGGGCCACAATGACTCTCATTTTCACAGAGATCACTGCTTCTTTCCTATTTTCTCCCAACTCCATCATTGCTTAAAGTCGAAACATTTTATTATACAAAGCCCGAGTTCACGAGAAGAAAAAACACTAGTGTGTTTACTAGTCAACCGTGCATGTCTTCTTCGCATTGCGCCAACTCAGATGCACACAAGTGCAAATATGTATTTCAAGTACTATGAGGTACTACTGTATTGCGTTTACTTATCAGTGCAATGATTATTATAGTACTGTGTTCCAAAAGTACCGTTGCACTGTTGTACTATTATTATCACTGTGCTATCATTTTTGTGTTATTACTGCGTTATTTTTATTAGTATTGTGACATTTGAGGTAATACACATAAATATATTTTTGTTATCTTTATAATCTACAACCATTTACTCTGCGTATCCCAGCACTTCCACCATTCGGTTCCTTTCCTCACATCCATCATCCACCAAGGTCTTCCAAAATTTACGTATGACTTCGACTGCTGCTTAAGGATTTTCCTTTCGTCTTGAATGTCGTAGATCGCTTGTGGAGCCGATTGTCCCTAGAGTCGTGAGAAAGCCCGGCAAGAGTGTTCACACTTGGATTGTAGAAAGCTTCCGGACACGGCCGGTACCAATTTCTCGGCTCCGAAGGAATGAGAGGTTTAGTGAGGCTAGGGTGGGTTCGAAAAAGCAAAATGGTCGTGATGACGGACATCACTACCACTGTGCTATTTTCTTCTTTACACATTACGTTATTGCTATTTATTTGTTATTTATCCCTTATTTCTCACCATTTTTTCATATACATCTGAACTATCATGAATTTTTTTCTGGCTCTCAATTCGTTACAGAAACCAAGATTGTTCACTTCATAAAGCAAATGCGGTTGCTGTTCGGAAACATTCTGAGTCATTCACTTTTTATTGGCAGCTAGACCAATCTCTTGTGAAATGGAAGTTATTACTGATAAGTCGGCTTAAAAGCCGTTGTATAAAGCATAGTTTGAAATGTTGACTTTTTATTTACTGCCTATTACAATTTTTCACGGCAGTGTCTGACATAACCACAACGATGCTGAGATTTTTGCAAAACACCGGACCGCAGGTGTTTGCGGTGGGGAACGATCGCGCTGTTACCCTTTCCGAGCGCTAATGCATTTACCGCCACACCATACGGGTCCTACGTTTCGCCTGTCTCTCAGCTAGTTCTATCGATCAGTGCCATTAGCACTCACCTATCAACGGGATTGATCTGGGGACCCCAAATCGGCAATGAACTCAGTTATGCTAGGACTGTAGTCAAAATCCCATTTTTATTTTTTTAAATAGTTTAAAATGTTTTCTTACTCACTCTGCCACAGTTTTTAAATTCGAATATTTTGAATGTTACAATTAATATCATTAATGGTTAATGTTAGGTTTTAAGGAAGCGTTCACTCTAACATTGCGTGGATTTCTCCATTTCAAATCTCTCTCATTTCCTATAAAGTTTTATGTCATAATTTTTTATTGCTTCGAAAACGTCCGAAATGTCTTAAATATTGGCTGTTTCAGAGAAAAAAATTATGCTGAAAACGAAGAACTCAGAAAGAAAAAACGTTGTCGGACAGAATACCATCACTACAGGAAGAGAAAGATGACGCTGAAAATCCACGTCAGCTCATTTAAGGCGGCCGATGCACCCTCACATTGTTGAGTGGATGAAATGGAAACACTGGTCAACTTTCCAAGCAACATTTGGCGAAAAGAATGCTTTCACAAAGCAGTAGCTGTTTAGAAAATGTTGGATCGATAAAAAAATCGGAATTAACGGTCAAAATTACTACACTAAGTGAGTATCGAGTGCTACCTGTACTGCTAATCCTATTGATCATGTACTAATAATGTCCGGCGTCAACATTATAAGTCCCCGGAAGCTTACAAAGAGAATTTTAACTCTGGCACAAAGCCTGTATTTTCATTGATTTTGACGAAGGGGATACTTAAGGGTCATGATGGGCTCCATCATGGACTGTTTGCACTCAGGTAAACACTCTTTCAGAGTAGACGGATGTAATTCTCTAGTTGCATAACGGCAATTCCATTGTGAAAATGATAAATGAGATCGGTATATACGCGAGACACTGACGGATTCATGGCAGAGGTACTGCAGAAAATACAAGTCATTTTAAACCAAATAAAGGAGAACCACAGCATTGAGATCTTTATGCGTTTTCATAGGTTATTTTTTTTCTTTTGATTCGCACTTAGCTTCCTTTGCCACCGTGGAATGAACCATGTAGCTTTGCAACTCACTCAGCTGAAATCCGTCACACAAAAAGCGCCCAGAAATTCAGAAAGTTTTCGACGCAAATCAGCATTTCCCATGGACTAGCAAAAGTCCTGTTGGTCTCTGTCGCGTACTTAGCACATCAGAGTTTTTTGTACCGTCGCTCCGATGACATCATCCGGTTTGCGCTTCTCGTGCTTTCTCACATTACATCGGCGTCGGCTTCATGTGACTCTTTCTGCAAATAATCGTGAATTCCTAGGGAATGCCGTCCTCTGCAACAAATCGCATTCCATGTCAGCTATCGCTTTATCTGTGACAAAGCTTATCGTACCTGTATCAGTTCAAGGTCAAAAATATAAAAACCGTAAATTTCCTTGCCAACTGTGATTCGATGCATCAGCACATCTTCGTAACACTTAGAATAGAGCCAATTTGTAAAATGCATTTGCAAAGGCGGTGCTATTCTTCTTATAGAGGTGACACTTTATCATAAAGAAAGTTTCTCATAGATGAGATCATTAGTATGGTGGGAGCGAAAAACTGAGCGCATACGACAGAATGGTCTTAGACACAACAACCATAGTGCAGAATTTGTTAACAATGAACTCGAAACAAGGATTGTTGTAAAGAAATTTTAAGATAAGTGGTTGTACTTACGGTGAAAAAATTTGACAGATAGGTGAGCTGAATGAACACTTATAGAGCTTTTAGCGAAATCACCGCTGGAATAGTTGGTGCCTAGTACTACCTTTTTGTCTTTCCATGAAATCTTTTCCAACCACAAGGAACTTATGCATGAAAGTTTGCATGCGCCTCGAGCTTGGTTTTTCACACCTCAAATATAAATAAGTGAAGGAAGTCAAGGTTAGTGAAGGAGAATAAATTTTTACTACGAAAATAATATGGAGATTGCCAAATGCACAGCAAGTAGATGAAGATTAAAGAACGACTTCAAAAATTAAATAATGACCTCACTTTAGATTAAATGAGTCCATATTTACCAAAAGAGAATGAGATGCAAGGACAAAGCAGTGCACCCCGATGAGTTCAGAAGCAGGTGATCATTATTGTATATCGTCTAAGTGGACATTTTAAGGGTCGCGTTTTTCAAACGGTCTTTAATATAAACGAAGGTCTTTTAAACCAATTCCCTTTTAAATCAGAACTTTGTAGCTGTACTTATCTAATTGAAAATTTTCAGCAAAAAATAAGATTCCGTTCATCCTACCCTTCATTTCCAAAGAAATAGCACAACTATAAAACTTCGGAGGCCGGTTTAGAGAAACTGGTAGCATTGAATGAAATACTACCAAACACTCAATGAGGTCAGCTAGTTCGTAACCGCATTTATGACCGTTTGCGTGGAACGCAACATTGCATAATTTACCCTAACTCTAGGACACTGTAATTGCTCGAGTTTGGAGTACGACGTACCTAGCCCGTTGTGAAGCATGTAGAGATAAATGCCTTGGTGAAGCAGTTCACACGATCGCCTTTCTATTAACCTCGGAGCTGAATTATAAATTCGCCGTTTTCTTGTTCACCAATCGCTAGGTCGTTATACCTCACAGTTATATGTTTACTTCCATGCAAAGAACACATACTACACAACAGTGCTGACGTTTCGACAATATCGCTTTCTTCAGAGACTGGGATGGTATATTATTATGCAATTTACCACGTCAAACGCCTCAATGAGACACACAGAAAGATGAAAATCTATTTGGCAATCACATGACCAACAGTCTCTGGAAAAGCTCACCGTTTCTTTCATGTGCCTTCCACTGAGGAAGAGACAACAGCTGATTATAATCGCATATGGTTGATGACTGCACCACCCTACATCAAAAAAGTGATGCGGAGATACAGAGCCAGCTCGCGTGTAACCTCTGAGCATTCTTCCCTGATATTCACTGTAGGGCTGCTGGCATTTATCCAAAAAGCCTCAAGAAGCTTGCGCGTTGGTGTTTAGGCATCCTGTACCAGGACAGTGACTTTCATATCAAAATCGTCTCCTCTCCGCAATCTTCAATATCAAAATCGTCTCAACATACCCTTTCAAGATCTGAAGAAGGCGATCCTGCCGAAACGTCAGCCTATTGTTGTTTTGTGTGCTTTTTGTATGGATGTAAACGTATAACTGTGTATTACAATCTTGCGATTGTTGAGCAAGAAAACGACAACTTTGGTGGAACTTTTGCACAACTTTCCATCCGTTGAAAAGTCATCAAGATGGAAATCGTGGAGTCAAATAAAACAATCCACTATGCACTTATAGGGCACAAAGACATAACCGAGAAGATTTTGAAGTAAAGGTCAGTAGCCTCGCAAATGGATCTAAAGGATGTGTGCGAAGAACTCTGAAAGCACTTTGGACAAATTCCAACAATCCAAAAAATGAATCGCAGGGAGGAGTGCTTTGTGATCACGCGTAACATCGGTATGTAAGACTTAGTACGGCTGGTCTCTACCAAATAACTGGAAAAATTAAAGGGAATAAACGGTTGGAGTTTAAGAGAAGTTGTTTACTATACGAGTAAAAAATCAATACATAAGGTTTTCTGCAGATATTGTAGAAGTGTATGATTGAGTAGAATGTTTGTCATTTGACCTTCCCAGTCTTTAAGCTTGAAGAAAGTGAAGGAGCCGAAAATTCAGTCAGTATTATACTGTATAGACCTTGTTGTTAACAACCTCGTCTCCGCTCATCAAGAAAACAGTGTGGTTCTCATTTCCCTATCATAGACAGATGAGATCCTTGGTGGGCCCAATGCGTGGTCGAACCAGCAACATTTTTTTGATGAACGGTATCGCTACCACTACGCTCCTAGCAACATCTTTTTCATTCATTCGATCCAATTTCTACGTAGCTCTGAATGACAACTTATTAATCAACATATGATAAGCTTATTCTTTTGACTTAATACCTTTAAATTTCTGCACTTTATCGCCCAATCTGCTTGCTGTCTGTCGTCTACAAACTTTTCACTCGAGTCATCGTAAACAGGATTGACAGAACACTGGACGAAGGACAGCCATATGAGCAAGCAGGGTTTCGAAAAGGATTTAGTACGACGAACCACATCCACACGATAGCGAGACTCATTGAAGTATCGCGAGCGTACAAAAGACCGCTCTGTCTTGCTTTCATCGATTTAAAGAAGGCCTTCGACCCAACTGAGATAGAAGCAGTCATGGAAGCCCTTGATAGTCAAGGAATCCCTGTTCAGTATATAAGGATTCTTCGTGAGCTTTGAAAAAAATTTCACATCCAAGATATCATCGTTCTACAACGATGCTAACATCGGCATCAAAAAGTGAGGTTAGGCAATGCGATACCATCCCGCCGAAATTATTTACCGCCACCCTCAAGAAAGTCATGCGAACATTGGAATGGGAAAATATGGGAATGAAAATCGATGGTCGGCAATTACATTATCTTCGCTTCGTTGATGATATCGTCCTTATAACACCAAACATTAACCAAGCGGAACGAATGCTGGCCGACTTTGGTAAAGCCTGTGGAAAGATCGGTCTTCGACTAAATCTCACAAAAACGATGTTCATGAGCAACGAAATGGTTTCGTATGCCTCATCCACGCTGTTGGGAACGAATATTTCCGAATGTTCCAGTTATGTCTATCTAGGTCGTGAAGTCAATATGATGAACGACTTAGCTCTAGAGTTGAGGAGGAAGAAACGAACGACTTGAGGGAGCTTTCAAAAGTATCGAGGAAGTTGTGACGAGAACAAGGAACATCAGACTCCGTGCCCCCTTTTCGACTCAGCGGTGCTTCCTGCCCCTATAGAGAATAACGCTTCTTTTCGACTTAAATGGAAATTAGGCCAAGACACCCACTACTGTTGGTGAAGGTGTACCGATCATTCAAATAACCAATTCTATAGATTATTGGTACCCTTGCCTCTAGCAAAACGTGGTTTTTTAGAAATGATATGCTGGCCGAACATTTTTTATTCTAACTTTATTTTATCTTCGCATATCTTTTTCCGAGTTTCTTTCCAAATCAGCTTACTGGAAAGCGTTTTCTAATATCCTTGCTTTTAAATGCCTGCGTTGGGAAAGAATCGTGATCCTTGGACTAATATCTGGACACTTTGAATGCCATATAACATTAACACAGTCGTGCTCTCCTGCTTCATCATCCCACTTACTACTCTCTTCACAATCGTAGGTGTCAATAGTCTCATTTCCTGAAACTGATCGTTTTGTAGCATTGATGCATTGAAGTAACTCCTAACTATTTTTCTCATAACCACTGAATAGTTGGTATTCGCGTATTCACGCTGTGTTGTTATTTCTGTACCATCTATATTAAAGGACAATTCTAATCAATTTTAAAATTCACATTGCCGCGACCGAGAAGCTCCACGTGGCAGTATGCAAGGCACACATATTGAATGCCTGAAGCCAAATATAAGTTACGGTGCCATTGTATAGCCAGTTTCATTTAACTTCAGCATGAATGATCAACGCACCTTGTTTCATAGATAATATTACTTCTCTACGTGCAGGCTTATACAATACCGACTGCTATAGGTTTGTTAAAAACTATTTATGATCAGCGGATGGTCATTATCAACGACAGCGTTGAGTACAAAAGAGCGCAGCTGGTGAAATTGACCCACTCGTGCAGTGCTTCTCTGAAGCAGATTGGACTAAATGCGACGACGAAGATACCAGATAGAGCATCAAAACGACTCGAAGACGTCGAAACGTTATAAATATTTGGCAACAACTTTAGCTTATCAATGAAACAAATAACAGTGTCATTCTCAAGGAAACAGTTCGTTCTTTCGAAATCCAGCATGTTAATTCTATCAAATCATCTGTATCACCTACATCACCTGTCGTCCCGTTGATTGTCAAGTGACTCGTGCTGACGACAGCAAATTTTCCACTTTTCCTTGTCGGGTGCAAGAGTAGCTTAGTTCTAGATTCAAGAGGATTCTGCTCGCTCTAGGCGCTGCTAGAGCATTATGACTTTCTTCTGGGATTTTCGTAAAGAACTCTGAGCGTCGGGCTGGTGGTGTTCCTGCAGCAAATTTGACATTCCCAGGGATACACTCAGCAAAGGCTCTTTCTCAGCGGTCGTCGTCCATACGCAATGCGTTTTCTGCCCACCATACCTTCGACAGTTCGGCGTATTGAACGATATCTTTGATTTTTTGATCGTTGAAGCAGGTTGGAACTTCAAATCCCTTCCCTCGCTTTTTGTGGCACATGATGCTCTTAGCATAGTCTTTCGAAAGCGCGTCCAATCAAGCTGATTGATCTTTCATCCTGCTTACATAGCGAGCAGACTTTTGCTGCGTGCGTTAAGGCGGGAAGAATGGTGGAGTCGAAAAGGTGGCCACGAAGTCAGGTGTTCCTTGTTCTTTTCAGTACATCCTGGATGCTCTTAAAAGCTCCCCATGCTGCTCGATTCCTTCTGCTTAGCTTTGAGCTAAGTTGTTTATCATTTTGATTTCTCGTAAATAGACGTAAGTGGAGCACTCCAAGATATAAGCTGCGTTGAATGTGAACGAAGTTTACTAACCAACCCGATAGTCTTGAACATCGTTTTTTGTGGGGTTTAGTCGATGAACAATCTTTACACAGGCGTTAAAAAGAGTCGGCGAGCATTCGTTTCGCCTCACGAATGCTTAGTGTTACAAGAACGATGTCATCAGCATATCGCAAATGTTGTAGTTGTCGACCATTGGTTTTTACTGCTGTGTTATCCCATTCCAATGTGCGCATGATGTTCTTAAGGGCGGCGGTGAACAATTTTAGCGAGATGATATCGTTTTCAATAACTCTTTTTTGACGGTGAAGTCACTGTCGCTGCAGAATGGTGATACTTTGGTTGTTAAATTCTCATATAGCTCACATAGAATCTTCGCATATTGACCAGGGAAACACTGCCTGTCTAGGGCGGCTTTCATGACTGCATTTGTCTTAACTGAGTCAAAAGCTTTATGAGATTGAGACAGAGCGGTCTCTTGTATTCTCGCGATACGTCGAAGTGTCATGTTTTCGTGTGGGTGCTATTGATCGTACTGAACCCTTTTCGAAACCCTGCTTGCTCACACAGTTGTCCTTCGTTCAGTGCTCTGTCAATCCTGCTTAGGATGATGCGAGTGAAGAGTTTGCAGACGACAGATATTAAGCAGATTGGACGATAGTTCTCGAAATCGTGCTGGTCACCTTCCTCAAAGAATAACACTACCTTTCTGCTCTTTCATTGAATAGGAGAATTGTATTCTGACAGGCATTATGTAAAAAACCTGAGGCAGTCTGTTCATGTGGACTGGCGGAGGGTCATTCATGTTTTCAGATCCTATTCCCTACGGATCTGATGTTGTTCAATTCTACACCAACGAAATAACATGTCTTATTTCGGAAGGAGGAACGGGTAATACAATATATACATCCACCCTTATTTCGCATGAAAGGCAGGAAAATGTAGCAAATGAAGAGATCCGAGTAGTAAATGTAAGTGAGTTTTTTCCATTAGCTTTCTGAAAGCCGTAACTGTTCCATTTAGACGCCGAAGTACAGTCACCTTGGTTTTGTAATTGGCTGAGCTTTGGTGGGCATTGCTAGCGTTTTTTTTCAGCCTCTGCAGCTTCGACCACAACTGATACTTTTCTCCCCTTAAGATCTTCTTTTACCGCCTGATTGCATCGTTTTGCAAGTTCGATTCAGCTCGAGTGTTTCTGGAGACTGAGGTCTTTTGGTGACTTTCGAACTCTCAGCTTTCATAGCGCTAACGTGAAGATGTTGAATAAGCCGATTATATTCTTCGTCGATGTTGTTAAAAACGGCATCTTTCCTGCAACCGATTAATGAACTGAATAATTCCCAGTTCATAGTGGTTTTGGCTTTTTGTTTCATGAATTTAGCAGCTTTCTTTCCTTCAATCGAAAAAATGGAATCTTATGTGAAGGAGACAATAGTCGATCCTGTAAAGAATTTTGGCAGAGCAGCGATGGCGGTTAGCCAAAATTTTCAATTTTGTATAAACTGGTCACTTTCGTTATGGTACTCTCCAATGGAAGACCCCCACGTCCAGCGTTGAGAGTAGGGCTTCTGGAATTATGAGTTAGCTTGGACGGTCTTGGTCGTCTTAATAAGCTCAGTCACTCTCCCTGCTCGCTCCATTCTCCATGAGTCTCAATATAGCACTTTTTTTGTCATTTTTTCTAAATGCAGACTTAGCGTTAGAATCTCCATTGATGACCTTTTAAAAAATGTATGGTCTTTTTTGCAGAAAATTTCGAAGTCCTTCCGGAACGCTTCGGCTTAGTCTTTTCATACATTGCTGTCGTTGCGTAGATCACGAAGTTTGTCAAGGCAGGTATTGGTCCACATTTCTGTAGCCGTATTCTCCTGATTCGAGTTGTTAGTTGTTTGAATGCATCGATGTTCATGGCCAAACTCGTGTTCTCGTGCAAAATCCGCCATCGTTTCCTTTATTGTTGCATGTTCCGAGGAACAGATCTTCTCCTGTGTTATAGACTCGTTGAATGGGTGGTGTCTTCTTTTCCCAGCCAGTCCAGTGACGTCACACTTTATCCTTCTCGCTTGTAATTACGAAGCCAAGATTCTTGGTCTCCGAAGCCCAGATGGAACAGTTACAGCTTCTTGAGCGGCAATAAAGAAAATCGTTCACGATTACTACTCGGTTCTCTTCAATAGCCATGGCCTTGCGCTTTATATAAAATAAAGGAGAATGGATAATTCGCAGTACCGGTTCTTTTTTCCTAAGTCCACTATGCTCTTTCATCTGTTAAGAATAAAACAATACCAGTTCAGGACAGCATAAGATCTAAACACCTAAAGAACCTGCCAGTGTTCGTAAACCACAATCTGCTTGCCGTCCGTTGTCTACGAACTCGAATCAACCTAAACAGGTTTGACAGAACACTGTAGGAAGGACAGCCATGACGACAAGTAGGGCTTCGAAAAGAATTGATTATGATGAACAGCAACCACACGATACCAAGACTCATTGAATCACCGTGAGAGTGTAAGAGATCGCTGTGTCTCACTTTCGTCGATATAAAGAAAGCTTTTGATTCAGTTGACATAGAAGAAGGTTATGGAAGCCCTAGAGAGCCAGACTGTCCTTAATCATTAAATAAGGATTCTTCCTGAGCTAGTCATGCAGACATTGGAGAATAGCACAACATGGCACTGAAAATCGAAGGTGGGGAATCAAACTATGTTCGTCTCCTAATGACTCAATTGACCGACTTTCTATACTTCGGCATAAATGACCAACGCATTTATTTATACGTTCTTATGAACTGATGTTGTTGAGCTGATGCGTGGTTAGTATGGTTTACAAGTCGGGAATGTTGACGAAAGGCGAAATCGCCGAAACGTCAGCCACCGACCAACAACAATGACAACGACAACTATACTAATCACAAATCAGCTCAACAAGATCAGTTCATAAGAACATATGAACCATGTTCGCTAAACTGGTGACATAGTTCTTATAACACCAAATATTAGGCAAATGGAACGAATGCTTGCCCACTTTGATAACGCCTGTGGAAAGATTGTCTTCGGCTAAATTTCACAAAAACGGTGTTCATGAAGAACGGATGGGTTTCTTATGTCCCATTTACTCTCAGCGGTGCGAATGTCTCCGAACGCTCCAGGTACTTCTTTTCTAGGTTGGGAAACCAACATAGTGTCCTACTTAGCTCCTCAGTTGTGCATGAAGAAGCGAGGGCTGGTGGAACTAAAATGGGTAGTAAGCAGAACAAAATACACCCGACTCGGTGCCTAACTTCTAGACTCCAAGTTTCCCTCCATCTTAACGTGTACGTGTGCAACAGAAATATGGTTCACAATATTTTACTTTTTTATTTTCTGCCTTCTATACATTTTATGGCAGGTTATTACGCGAAATACAACCACAAGATTGCTGAAATATTTGCAAAACTCCGGACCGCAGGTGTTTGCGGTGGGGGAACGAACGCGCTATGGTCCTTTCCGGGTTGCTACCTGAGTAAGATGAAACTTCACTTGGATTTATGAAAGCGCAATCGAAAGAGGATGCTGCGAGTATTCCATTCAACACAATTTGGAGAGGGGACCTGAAGATCCGACCTACAACGACAACCAAATGTCGAAAACGCCATTCTATACGTTTAGCTGCCGAAGATATGTTGAGCTGGACGCCCAGAGCGTCTGAGCGATAATCAGTGGACAATAGTCATTAGCGACTGGATTTCCCAGCATGTCAAACGCAGAAGTGGAAGAAAGCAAAGCCAATGTTCAGAGTTCTTCACAAGAATCCTGGAAAATGTTTGTGACAGCCAGCAACCAACGTAACGACAGGTGGCACAGATGACGAAATGACACACTTTGATATTTTTAAAAAATAAATGTTGCTGTTGTTTTCGCCATTCAAGACACTTTTACTGGACACCGTTTGTGAAGATGGAAAATAATGCTTCTGCTGATGAATCGATAGTAGAGAAACTGAGAACTTGATTTCTTCGTTAGCACATCCTACCATCAAATTTGACAATGTTACAAACAAACATATTTGCACTACTTTTGAAGATGGCAAAATGTGGTTTCTGTTTCTGTTTTTGTTCTTGTTTTCTGTTTGTTTAAGTAAGTGAAAAATCACTCAAAATGTGATCATCATGTACCAAAAGCCTCACATTAACGAATGGCAAATCATGACTGACAGACAATAGTAATCCTCCCTTTTTCCTGCCTTCACAACTTGCTATTTGAATCGCAGCGAATTTTTACCTGGCCCCAAATTCTCCTTTTCGACATTAGTCAACGTCCTCCATAGCCGGAGACAAATTCAAGCGATTTCCTTCGTCCAGGCTGGCTCTTCCCTTGGGTATGTTTTACATGAAAGCTTTTTTTTTCCTCTCAGTTCAAAGGTAGTACTTAGAATGCTTAAAATATAGCCCTCTATGGTTTCCCATAATTCTGGACAATCTGTTATGCAAATCAGAAGTGTTGATCCTTAAACTTTTTTGATGCTTTCATTCAAAATCGAGGGTTCGAAGATCAAGGCAAAGATGCCTCTACGTGGAATCTCAAAACTGCACCGTTGGTCTTTTCGCAGTTATCTACTCCTGTTATTTCCGGTAAAGTACCACTGAATTTTTTAATAAGAGAATCATACAAAAGAAATCTTAGCAGCCAAAGGAGTGAAAGAAAAGGATATGTAGCAATAATGCAATATATGAGAGGCGTTTGATGTTCATTTGACCTTTCGGTTGAACATATTGCAATTGCTAGTGGAAAACAGTGCTTCGAGTCAGTTCTCGGCATCGAATAACCACTAGCTTTAAGCGGAATGCTCGACTTCGTGAGAAGACGCCGCGTGGGACTTTTCGTAGAGGACAATGCTTCAAGCTTGGGTAACTAAACTGCTTATATATGTAGATGCAACATCAGTACAACAGGAATAACGATAGGAAAATACTGGCATAAGAGCAAGGCAAGTCCAAGATTATGAAGCGTTATAACTACTAAAGAAGTGAAGCTAATAAGGCTACAACAGTTTAGGACACTATTATAACATTAACACAATGACAAAAGCAGCTTGGTAACAAAGACGACTAAGGGGATGCGGATGATAACGCCCACACTGACGCGTACAGTGGCCAAGATGCCGATGGCTAGAACAACAGAAGAGTGAGATGCAGGCGAGCCGTGCATTAGGCTAAGCTAGAGATCATATGTACAGCGCTCAGGTGTACTTTGATATTGATCGATGAGGACAGCAAGTTACTTAAGCATCGATGGTGGAAGTAACTACGAATGAGATGAGGCATCTGAGGAACACAGTCAGGCGGCTGGTCTTGGATAACGGTATGTCTGCAGCGCGAAGTTTGATGGCACATGCCACCGATGGCGCTGCACGCAGAACGCATTTGAAGATGGCCGCTGCTAATGACAACGCACTGCGGATCAAGTGATAAGCAATGAACATTGACACGAGAATGAGGATCAGGATGATGATGAGGATACACTGGGCTGATGGGAAGCGTGGTGCAATAATGCTAGGTTAACGTACAATTCGTAACTGCCATTCAATAATGATGAAATGAAGTTAGTGTAAAATTCGCGACTATGCTGTAATAACGGTAGAGTGGAGCTAATATACAATAATGACCACGTGCAATATGAATTAACAACTACGATAATCTACATAGGTGACACACGAGATCAATAGGAGACAAACGAGGATAGGGGATGAACCTGGTTAGTCGACGAACTTGGACAGAGCGAACCATGATAGTAATTCACGAGGCTACTCATATGCTTCTGGAGAAGGCGGTTTTGGCACAGGCCCAGCATCTTTACCGAAAACATTCGTCCGCTACCGTTTCCAAATCCTCTCAGAACCAGTGGTCAGCTGGCGGAAGACTGCTCTCGCAAACATCCTCATGCCCTTCTTGTCATTGTACGCATGATGACTTTTGGACAGTAATAACAAACAACGAGTTCAGATTGCAAAAAATAGGTTTGAACAACAAGACTGTTCATAGCGGTCGAAGTTCTTTAGGATGGAACCAAAATATTTACCTACTACGACATTTGCTAGGCAACTTGAGAAACAGCGGAAATGGTCCTTACTACAGAAACATACAGTAATAGAAAGATAGAAATAGATATGGAAAGAAATAGGAACCATTCTGGGAATAGTTGCTATAGAGCAAATGTATATCAGAGAGGAATTGGTAACGTTTTACTGACTAATTAATTTGTTCACTTACTAATATCTAATTTGAATTTAGTCTTCCTATAACCCGCATGACCATCCGCCAGCAGATGTTAGTGGCGTTGGGAAGGTGTGGAATGATTTTTCGAGTGGTAGAAGAATAAAATAAGAAAGAACTACGTTCACGCCTCAAAGTTCATTTGCAAAACAGTATCAAGTGCACAGCAGTAAGGTTGAAGCCTCAACTCGATTCTGCATAGAAGTAAACATGCTCTTTAACAGAGTGCGCCATCAGTCGTCTTGCTTACCGTAGGAAACTCATGGATTCCTATAGAAAACAGTGGAAGCACGTGAATGAATTGTGATAGCAGAAACCTATTTGCGACAATGTTGGATTGACTTGACGGTAGATGACATGATTATTAAAAGATTTCCATGAAAAGAACTATGTCAATTTACAAGACTTGTGAACATTTTTAACTATCACGATTACCTCGAGATTAGCCAAAGCATTAATTGGATTAGATTATATAGCTCTGGTTTGTATTCATTGCGGAGACTTTCTTGTAGACCTTCTTTGTTTCCACATACATTCGAGCAGCTCGATTCAAATGCTAACGATTTCTTTCATGAAGCACTTTTTGTCAACCAAGACATCGACGGCGTCTGATATATTAAGATATTTGCAAGTGCAGCATATGTGGTGATAACGCGACGACCCTGTCAGAAGTTCCACTTCGGACGAAGCATTCCATGAAATTATTGCCGACCTTATCGTACACAATCGAAACAGACACTTACACATGTGCTGAATACCCTATGATTGCCTTTTCTTATCAGCAAAGATGCTCCATAGCTTCACAGTAATGAATGGAATTATACTCGTCTTTTTGGCTTTCACAGGACTCCATTTTTACTTCATTTATAAAGTTCAGTGCTTTTTTAAACGACGAACTTTCATTACTCTATAGATGATCACTAGAAACGTTAGTTTTGCTTAAGACGTATGATTTGCTTCAGATAGGAATTGTTTTTTATACCACTTTATTAGAAATGATCGTGATATGTCTTTGTAATACACAAAGTACTAGCAGAACACTTCCTATTACCACATTTTTCCTTCTTCATCTGTTGATACACTGTTACTTCACCAAGTTTCTTCTTTGCACGAGCGTAGGTTTGATTGCTGCATCCTTTTGTTGAGAGTTCTTACTTGATAACTTGAACTTTGTCAGTTTCCTGGTTCAAAATCACTTCTAGATCGAATCCTACCTACATTAACGTCAAGCGAACCTCAACTAGACAGCTGACATTTTCTCGTTTGGACACCTTTTTTCACTCGTGCCCGGCCTTCTACTTTTTTCATTCACCCATCCATCACTACTGTACTCTTCTCACCGTATGGCATCAGCTTCGTATGAATTTAGTGCATAACGCATATCCAAATAAACTTCATGTCAGTAACTATATAAAGTTCTCAACGTGTCTGACAACTTCTACGAAGTTCCATCACCCATTCCAATTCACGACCCAATAACTATTTAGATAAACATCATCCCAGTCCCGTGGATCTCTAGGAATTTTCTTCTCTTTAGGAGCACACTGTGGACTGCTACCAGTAAACTGATTGCCAATTTTTTTTCCGTTTACATTTGTCATTCGTCTTGTGTCGTCCAGTGGTCTTCTATATTGCTCGACTTCAATAACAACTCAAAACATCTTATTTCTCGTTAAACCACTCTAGATCTTCAATGGTTTCATGTTCTAATCGGATAAGCACTAACTATTCAACGTTTAACGAACTATCAATCGAGGATAAGGAAAAAATTCCTGCTGATGTCTTCACTCAACTAAGCACGGATTTCTTGCCAGGCATGTTCACTCAATTTGATCTGTTATCACTAGGATTAACTAAGTGCAAATATGGCTGTTACAGCTGCTAAGGAGATTGCACATGTCGGCTCAGAACTTCTCCAGAACTACCAATGTGTGCACGTTGAGTTGATCTCTTGATAAGCTGTACTTATATAATCTTCGTTTAATTCTAGCGCTACAAAAGTCTTTTAATCAATATATGCAAGCTATTGACACTCTCATAAGGTCATCTAAGAAAGCGTTTCCGAAAGCCAAAGCACATGGAGATGATTTGCGTGAACTGGCGGCAAAATCTGCTCAGATTTTGGAGCGGCACAAAAAATGTGTGGGTGTCAATTTTCTCCATACCTGGTTACTAAAACGAAATGTTTCATGAATATGAACCGCTATGATGAGTAAATTTCCAACGAAGTTACCAGTTATAGATTCGAGAGCTTTCTTCTCTTGTGACAAAAACTAATGCGTATAGTAATGAAGAGAAGGACAAACTCAAATGCATGCTAAATAAATTCCAAAGAGATGAAAAGAAAATTAGAAAGCAATGCAGCAAAGGTCTTAAGAGCACATCCGAGCTGGAATCATTCATCGAAACGTCAGCTATTGAATTCATCCGTCAACAGGAATTACGTTACAAATTTTTCCTGGAAAAACATAAAACCTGGTTGTTTACATATTCGGACCTCATTTCAAATGACCTAGTCAAGGAATTAAACGAAGGAAAGACTGGACCAGGCGAAATTGCTTATGAAATGAAAGGTGTTGCTGTGATAAATGAAACCGGGATCAGTTCAACCGCAGCCGTCGATTTAATGTCAAGGAGTGACCAAATCGAACGTGATTCTACTCGATCACTTTGCAGTGTTGAGAATTCCAGAAGGAATTCGACAACAAAGCAGCAGGAAATGGTTGGTACTGTGACAGCAAAAAGTGCATCACTTTCGTTCAATGAAGCATCAGCGCAGGTAAATCAACAAGGAGTGGATTCCTTTGTAAGACTTGCTCCTGTCTCTCAAAAAAGTTCCGGTGAATCGTCTCCTCTAATTCACAACAACACGCACGAATTTCCAATAACTGAGTACAACGAAACTGCTTCTGACTGGAGGAACTACATGAAATATTTACCTCACCACACCGTCACGTCACCTGTAGATGATCATTACTCCAACAATACTCTTCTGGATTTGGTGGATTACCGTCCTGTGGAACCGGAAACAAAACTAAGCAATAGTAAACGGCCACCTGTAGGAGGACGTTGGGTGCTTCCACCTTTACAAAACTTCAAACCACACAATCACGTAGATGCAACGTACGCTCCGGAAACTATACCTGCCGATCGTCCACAACCACCGACAACACGGGCACAAAACGGAAGTAAGTGTCAAGATAAAAACCTCGTTGTAACTCAGTGTTTATAAGAAGTGTGCAACGGATAGAATTTTTGAAGCGAATCAACTTCTGGAGAATAAGAGAATCTAAAGGAGATTTCCTTTAAAGTATGAATTTTTAGTGGTGAACAGTAAATCTGGGGACGGATTTTTATATTGACACCAAAATTGGTGACGTTCAGATATTACGAAATCTTTAATGAGTGCTATTTTGATGTCTGCGTGGTCAAATTTATGTAACATGCTATCAGGCTGCAACTTTAAGTGACTTTATGGTTTCATATAACTAATTAATGAGTTTTACCCTCTATAATCTTTGAATTTCCATTGACGGTTCATTAATGCTTTCTTATAAAGGTAGATGTCATTTGGCTTTTTCGAGTTTTTTCTCTTCAATATTTCACCTTTAAATGAAAGCAGATATAAACGGCAATGAAATTCCACGAATCCTCTCATTCAAAATGCGGATTAAAACTTCCTTCTGCATGTTTGTAGTCGTAATTGAAACCATAAGGTTGACCCTATCAAAATGGAAAAATATTTATCACATTTTCCTCAAATATGAAGTTTAAGGGCTTTGTATCACATAATCAATAATTTGTAGACGAAGTTCCACCGTTATTCAACAATAGTGACTATGGCAGGACATTAACGGTCAAGGAGCAGTTCAATGCGACATCAGGAGAACAAATCACTGTGAATCCTGGAAACAAGGTAGTTGCATTGAACTAAACTGATTTTCAACGAAGCTGAGATATTTGCAAAACTCTGGACCGCAGGTGCCTATGGTGGGGAACGAACGCGCTATTGTCCTTTCCGGGGAGTAACGTGTTCACCACCACACCATGCGGATCCTTCGTTTCGCTTGTCTCTCAGCTAGTTCTATCGCTCTTTTTGCCATCAGCAATCACCCGTCAACGGGATTGATCTGGGGAGCCCAAATCGGGTGATTGACGGGTGATTGCTGATGGCAAAAAGAGCGATAGAACTAGCTGAGAGACAAGCGAAACGAAGGATCCGCATGGTGTGGTGGTGAACGCGTTACTCCCCGGAAAGGACAATAGCGCGTTCGTTCCCCACCATAGGCACCTGCGGTCCAGAGTTTTGCAAATATCTCAGCTTCGTTGAAGTTATATTTCGCAATATACCCTGCCATCAAAAAGAGTAGGCAGTAGGCAAAAAGGTTAAAATTGTAAACTGATTTTCTTCCCTGTTGATAGATGAATACTGATGGCAACGGTAGCTAGAAAACTGGCTGAGAGAAAAGCAAAGCAAGGGCATCAGTGGTGCAGCGGCTAACACGTGAGCCCCCCCCCCGAAAGAGCAAACGCCGCTCCGAATCCGGCCTGCGGTCCAAGTTTTGCACATATCCCAGCATCATAGTGGTTGTGTTTAACATAGTACCGTGCTGTGAAAAAGTAGTAATGCAGAATGAATAAAAAAGCAAAGTGGTTTTCGTTTTTTTTCTAGTTTTAGGCACATCATGAATAAAAGGTTACAATGTCATTTATTTTTAGCATTCGACTCTAATAATTGAAAACTGTATCCTTTTTTCCCCGAGTGCGTGCACCCTAATGGTTGTAGGAGCACTACAATACATACGGTTTCTCGTTCAACCGCCTTTTCTGGGCAAAGCAAGTCCTTCGTCCATTCAGGGCCGGTAAAGTGGTACAATAATTTTTCATCTATGGGAATGAAAACACTGACTTGAAACATTGGTGAGCCTTCGAAAGCCACTGTAAATGCCATAGGTGCACCTATTCAGCTATACGATGTTTGATGAAGTCGATCTACACGTTTTTTGTCAACGTCTGAAGTTCACTTGCTACATCATATTGTAATCGTGATTTTTTGAAGCTCATAAACTCCCTTCTTTCTTTTCTCTTTAAGACTGATTTGAACAGCGAATCGATAAAGGAACTCCAATTCTGGACAACTGGAAGTGATTGTATCGTGGAAAGAATCGTTAATGTTACCAGTTACCGTGGTTCCGTAGAAAAAAAACCAAAAAATTAAATTCCTTCAGCAATCCTTTGAAGATTTCTACTTTAGAAAAATTTTGAATGGATAAGGAAGAAGAGATTCCGTAAATTTGACGAGTTTTAAATTTTTCAACTGCTCTAGTTGCTAAAAAAATGATCGTTCTTTGTTGAAAAACTGAAAAAAATTGCCAGTGCTTTCAAGATTTCTTAACTGAAATGGATGAATGGCTTTTTATTAAAGCACAACTTTCGTTTTGACAGTCTCCAGCTTTCAGGTGGTACTAATCAAAAACGGCTCAAGAGGCTGGATTTTTGTCAAGGACACCGATTCACAAAGGTCAGACGCTTCTTTCTGAATTTTTGTTAAAATTAAGTATTTATGATATCAAAATCTCCCTAGTCTTAATCTCATTCTAGATGTTAAGAAGCAACAAGTTGTCGTGTTGTTTCAATTGGCTTTTTCTGTACTTGACCCATTGAAGGCATTTAAAAAGTGTTTTTCCTTGACACCTTATTGTAGACTTTACATTATTATTACTGTCATAAAGGATAGAAGATAAAGCTCTCGGCGTTGATTAATCCCTGAGGGAGGGAAGCGCAGTGCATTCGACTTTAATAAGCACGGTTTCGAGGTGATCGAACGCATATCTGACCTTTACAATGACTCTCGGTGGCCTACCGATGTACTAAGCCAGTGCTACTATCCTCCCAGACAAGTCTTGTATGCGGACTTCGGAGGGATGGAAGGCTTCGTGGGCCAAGGGTGCGGGAATCGATCTCGTGTGTATTGGAGAGCTCCTTCGACCATTGCGCCACACGCGACCCAGTTTGTTACTACTTGTAGTTTTTTTTTGTTAAATTAGTTGCAGTGTATTTATTGCCAGTGATATCCATCGAACTACTGTTCACTTACTAATGCTATAGCTTAAGGAATATGTCATTTCTTTATTGGAGCCATGAAGACAACCTAGTTTCACTTGAGTGCAATTTTCAAGTGACATTTTTGACAAAATTAAAGCTAACGTAGACTATGAATATGATTTGCACGAAATTTTTAACCAAATAAACTACTACCATCCAAGTAGAATGAATCTAATATGGAGGACAAAACTGCTATTCATTTCCTTAAGCCACTAGTGATGCACCAAGTAGTTAACGTTAACAATTTTCATGGATACCTGGCCATCTACAACGATCTCTGTCAAAGAATTGAAATACAAGCAGTCTTGTTTACTGTGTCGCTTACTGGGAAGTGCTGAGCATGATACTTAACGGCCTTTTGATCGGAAATTCCCGTTTATACAAAGATAATCAGATTTTGATATTGGTCGCTGGGTGTCAGCACTTCTTGCAATCGTTTCGTTGTTGCGCAACCGTCATTTGCGAAGATGATTGTATTCGAGTGTATAGGCGGCTAGCTACAATGCAGGGAGCCGTTGTCCAATCTCCTGATTCCCACGGTGGATGCCAATCGAACGCTATTAGTGTTCCAAGACTGCGTTCCCGGATCGTCGTCACAGGCAGTTGCCGGACACTTTCGGTTGCAGCGCTGTTTATTGCTTTGCGACTAAGACTGTGCATTCACGATAGCGGATAGCAGCGAACTCTGCAAATATTTTGAAGACCATACAAAGAGCTCAACCCATAATTTTGGAAAGTTAATCTGCGGCAGTTTCTAATTAGGAGCGGTTTTTAACGTTTCTGAATCAACAATGATCATCTTAGACATTTTTAGTGTCCGAGTTTGAAAATGCTAAATTAAATAACCTTTTGACGTTACGCTGATCACCTCTCTAATGAGAATACAGGAGATTTATTCCACCAGAACACTCTAACTTAAAAGGTCCACCGAAAACTTCTATAGTTTAAAGGTATTCGAGGAAATATGAACAAACCGTCATGAATTTATCACCGCTGATCTCTACCCCATTTCTGAAATTGCTATAAATGCGTGATGAAGTTCTGAAGCCGAATAAATGAACTTTCTTGAATTTTAGAACAGGTTGGATTCCTGCGCCTTTTGTCAACTACTGAATTCTACACATCATTGTCCATCGAACCTTTTCGAATGCTCATCTATTTATTATGGTAGCTTTGAGGTCCTTTGATCGTTTAAGTTTCATACCATCCTTATTCCACCCTTTTTTAATCGTTGTCGGTATTGAAGATGAAAATTATAACTTTTATGAAGTTAGCCATGAACTAATGAATAAATCTTTTATATGATGATAAGAATTAATACCAGTGGAATGACAAAAAGCCTTCACAGTCAAATTACAGAAATCTGACATACACTTTTTTTTTGCTTCAGGACTGTCATGACAGTGTTCACCTCACATACACCAGCACACTACAAAGCACTTACTGTAAAGAAAACAATTTGTTTATCAGAATATTCGTTCATAAAGAATTTCAGTCAGTATAAAATCCCATATTCCTAAACACCTAACGTACAGTGTGCTCTCGTCGAAGAAAATTTTAATTTAGCAATTGGTGTGAAGCTTGAGCTTCACACATGAATAAAAACTGAAACAGTTAGTATTAGCAGCGAATGGAAAGAGTTCGAGAAGATTTACCATTTTTGAGGAACTTGAGCCTAAATCACATCGTCACAAAAGAGAGCGAAGGTTAGGATAAACAAAGATGCATACCACACTGAAAGCAGAAGCAAATGGCACACTGCTGCTAAGTGTTCAAGTTCATAAAGCAGATTACTTAATTGCCTAGCAGATCGTTGTTGTCCTCCTCCTTACAGTTTCGCATAGCTTCCTCCAGGAAACCTGTTATAATTCTCGATATTCTTGTTGAGCAAACACGAGGTTCTACTTTATTCTTTATTTCATAAACGGTTATATTTTCAGTTCTACTGGTTTTCTTTAATTCTTTCAAAATCTAGAAGAGGTTTTCTAACCTCTTTTCATTTCTCGTACAATTACAGTCATTAGTTTATTCCATCCAAGACGAGCTAAGCAGTTCTCACCACTGTATTGACTCGTTATGTCCTAAAATGAACAGCAAAATTCCATTTCGTGGCGTAAATAAATAAGCAGAGCTTCCAAAAACTGAAGCGCTCACCGGAATAGCTATTTGCTTCTCGTCAGTAGTGCTGGAGTCATTATTTTCGTTGTTGATGTACTTCGTTGTTTGACTTGTTACCTGATCCACAGTAATTCGTTTGAAAACAAGCCAGTTGTCAGCTCCAAAGTTGACACCTCTATGTGGGAAACACATATATCTAATCAGAAAACATTGAAAACTGGCACCTAAATATAGAAAAATAGCGAAATTGATAAATCAGGGAGCTCTGGCCGTCATTAGACGTCTGTGGAGGAAACTTGAACCTGCACTACTCGTGTAAGTCAATGATCTCCTTTCTTTGTTAAGGATTTTCTGGTAAACATAACAGACCACTGTTATTCTTATTAAGGAGACTAACTACTGTGCATTCGTCTGGAAATGTGATTTGCTATTAATAACTGATTGGTAATAGCAAACCTATAAAAATGTATTTGTCCGATTCGATGAGCCATATCATATACGCTGGAGATTGGGCAAAATCCAAGTGAACCGACAGCAGTATCGAGAAAGTTTTGAATACGATGAGCCTGAACACTTTTGAAATAACTAAAAGTAGCCAAAATAACTTCTTATTTACTGCCTACTACATTTTTTTCATGGCAAGGTACTACGTGAAATACAACCACAATGATGCTGAGACATTTGAAAAACTCCAGAATTCAGGTGTCTGTGGTGGAGATCGAACACGATATTACCTTTTCCTGTGGCTAACGCGTTCGCCACTATACCATGCGGGTCCTTCCTTTCGCCTTTCTCTTAGCTAGTTTTCTCTCTACAAATGCCACCAGCAATTATGTGCGGTTACTGACCTCACACTCAATACTCTACGCCGTCAGTGAGTTCGCAACAGCCTCTATTTTCGTACGTGCAGCTCAGATAATTGTGAAACCTGTCCTATAGACCAATTTATACCCGTATAAAAAAAATATCCATATGAGGAAATTAGAAGTCACCAAAGTGCTTCTCTAGGTGCACATAGGGTACAAAAGCATACTGGCGATGGTTTTGAAGTGAATGCCCGGATCCAAGCGCAGCAATCAAAAACATCAACGCGCAAGACTCTTAAGCCGTTGTGGATACTTTCCAAAAGTCCAAAGATGAAAAGACGAATGCCACACAATCACACGTGATCTGGAGCTTTTTTTTCAACTTGGTTTCCTGACGGGGGGTGGGTCTCAATCGTCAACTCACGTGAAAAAACACATGGGTGGTCGACCCGCTATAACACCGCTTTCAAGCGAAGGTGCGTTCATTTCTATGATAAATTTTCATAGTACCATAGATAATTCACCGAATTCTATGAATATCTCAGCATTATTGTGGTTATATTTCACATTATACTCTTCCATGAAGAAAGAATAGAAGTAAATAAAAAGCGAATGCATTATATTCGACATCGTTACATAAAATGTGTCCTGGCTCCAAAGAAGGCGATGTCGCTGAAACACTAGCCACAGAACTTTAATGATGCTGAGATATTTGCGAAACTCCGGACCGCAGGTGTCTGCGGTTGGGCTCCCCAGTTCAATCCCGCTGACGAGTGATTGCTGATGGCATAGATCGATAGAACTAGCTGAGAGACAGGAGAAACAAAGGACCCGCATGGTGCGGTGGTGAGCGCGTTACTCCCCGGAAAGGATAACAGCGCGTTCGTTCCCCACAGCAGACATCTGCGGTCCGGAGTTTTGCAAATATCTCAGCATCGTTGAAGTTATATTTCGCAATATACCCTGCCATTAAAAAGAATAGGCACTAAATAAAACGGTTAAGATTGTGATTATAACTAGCCATAGAATCACAACAACAACTATCACAAACGTCGCTTCAGCTCAAAAAGGGCAGGCAGTTCATAAGATTACATACTTTTAGAATAGATTACGTAGAAGATGGCGGCAAAAATTCATATGATTCATCTCCAAACACTAAACGATATAGCTCCTTTTAACGACCATACTGGTATTTAACTCGCAAAAAGAAAATGTGATTTACTTGTAAAATATTTCCGATTTGTAAAGAAAGGGTGTCACTAAGAGAAAAGGGTATCTTGGTCCAACAGGCAATACATTTTCTCCGCCGCTGTCTAAAATATTAAGCATTTCTGAACCTCACAAAATGAAGATGACTACACGATGCATGGGGTCTACTAAAGGACAGCCATCAAGTACTGAACATTGAAATACGAGCTGTTCGCTTCAAAGAACAGGTGTGCATTGAAAGAATACCATTGCTCCGTATTAGAAGGATCTCCATCAAAGGATAATAATGAATAGATAGATGGGTATGATTATGCAGAGGATGGCTCAATACTGACTTGTGATTTTGTTAGAGCGAATACTAAAGTAATCTTAAGGAGGAAATTAAAATACCTATGGAGCACATCACGTCTTTGTGAAATTATAGCACACTGGTTGCGAAAATCAAAGCAGTCAAGACAAGGTAAATAATTTGCAGGAAGATTAAAGGATTGGCGCGTTAGGAAGCACTGTTCCCCTTAACAGTGTGCGCTCGCTATCAGAATTAGGTACAAGTTTCTCGTCAGCTGAACCCATATTTAAGGTATCCATGCGTACAGCCGAATGTAGTTGCCATGAACTTCAGTATCGATTCCCTAACAAAGCTAGATTTGAAACACTAGATAGGAATGAACAATAGGAGGAACCGGCACTACCACTGCTGTCGTTCCCTACAATGTTTTTTTACACAGCAAAAAGTTCAACGTGAGGTACATATTAATTTTCACACACTTTCAGACGACACTTCCAAAATCCTTAAACATTATCGCGAGAGAAAGTTAAGTTCCTATCTTACAGCGCTGTTTAAAGTGGCATGCGATAGGTCCGAGAGCTAATAAAGTCAAAACCCATTAGGCCATCAATTAGTGAGAAGGTGGAAAAAATGGTGGTGATTATTCACCAGTAAAATGTTGGGATTAGGGAACGTGGAATTCAAAAGTCAACACGGACGATTGAACAACGGACGGGTCAAAGTGGCAAAAGTGGCAGATTTAAAAGCCCCGGATGTTTCTAAACTAAATATTGAATTACCAACATGTCTCGTCTTATGCTTATAGCCACAAGTTAGTACTAATAGAAACCCACACCTACTAGTGATCACGCATCTACCTAATCATGGTTGTCCAAAGTCAGGCTGAGGAGCAACAGGTAGAATAACACGGTTTCTAGCCTTAATACTTACCTGTTACTAAAGTATATTTCAGCCATTCTTATGAACACGAAGGTATTTCTGGACTGCCTACTTAATGCGCGTCGTAACAGCTCATATGTGATGAAGTACTTCGACGTTCACTCGCTTTATACAAACGTGTCGAATGACTCCGCTAGGCAAGCCATCCCCGAACTCCTTACACAACACGAAGGAGCAGCAATCATGTATGGCTTAATAGCACAGCATTCAATGACAGCCTTTAAAGAGTGTGCAAACTGTTTAACCCTTAGATGGTCCGGGAAGTATTAGGCACATATGAGAAGGTTGACAGTGGGACATCGATTGCCGCCAAGCCTTGCCATTGCCGTTATGTCTAAGGTCGAAGCATAGTAATCGATTTTGGCCAGTACACTAATGTAGATGTATACACGGAGGAGATAGACAAATACTTTGACTTATTGAACGAACAGTGAGAGTGCATAAATTCCACTCGGGAGAACCTGAAGAAAGACTGACTTCTGTTTTGACCTATCAAATTAACCTATCTGGGAGCAGCTACATTACCAAATAGTACTTAAAGTCAAGTAACAAAAAAACGTACTGGTCCGCTACCTCTTTTTCTTGCCCTTCATACATAAAAGAAAATTTTTTTAAAATAATGTTTTGAACAGCTACCAGTGTGTGCGTACGAAGAGGTCAGAAGAAAGAATACCTGAAATTGGCTCAACAAATGGCCATTTCAACGGCTACGAAACTGCAGCTTCGGATATGTATCTGGAGGAAAAATTTGCGTAATT
Organism: Angiostrongylus vasorum; assembly: GCA_018806985.1. Taxonomy (NCBI): domain Eukaryota; kingdom Metazoa; phylum Nematoda; class Chromadorea; order Rhabditida; family Metastrongylidae; genus Angiostrongylus; species Angiostrongylus vasorum. The sequence goes on from JADANN010000322.1 coordinate 390,105, forward strand.
AACAAATGGTAATCCTAGTTCGAATAATATCTCGTTTGTCCTGCCCCTCATTTCTAACAAAATACGTGCCGCTATAAAATCTTAAACTGAAATACCTGATCTTTTGTAAAGCGCAATGGGACAAATACGTTGGCAAAACGAAGAGGTCACTCTGCATCCGTATTAAGGGACACTTATTTGGGAAACTTAAAGTTAAACAACACTGTACTAGGCGCTCATAGGACGAAGATATACCTGTGGAAATTTTGCAGTAGTAGTTACCATCCTCTCTCACAAACCTAAAACCTCAGCGCCTGAATCCCTCGAAGCATTGTGGAGAAATTCCAACAATCCAGCAATGAGCCCAAGAGAAAAATGGCTCATTGTCACGCGAGATCTCAGGCAATATCTCAGCTTGATATTTTAGTATGAGGGGGGTTTATTTACTCATCTATGTGAGTTCTCTACGGTTGATCTTCACGTGGAATACTCAGTGGAAGACCCATAAGAATAGTGATTCTGTGAAGGAGCTGTTTTGTACCTAATGCGACTGAAATTTAGCTATCGTGGTTTTTCCGTCGAGATTATGGAATTATTTAGTTGACTAGCTTTCAGTTTTTTTATATGACCCATCTTCACGTTTACTGTGAGGATCCCTACATTCGAATCGTTTCCTCGCCTCCAGTGTCCACGAAGATCTTCCATCTTTACGTATGGCTTCGGTTGCACGTTGCGGACTTTCATTTCATCTTGAATGTCATAAAATGCTTCTCGAGCAATTCTACATGGAGTCATGAGATAGCCGGGAGAGAGCGTTCCCAATTGGATTGCAAAGAGTGATTTCTTCCCACCACACGAGTCTGGTGCCAATTACCCGACCCCGGAGGAATGATAAGTTTGGTTGGGGAGTCGAGCTACCATCACACTTGTTATGATCGACGTCACTACCACTGTGCTATCTGCCCCCTTTGCTACAAGTAACTATAATTCTACAAGCTGAAGAAGAAGTAATCCTCAAAACGTTAATTTTTTTCATTTCGGGGCTCTTTGCATGTGTTCATCAATCGAGGTTCATCAGTTGAATGGGAGTAGATTTTAAATATGTGTTAAAATGCAATCTCATCTTGTTGTTCCAAATTCGCTGGATAAGATACCAGATCGAGTATTTCAGTGTTCGTAGTTTCAGTCAGCAAAGTGCCAAAATTAGAAAGTTTACTAGAACCACTCTCCTACACGTAGAGCTTTCAAGTTGCTGATCGGTCTAATGCAGAGTTATTGGTCAGTCATATCTCATTCAGTCAATACGTAGTCAGCTCAAGTCAACTGCGTGTTCAGACCAACAGGAAATTGATGCTCAAACTATGAAAGTTCTTTACCAAAAACAATCAGCAAGCTAATGTGACCAGAACGGCACCTGTGACTGATTTTGTTCATCTCAAGAGTCACGCATGACATTGCACTAACGCATTGTATTTGAACTTCATGAAAGATAGAATTTTTGAGCTTTAATTGTAAGGCGAAGAGTGCAACACTTCGACAATGGCGCCCATGGACGAGTTTTCAGTGATAAAAGGATAAAAAGCTTTCGGCGTTGATCAATCCCTGAGGGATGCGCCATGCATTCGACATCATTATGTATCGTTGGAGGTGATTGAATGCATATCTGGCCTTTGCAATGACTCGCGGTGGCCTACCGATGTATCGAGCCAGTGCTGCTATCCTCCCAGACAATTCTGGTACCAATTTGCCGACCCCGGAGGGATGGAAGGCTTGGTGGGCCATGGGCGCGGGGATCGATTCCGTGTGTGTCGCAGCGGCGCCTCGAACCACTGCGGCACAAGCGCAGGAAGTTTTCAGTGATAACCTAATGAAATGACCGTTGAAGCAATCAGAACATGACGAACATGCTTTAATCTCTCCACTGAGGGATGAAATAAATTTCATGGCTACGTGTCACTTATCACTGAAAATCCCTGTTTAATTAACTCGAATGTAATCGTACATACTTTTTCTTAGAAGATGTGAATGTCAAGTGTAAGAGTTCTTATGAAATCAAATAGCACTCTAATGAGCCATCCGGTTCAAACTTGTTAATTATTTTCTACATTTGGCACGTAATTAAGTCCTAACTCTTCCTATTCTTTCCTTTTCAGTCTTTTCTTGATTTGAAAGTTAAACTCATCTTTACTAAGTGATCAATCAAAACACGTATTCTTTCGTGTCACTTATCAACGTATCGTATTCGTATCAGGCATCAAAGATACCAAGATTCTAGTCGTTATTTAAAATCTTTGACGACAGGAAAAAATATTTTCTGCCCAGATTTTTATGAAGAGAGTTGAAAAAATGTGCCATCAAAAATGTTCTACTTCTTTTAATATCCGTTGGACTAATTCTTTTTTTTCAAAACTGCATCATCAACACTTCCAGGATCAACTTTCTATTAACCTCGGCATTGGACTGGATTTGCATCATCAACTTTCACGAAGTTTTTTTTATTACAGTTATGGAAACGCTTGCAACGTAGTGCTTAGAAGTCCACTACAATGTTTACATGGTCTACTTCGATATCACACCCCCGAGCAAACGAAATCCTCAATTTATACTTTTCGCTTACTAACTATTATCATTTTTTCCAGCAGGGTACGATGTGTGTCGTCGGAAAGGGCGACCGCGGATCGGAAACTGGACTGGGGTCCAAGTTTTGCAAACATCTCAATATCATATTGGTTAAATCCTCAGTTGCTACCAGACTTGTCTGGGACAATCAAAGCACTGATCTGACACATCGGCAGGCTCCTACAAGTCATTGCGTGGTGTAGTTATGCATTAAGTCGTCTCTAGCGATTCCACGAATGGAGTGAAATGCATGCCTCAGGATTAATCATTACCGATCGGTCTAGCCGTATTCAGTATATTACAATAGTTTTCTTTTGACTTACGATTCCAAAGCTTTTTTGTTACTTCATGATATAATGAAACGATTAGCTTTTCATGCGCTTTATGTCTTCATGGTCGAATCTCGTCGGTCAAGCTCAGGTAAAATCCTTCCAACTAAACTAATGCCATTGAAATAAAGCCACAAAAGTGCTGAGTTATGAGCAAATCTCAAAGCTTGAAATGCATTATGGATTTGCAATTATCTTTACCAGCGTGCTGTCGACCACGTCAACCGAGAGCCATGCTTAGCCTTTCTCTCAACCAGTTTTTTACAGTAACGTAGCCTTCGGCAATTTCCCTTGAAACGGAATGATCTGGAGAACACAAGTCGGCATTTAATCCACTTAAGCTGAAGCTGTAATCAAAATCTCCATCTTTAGCTCTTTTTACTGCCTATTTTTTTACGGCAAGAAACTACATGAATTACAACCACAGTACGTTAAGATATCAACAAAATGTAGTGGATAGGACGTGAGCCCCCCGCCCGATGAGGTAATCGCGGATTCGGTGCCCAACAGAGGTTCCGACTGTTCTCATATCTCAGCATCGTTGTGGTTGTGCTTCACATAATATCCTGCCATGGAAGAAGAGTAGGCAGCAAGTAGAAGGGGATCATTTAATTGTGCACTTCACCTATTACCCTGGTACAAAAGAAGAATAGAAAGTAGGAAAAGTCAGGACATAATGCGATTGAAACTAGAAGTATTTCTCATGTGAGCGCTTCCAATTAGGTATTCTTTTGTTCGAAGGGTAATGACAGATAAATAGGAGTACCAACAATAAGGAACCAGTTCAATAGCAGCAACTTAAAAATTCAAAAAAACAACAATATGTGCTGAAGTTTCATGCAAGCGACGATATCACAAAATATTTGCAGAACGAAGTTAGATGAACCTTCTCTCCTTTCTTCAATCGACCCGACATTATGTTGTTCGAATTCCAGCACTTCCAACGATAGATCCATTCCCTCGCATTCGTCATTCTTTAAAGCTTTCACATTCAGGTATATTTACTTCCTCTGTTTGAGGATTTCCTATCTTCACAAATGTCGTTCAATGCGACTAAAGTCGATGCTGACCAGGAATCCCGCGATAGCTGTGCTAGGTGCTCCGAATTTCTACGAGTCTTAGAAGGCTTCTCAGAGAACTCGGTGCCAATTTCACCACTCACAGAGAAGAAGAGCCTATCTGGCTTCAGGAAGAGTCAAACGAAGGCCTTGCTTGTAGCATTGTTACCACTACGCTAACCGTGCAATTATCTCGTCAGCTTATCATAAATGTTCCGAAAAGGACATGTCAACTATTATTCAAACCGAAGACGAGTTGCAATTCAGCTCTAAATTAATGATCGATATCAGATTGAGTTGAAGTTACTGAGTGAAAATTCAACAAAAGTATGGTTCCTAGAAGTGTTGCGCTATCGCTCCAAATATGAATAAGCTTTTCGATCCGAATTTTAAGTGTTTAGAGCGCTGAGAGACCGTTTGTTATCTATTTCCTATTCCAATTTTACAATTCTCATTTTGAATTTTAAAGACCTCTAGAACGTTATTTGTCAGTTACTTATTTCTTGCCTTTAAAAACAATCCCTCTTACAAAATTTAAAAGTTTTAAAACGTCTCCATGAAGAAGTTCCTTATAACCTAAGAAGCAGTGGGTTGACGACACTGAAAGCGTTTAAGTGCTGCCCTGTCAAATTCAGCACGAATTTAAGCGTTTTGCTTTCAAAGAAGTAGAATATTTTCAAAATAAACCTCGCACCTGTAAATGAAACTCCTTGCTTTGGTTTAACGCTTTTATATCAAGTGATTCACTTTGTATGCCAAAATATTCGGCGAATTTCGGACGCTTTTCGATTAACGTCTGAAGAATCTTCTTACCGACGTTGTTGTTTTTTGCTCTGAAAGGAAACAAAATCGATTATTTACACAGAGAAGACCGATTCTTTCAATTGATGACGGTCATGATACTACTGACTATGGAGGAAATGTATCAAATTATCTTGGAGCTTCCTCACTGCTAGGCAGTAATTCATATGTTCTTGAGTAGTCGAACACTTGAAGTCCTGTCCGCCTTCTTGAAACATCGTGTGCGCCTCAGTTCGGTCTTCATTTAACCAATACGCGACGGTTTTGTAAAAGGTTTCCTCTGAATACCCGTATAACCAGTGCTAGGGAGTCCTCATTTTTTCTTCACCAGAATAGCAGCAATGAGGTTGTGGATCGAGAAAGTTCTGCTGGCTTGTGGCCGGCGTTCTCCCAAAACAGCGGCAACTAATACTACTGATTTTCTAGCTATTATCCAAGTTTCTGGATAAAATGTCCATTTCTAGTTTTTTCCACTGTAAGAAGAACTTCCGTACCTTATCCACACCTCCTTGATGGCCGCCACTTCATCATCAGACAGTTCCGGTGTGGGCTTTTTCTTCGAAGAGCACAATCCCATACTCTGAAATGCTTTGAAATTCGAAATATCAAAGCATCAATTTTATTTCGAAAAGTGAAGTAAACGAGCTGATATTCGAGTCTCTGCTTTTGCAGAAAGTGCCAATTAAATAATGATGCAGCGTGGTTCATAAAGTGGACTCGATGTCGATTCGCAATTAATGTTACAAATCAATTCGCGGCCGACTGAGGAACTACTAGTCAGGTGTCTTTGAAATTAACTCAAACGTAACTCCAAATGCTATGAGCTCAACTACATTTAAGAACACTGCCGGCTTTTTGAGGAAGACTTAACCTTTGCGTTGAAGTGTATGCGGAAGAATCTAATGGCATGTCGACGACAATAGATACTCAAAGAGGATTCATGAACTGCCCAATCTAATATGAGAAGATGACAGCCCAAAAAACTCTTTTGTTTCAAGGAACGCATTGTTCAAGGATGTAATTTGCAAGACACCTTTTTTTTAATTCCTAAAACGCAAGAACAAGAAATGTCGCTACGTCTTTCTGGATAGTATTCAGCCCAAGTTTCACGCTACAGTGACGAAGCAAGAAGCAAACCTTGAGTAGAGGTGGTCGTGGTTATTTAAAACATGAGAAGTTTGTTGAAAGTCAAGATATAAACCTTTAAAGATTGTTGTGTGAGTAATTTTACAACGGCTATAAAGTGACCATTATGTTTCGTGTTTTGAGCACTGAATCACACCTGTTTACTAACTTTTATCTCACACGGTAGAAAAAAACAGATGAAGTACACATCAATGCTACACTTTAGAATATCTGAGGATAAAACAGATTTGAGAGTATTCGAACATACAAAGAAAGTTGGACGATCCAGATGGTAGAACGATGTCGAAAAAACAATTCCGAAAAAAAAACGTGGCTTTTTCCAGAAAGTATTAAAGATTCGTCGGTGAAAAGCGTTTTGGGCGTTAGAGAATCTCATCAACACCCTCTACGAATTTCATATGAGACAAATTAATGAAGCCTTTTAGGCAGGTTTTTTGAAACAACGTAAGGCTTGAGATGCTTCATGATTTCAAATGGTTGTGAACGTCGCGTTAAGGAGTGCGGGCTAGCGGGAGTAGCAGCCAAGAAGGAGGAGGAGGTTGCGGCAGCAGGGGTAAGTCCAACACTATTAGGACGTGGTCGACTGAAATGGTTCGACGCAAGCGTTCTGAAGAAACGGAAAGCAATCGAACTAAAAGTCGATCTTGTAAGTTTTCAGTCTCAGATCTTCAACCACCATAGTAAAAAACTGTGTTCAAGTGCCAATTCCTGGAGTTAACTGCTTGAGTTTTGTGACGGTTTTTTGTAAAATTCTACTACTTGAACGCATTAAATATCTGCGTTCTCGGCTCTTTCTTCAAAAAAAAATCTAGAAAATTGAAAACTTTGAGGCTTTTTCAAGGAAAAAATAATTCTCTTTTTTTAAAAAATTCGTTCCTTATCCACTAAGATAGGTATCATAATTTTTTTCTGACTTCATCACGTATGCGTCATAATTTCTCGTAAGTCCACTGATGAAATTTCTTTTTGGCAAGAAGATGTCACCTCCAAGAAGATGTGTACTCCAATGGAACTTCGTGATATGAAGCCGAAGAAAAGGTTCTCATGGAAGAAAGCATTTTGTTTTCTTCTGAATAAACGATATGTTGTAAAGCTGATTAATAATAAGGGGAATATTTTTTTATGGCCAGCTCTTGGAGCCTCAATAAACAAGTGCACTGGTGTAACATATTTTTCGGAAAAAAAGAGAAGTTCATTACGACATACGCTTGTTTATCGAATAGCGGTAATTTATTGTTCATTCCTTGTCTTATTTCACCATATAACTGAAGAAAAAAACACCAACTTATTCTTTTATAGCGGGAATATATCAAAATGTACAATGAAACTCCATAAACTTGGCAACACATGCGATAAACTTTCCTTTTCAATTGAAATGACGTGTTTCGTAAATATTATTGTTACGCAAAAAAGGGACATCGTACGGAATCATTTTTAACAGTTCCGGCGAGATTTTGGTCCTATGAATGTTGGCACGGAACGCTAAGCTGTCAAAAAGAAGAATAGGAACATGATTGTTAGACTTCTTCCAAAAAAAATTCCACAGGGGAAATATGATGCTATCCAAATTTGTGGAACAAGCAAAACTCCCAGCTTTTCTATTAGAAATGACAAAGACAAATAGAGGCTTAATTGATATCTACAGAAGAACTTTCTTTTTAATGGAGCCTTCTTTCTTCTCTGACTGCTTTCTCATTTGTCCCTAGTTGCAACAGACACAATATAAAATTACACTCATATTTTACAGCATTGAAAGCAACTGCAACAGGTCAAGATCTCGAGTAGGCGCCATTGCGTTGAGTGAAATTGACAAATATCTTTCAGGATTTCAGTCATCCATCCGTCGCATTTCTATCGCTCACGGTTATTCTGCTTTGCATGGAATTCATTAAAACCTCAGTTTTAAGTACGATTCACAATTATTTATTACAAAAACTGCTTTATGTCGGCTCTAATTTTGAAGGCAATCACAAGCAAATCCACATCAATCAAGTAGAATCGTTGAACCAATTACGTTAGGATTACAGAAAAGATTGACGATTGTCCACTGAGGAGAATTTCCTTGCAAACACGCTCATCAGTTGCGATCCAGAATCTCTTAGAAAATCTTTTGTATTGTTTCATTTTTGTACATTTTCAAATATTTTATTCAGATAGTGAAAAAAAATAATAAAAATGTACGGCAAATTAGTTTTTCGAGATAAGATAGCAATAAATGTATACCTAGAACAGATGTTAGCAAGTATTTTCGAACAAACTTAAGAAAAAAATCCAAACCAGGAGGTGTTTTTTCCTTCACTTTCATAGACTTCTCCTTGAGATAAGTAATTTCTCTCTTTACAGTGCAGTAAGATTTTAGATTAAAGACACTTTTTTAACGTAACTGCAGCTTTTTAGGATATGATATCTAAACAGTAAAGTGCTTCAAACATCCTTGAATTTGTCGATGACTAAGTAGAACTCGGAAGCAGGATATGGTGTGGGAAATGATCAAGTTTCAAAACGGTGAAGATAGCTAATACAAGGTATTCACCAACGGCTACACAACAATGAAGAGAAGTGTAAAAACTTTTTTCTACGAAACACTATGTACTAGGCTATGAGGTACGAGGTATGAAGCATGTTTTACGAAAATGCTAAAATTCTTTGACACTAAACCCTTATAATTTTGTTCCTAGTGTTCCTGTCACTAATATCGGAGTTCTAGTTTAAGCAAAACAAGAGTTTAAAAATGGGAACGTATAAGACACCATGCATGAGTGGAATAAAACGATTCATCACTAGTTTTTCGCCAACAAAGCTTCGAAGGCAGAGACGGATAGATGGAACATGGGCTGTCGCCCACTGCCAAACCATTAATTCATCAACATAGGTTTTCCCATCACTGTTTTAATGAAGTAATTATCATCACCTACTGAAATAAAAGCTACAAAGCAACGCACTTTGAACGTAAGCTATCGTCTGTTAATTATCTGTACATTTCAAATGGATGTCGAGTGGAATGGGATAAGATAAACGCAAAAGCTTTCAGCTCAACCAGTTCAATTTGATGAACGAACACAATAACGCAATTTCTCAACAGCGTTTTCGTATTCCTCATTAAAGAATAAAAAAACAGGTAAAGCATTTGGCGTCGATCAATCTCTGACGTCATATACTCGACTTCATTAACCACCGCAGAGGTTATTGAATGTGCTCGTGGTCTAAAAATGTCTTCTGGGGGGCATCGATCTATGAAATCGATGTTTCTCTTGTCCTCAGATTGAGGAGGGATGGAATTGTAGTTTATTGAGATCGAGATATTGAACCAATAAGTATTTATGTACTTCACCTCTGCGCCGCAAACGTCCTTCTGTTTCAGGCTAAATGCAAATTACCATTAATTGGTTTATTTCCGTATCCATACAGCATATATGCAAGCATTCACATCGCTTCATTTTATCCATTCATGTGCATGTTCAGATATGGATTTCAGTGAAGAAAAAAAGTTGCAAAATTGGCGAAGACTTCTCAGATGAACACTTTTTTCATAATAATTGGAGATATCAAATAAGCATGAAAATTTATTCCTTGCGAGAAAAACATCCTAAAACACGATATTTGAAACATCGTAGATAATTGGGATGCTTTTTGTATAGAGCTGAATTACATGATTCACTTAACAGAGGGATATCAAGAGTAGAAGATTCTGTTGGAAAACAAGTGAGCGTTTCAACGAACTCATGAGTTATAGCAGTTCTGACAAACTTATTCAAAAACAGTAACTTTGTTATGGGCTAGCTGGCATAATACCGACTGCTGCAGGTTGGATTATCCGTTGATAAACAAATTGTTATCTGCGAGTAACAATATTAACAACAACCGCTCTGTATAAGAGAGCATCGCCGGGTGAATTTGGCTCATTCGAGAGAGTTGCTCCACTGAGGATGACCCCCGTCGATGCGCGACGAAGGAGCCAGTTCGAGAACACCAACAACTGAGGACCATCGACTCGAATCATCTGCTATGAAGACGAAACCGTGGAAACGTTAGCCGATTAAACATCGTTATCAACGTCGTGTAAGCTCGATATTGTGAACACATGTTGATTAGTCAAGAACAGTTGCAAATGAAATGGAAAAAAATTCAATCACCTCTTTTTTAAAGTTCGTCGCATGCTGAGTTATCTTTAAAGTGATAATTTAATTCAACTTCAAACTTCATAAACTCAGTGTATTGGTATATAGAAAATTCGAAATTGAATGTACTATTTGTTGGCAGTTCCTTTGTAAATGATAAAAAATATGTGTGCACCTCTTCGAATGAATAGCTTTTTCCTCACGAAGTTGTACGGGTTACGGCATTTTCCTTCCGTTTCGTTACGTGGCGATCGTAGTCCATGGTGGTAGAATTGGTTTTGTGCATAGTTACGCCTGCGAGTATCATAAATTGTCATCCATAAGTCATTTCGGCTTGCTTACGCATCGTTGATATGAGCTTCATCTTGTAGATAAAGGATAAAATAAAGGATAAAGCTCTCGGCGTTGATCAATAACTGAGGGATGTGCCATGCATTGTATTCATTAAGCATCGTTTGGAGGTGACTGAATTCATATCTGGCCTTTACAATGACTCACGGTGGCCTAACGATGTATCGAGCCAGTGCTGCTATCCTCTCAGACAAGTCTGGTACCAATTTGCCGACTCCGGAAGGATGGAAGGCTTGGTGGGCTAGCGGCGCGGGGATCGATTCCACGTTAGTATTGCAAAACGCCTCCGACCACTGCGTCACACGCGCTCTCCCTTCTTCTAGGTAACGGCTCTAAATGACTGTGCTTCTTGTCTATTTGCAGTCAACTCTTTTCATTACATGATCGGTCTACCTACATTTTGCTCTCAATATATCGTGCTCTGAAGCACAAAGAGAGCATGCCTTTTCAAGCACTTGAAGTACGTAGTAAATTTTAGTGCTATGTGGACCAGTTGCATTTTGGAAGGCATCATTCAAGAGATTTGTGGGTTGTCCGTAATATTCTTGAAATTGTGTAACCGTTGGCACTGCGTTTCCGTTTCATAACAAAGTGCTGAGTAAAACACGATAACACTGTATTTTCAGCAAGCAATCCATTCCTTTCCATCCTCTGTGCGATCATCCTTTCGTGTCGTCTATGGTGATATGGTGCGCACTAACACAGATAGGGTTTGGTTTCCAGAAACAAAGCGTCATCCGTCCTTCTTAATTATTCGTCTCACTATAAATTGTTCACAAACAAAGTTTCGTTTCTGTTTATTCACAGTGGAATCTTCCTTTCCCGCAAGTTCTAGCTCCGTTGTTCCAGCACGTTATGCATTACTGTTGGATTGAGCCTCGGGATTATATCTCCAAAATCATCTGCGCATTACTGGTGGAGGAATTTTATTTGTTTTTGTTTGTTTTTTTAGTCATCCGACCTACACTTCAAAGTTTCAGCCATCATCATTTTGGACGTCGTGTAGAAGAACGATTTCGTGAAATAAATTTTTGTCAAACGCGAGTTTTCCCATCTCTGCCCTATGACAGTTGTTTTCTTTCGGGCTCTCAGTGAATCTCTCAGGATCGTCGTACGCAAGAAGCGCAAGTTGGATGCCAAACAGGAAAGTGACACAACTGAGCTGTTAACGGGACACTATCGCGTAAGAACTACTAGGAGTCTTGTCGAGACCAAGACTATCCATGGTAACTCGCAATTCCAGAAGCCCCACCATCAACGCTGGACGTGGGAGTCTCCCAATGGAGAGTACCATAACGAAATAGCCCACATCATTGTAAATAGAAGGTTTTGCCTAACCGATGTCGCTGTTGTCCCAAAATTCTACACGGGATCAGAACACCGTCTTCTTCGTGCAAGATTCTATTTGTCGCGGAAAGGAGAAAAAGCCTACAGATTCAAAAAACGTAGTCCCAGAACCACCATAAACTGGGACTTATTCAATTCATTAGTCTGCTGTTGGGAAGATGCCGTTATCGATAACATTGGCGAAGAACAAGATCGGCTAATTCAACATCTTCACGTTAGCGCTATGAAAGCTGAGAGTTCGAAAGTCACCAACAGACGTCTGACTCCAGAAACACTCGAGCTGGTACGCCAGCGTGGAATCGCACGAGCTGCAGGCAACCGCAACTAACGTCCGAACTTGCAAAACTTGCAAAACAGTGCAGACAGACTATAAAAGAAGCTCTTAAAGAGAGAAGAGCAGCAGTAGTGGTCGAAGCTGCAGAGGCTGGGAAAAGCATTCGCAAAGCGCACGAAAGCTTCGCCAATTACAAAACCAAGATGATTGCACTCCGACGTTCAGATGGAACAGTCACAGCATCTAGAAAGGCAATGGAGAAAATCACTCACGAATACTACTCAGATCTCTTCGATAGCCACGTCAACGTCCCGTCATATGAAATAAAAGAGGATGGATATGTTGTATCACCGGTTCTCCTTTTCGAAATCCGACATGCCATTTTGTCGGTGAAAAACCGAACAGCACTAGGTCCGCACAGGATAAGACCAGAATACCTGAAGAACGTTCCGCCGGTCCTCGTAAACACACTGTCTCGACTGTTCACACGTTACATATCCGAATGCAAAGTCCCTACTCAATGGAGTGCAAGCAAGCCCGTGCTATTTTTTTAAGAAAGGTGTTATCCACGATATCAGCAAAATTTGTTTGCTGTCTGCCGTCCACAAATTTTTCACTAGAATCATCCTAAGCAGGAGTGGCAGAACACTGGAAGAAGGGCAGCCATGTGAGCAGTGAGCAAGCAGGGTTTCGAAAAGGATTTAGTATGATGGACCGCGTCAATACGATAACAAGGCTCACTGAAGTATTGCGAGAGTACAAAGACCGCTCTGCCCCACTTTCATCGACTTACAGAAGGCCTTTGATTCAATTGAGGCAGAAGCAGTCATAGAAGCCCTTGATGGTCAAGGAGTCCCTACTCAGTACATAAAGATTCTTCGTGAGCTGTAAAAAAAATTTTACAATCAAGATAGTACCATTCTACAACGATATTAACATTGACGTCAAAACAAGAGTTAGGCAAGGCGATACCATCTCGCCAAACTTATCTACTGTTACCCTCCAGAACGTCATGCGAACATTGGAATGGATAATGTGGGAGTGAAAATCGATGGTTGGCAGTTAGATCATCTTCGCTTTGCTGATGACATCGTCGTTATAACACCAAACATTAGTCAAGCGAAACGTATGCTTGCCGACTTTGGTAAAGCCTGTGGAAAGATTGGTCCTCGACTAAATCTCACAAAAACGATGTTCATGAGGAAAGGACTGGTTTCGTATGCCCCATTCACGCTCAACGGAGCGATTATTCCCGAATGCTCCAGTTATGTTTGTCTAGGTCGGGAAATCAATATGATAAACGACTTAGCTCCAGTGCTGAGCAGAAGGAAGCGAACTGCTTGGGGAGCTTTCAAGAGCATTGAGGATTTAGTGAAGAGAACAAAGAACACCCGACTCCGTACCCATCTTTTCGACTCAACGGTACTTCCTGCCCTAACGTATGCGTCAGAAACTTGGTTGCTGCGTAGGCAGGATGAAAGATCACTCAGCGTTATTGAACGCGCAGTCGAAAGGACGATGCTAGGAGTATCCCGTTTCAGACAAGTAAGGGTGGGATCCGAAGCTCCGACCTGCGTCAAAAAGCCAAAGATGCCGTTCTGTACGCGAAACAGTCGAGGATAAGGTTGGCCGGACACGTAATGCGTATGAATCACAACCAATGGACAAAAGCCATTAGTGACTGGATTTCTGGGGATGTCAAACGTACTGCAGGAAGACCACCGACCTGATGGTTAGAGTTCTTTACGATGAGCCTAAAAGAAAGATATGATGCTCAACGAGTTCCTGGAGCGAGCAGAATCCACCAGGATACTCTTGCACGAGACAGGGAAAAATGATGATTTACTAGCGCCCGCTCGAGTCGCTCAACGATCAACGACACTACAGGTGATCCAGGTGATCCGTCGTGAAATGACTTTTTTTCCGCTAACGGTGCTATCAGTAGTCATCCGGCAAAGGGGATGATTTGGGTAGCACAGATCTGCAATGAACCGAGTTGAGATGAGATTGCAGACAAAATCAAAATGTTTGTTTTATATTTTTTCAAAAATTTTTTTAAGGCGGCACAGGCAGAGAGAAGGGCAGAGCAAGTGCCTCAGTGATATCCTCCGAAAAGGGTAACCACGATTCTAAGGCTCACCTCGGTTTCCGACCTCAATACCCTGCCATAAAACAAAAGGAAATAAAGCGAGTTAAAACTAAGCATAAACATTTTAACTTTGAAACCTGACGGAACATGACAATAGTGTAAATATGCCTTAAATATTTAGTTTTCACTTTACTTTTTACCTTCAACTTTTTAGTGGCTCTGAGTTCCTAACAGTCGAGCTAAATCATAGTCGACAAGGAATCTCTTCACAATCATTTATGCGTTCTACCTCTTTTTAAGATTTAATAAATGACACAATATGTGAGGATTTCGATGTCATCAAAGAGATTGTTTTTGCTGCGGACCTCTTATCATCGCAGCAACTTTTCAAGCTCATATCACTAGCTTCAAAAGGCTTGAATGGCAACCCATTTATCATCGCCTTTCATTTTGACGGGCAAAACAAGTACATGTCCGGCCTTCCAGTGGTCTTCCATCTTTTTCTTGTCTACATATGTTATTATCCGAAGTGTTGGATGTGCATATAACTCATCAATGCCAGTTCCAGACAACTTTACTACAATGATGATTGTCCATGAGCTGTGTCTGTCATACATCGTGCTACTAAAAACTCCACGAAAAAAAACTAGGGTCGTGTTCCTCTTTCCGGAGTTGCAAATTTGGCAGAAAATCGTGAAATAGGAAGCAATTCAGTTAAACCTATCAGATTTATATTATCGTGCGGTAGTAATCACATCTCCTCTGAGAATGGCTGACAAAGAACAGGGAGGGTCTAACGACGTTCTTTGAGTTAAGAAGCATTTTATTTATATTGTAACATTGCAATTCCTCTCATAAACATCACTACAGTTAGTGTTCAATGTCAGCATCGTGGTTGAAGCAAAGTTCAGGTTTTTTTTCTCAAAAGAAAAAAAAACCACACTTGATTGTAATAAGAATGTACCCCGTTTTTGCTTAGAATTTGAAGCTTATCCATCCCTGTTTTGGAAATCTCTTAGTTGAAAGCCACTTTAAAGGCCCCTGACCCTCTTTCCGTTTCTCAGCCACATTGGTTTTTTTATGCTGTTTTTTTTCTTTGCAAAGCTGCGGAAGAAAGTATATTAGCACTTTTTTAAGTGGTTTGGATACTTCGTGCCTACATCAGTGGAAAGCAGAAGACAAATCTGTCTAAATAGATCTTAACTGGTTTCATAAAGATATAAACATAAATTGACCAAACAGTAAACAAACAAATCAACACAAATTGAACAAAGTTCATTGAAAAGTCATCAAGAACATAACCTCGTAAAAATTGGCCATTATTTAACTTCGCTGTGAATAATGGGAATATGTTTTTAGATTGTTCAGCTAATACGAGGGTTTTGTAGAAATTTCATTTGACTCACATTTCAATCTGTCTAAATAAATTTGCACTTTCCTTTTACAGATCCCATTGATCTGAGTCAATAAAAAAGGATAAGTACGATGTTCAACAAGAATTCGGTGGAAGCTGATCAATCTAAAAAAGATCATCGTTAAATCACGCCAAGGTTAAATGATGGATGGCTTTTAAGAATCTCGCCTGATATAGTACTTACTACTTAGGATGGACTGTCATCACCAAGGCAAATCATTATTAGTGGGTAATCAGGAAGAGTCATCCTTTATAAAAGACGCAATGCCGAGTGAGGTTCTCATTCGAGCTATCCTACACTCAGGGTTATTCGACTCAAACGACTACGAAGACCTACAACTGTGGACCATCGACTCAGACCACTGCTGTTCTGAAGAAGACGAGGACGTCGAAACGTTAAGCAAAGAAAAATTCATGTTAACCTCTTATAAACCGATTAATCCAGAAGTGTTTTCATTTTTTTACGCCAAGCGACAGCCGGTTTTGAGAAGTAAGCAAATACTTCGGACCTTGGTAGTTGGGACATCCACAGAGGAAACGATAAGTTTTCACCAGCTGAATCATTGTTGTTGTTATAGAAGCCAGCGAAACTTCTCTTTGATCCACAGAGATCGACAACTGCTATTGATAACAATCCGGAACGCCTTAATTTGGCAATTTGGATTTGCAGGAAAAGTCACGCTCGGTCAGCAAACACACAATGGCAGCGAGGAGATGTTGTGATGGATCCCTGCGCTGCAGCCAGCCGAATCTTCATAGGAATGGGCCTATCTCCTTGAATGAGGGTTGCATGACGAGTCTATCACCTATCATAACGTTGGTAAGCATCAATAAACTCAAGATTCTCAACTACGGCGCCCGTTTTGGTGGTTGAAAGAGTGAATTCTTATGCACATTAAAACTGACAGCACCGTATACTCAAGAATTCTATGGAACCCTAATCCACGATTCGCACATCCCTAGACAAATGAGAGAGTTGACTGCATGAAGCCGACCGTGCTGATGTAGCGGCCTATTGTTCTCGTTGTTCTGTCAATTGTTGTGTTTGTTCACTGGAAAAACCAGATAAGTGAACAACGGCAGAAAACCAGTAAACTTAATATTTTTGCAACCAATAGGGGAAATCTCATTTTACCTTGAATTCATTCTTACTAGGCGCATGGGAAAACTCAAAACATTAATTTTGAAACCGACCGTCATTTAACCTCGATGCAAATTATATTTATTATTGATTATTTGTACTCAAAACATTAACGCTTGTTTGCCACGGAGTTTTTGTACAAACTACTCTATGAACATGTTTACTTTTTTCGTCACTTCTGCAGAATCTTTGGCGAACAGTCCATTGAAGAGGCCGGTTAGTTGTGTCAAAAGGGATTTGGAATGCGCAGAGTCAGTAATACTCTACAAGACATATAATCCGTTTTTAACTATCTTGTTTTGTTTCTTCTGCTGCAGATGTCGTCCAGAACCATTTGTGCAAGGGGTAGATGTGCAACGCTAGCCGTTGAAGGTTACATGAAATGATTACTCACCAATACTGATGCGATCCTACTTTACGTAATAAAGATTCCTTGAAAGTGGAGGTATAAGTGCAATGTCAGGAAATCGGTCGATTCGGTCGAAAATATTACTCATTCTATGAATCATTCTCGAATAAACGATGTAATCGGGCAAATTCAAAGAGAACCGTATTCCTCACCATTAAACTTGTAGTGGATGAGCGGTGCAATGAGAAATTTTGAAAAAAAGTCTTACACTCGGACCAAGTAATTTCTTCTGTCTGGAAAACATAGAACATTGCTTTATTGTTCACTCATAAGTTAGTTTCTTGCATTTCAGCAAAAACAAGATCTGAAGCTTGCACATCTTCACAGCAGAGAAAAAGAATTATTTTTCATACTTCAATTAGAAGACGAAAGATAGGTGATAGACTGTCTTCGCATTGTTCTTCAATGATCTGATTGTTCATTTTTACGTCACCGTTTTCTCGAGAAGACCCGCTTCAGCTGGCCGATTGATTTTGACCTAACGTTCTAATTATCAATGTGGTGACAATCACAGGGGAACAGCTTGTTAAGCGCACATCAGAACTATGAACCAGAACTTGCACTTCTGCAAAAACATCGTCTGAAGCTTTCCCATCTTTATAGCAAGGGAAAACAATGATTTTTACGCTTTAATTAGAAGAAGAAGGAAATAAAAGAATCATCTAAAATATCTGCCTTAACAGTGCTGAAACAAAAACCCAACCAAGTACAGTTCTCTTCGATCGCCACAAAAGATTCTTCATGCTCCTCTCAAAAACCACTTCGCCTGACGAAAACTCCATTGATGAAAACTCGTTTTCACATTTCAGGTTTTTAGAATAAAAGAAGCCGACAATAAAAAGTGGGAAAATTAACGGTCATCAACAAGTGGCTTTTTTGTAAAATTTGAGATTCGTACTAGCGAATTTCAGAGTTCTAATGTTTTTCTTTTCTCACTTCTAGATCCCTTTTTTCGTCTGCTTATTAGCTGCGTAAGAATACTCTGCCCTCAAATGTATGAGAGGAATGTGTTAATTTTATTCGATTCCTCCCAACGGTTTACCGTCTCATTGTGGCTGGGAGGTCTTCCTGGGTGTCAGACTGCGATGTACAGCGGGGGGATTCGTCCTATTCGTCCTCCCAGCAAGGTCTCCTAAGCTGAGAAGGAGTCCGGCGTTTCCATCAGGAAGCCTAGCTAAAAGTAAACCAATACCAGGATCCACCACTGTCTTGGTATCAAAGTCGCATGGTGGTAAATCTCGCTCTGATCCACAAGGGCTGCTACCGCCTGTTGTGGTGACGACCTGGGGCAGACTTTGGCCAGGCTGACCTCGGGACTCCAGGAAACCACAATGACTTAACCAGCAAATCTTTGAAAAATGGTGATTATGCTGGGGCCCGCACAATTAGTGAGGACGGGCCATTCAAGTATCAAGTAATTATCAATTATTATTCAATTAAAGTTATTTTAACGCTTGATGAGGGACAATAAATGAACACACCTGATACGACATCGATTCTCAATTTTTCTTTTGGGAGTGGAAACAGCGATTTTCAATCGTTCTTTGATTATTTGAGCCACTCTGGTCGAGAAAACGGTGAGAAGACTGCAAATTGTCTATTTCGAGTCGAGATACTAATTTGGCGCAGTTATGACAAACAGAGTTAATCTCCGCTGTTTACGAAAGCGAAAGTACTTTGGACCGGCCACGTGCGCAAGTGAAGTCTAAACTTTCACCCAAAAAAAGAGAAAAAATAATAAAATCCTGGCAAACAAATGAAATCATGTTAGTAGAACCACTACTCTTCTCTGTCACATTGTTTTAAAAAAGAAACAGTGAAGGATAAGCCGCTTGATACAGTCTCTCTCAGTGATGCTCTCTACACTTGACTCTATAACTATTCGTGTAGACGGGTGTAAACATATTTGGGCTATACAATGACCTTCGGTGGCCAGTCAATTTACCCGTCCCAGACACGTTTGGTAACAACATTCCTACAGCGAAAAGATGGAGACATTGGTTAAGGCAGAATCTGCTATCCGAGCAGTGGCCACGTACCTACTACACGATATCCCCAACCATCGCACTCTATGCATTTCTACGTAAGATGAATTGAAAATCGAAGCTAAGTACGCAAATACATGCAGTAACGTTGTTTAAGCCATCCCTTTTTCGGCTTGGATTTGCTGTAGTCTGCATCATAAACTATCAAAAATGCACATTGCAAGGAAGGCATTTGTCATTTTTTTTGTATTTCACCATATTCTTGTAAGAGGGCATATAGCACGGTTGTATTGATGTCCGTCATCACGAGCATGGTGCTAATTCGATTCCACTCACGCCAACCAAGCTTCTCATCCCTCAGGGGTCGTGAAATTGGTATCTTACTTCCTGGCAAAAACCCACTATCTGAAATCCAACTGGTAACACCCCCAGCCCCGCTACCCCAGCACTCCAGAGAGAGTCGACTCGACCCGACAATTCTACGAAATTCAAGATGACGTGAAAATCTTCAAGCAGCCGAAGCCACACTAAATTTGGAAGAAATTCGTGGATGATGGATGCGAGGGAACAAATTTAATTTGAGGAATGCTAGGCTTCACACAGTACACGTGAAGAAGGGTCACATAAAAGTAGAGAAAAAAATATTCTCTGTAATAATATCTGAAACTTGTTTAGCTTCGAATTTTTTAAATGTAAGATGGCGTTCAACGAATGCAGAACTACATCTGATTGAAAATGAAAATCAATTAAGTTTAGGCTCATTTGCGATACATTTCGTGATACTTCTTAAGGATAAATTCTAGCTCATTTTCTCACGTCAAAATCTAATACGGGGCAATGAGGCCTCACGTTTATCAACTATGACGATCAAAGACTAACGCGTAGTTAGGACCGTGTCTTATAGAGGAAGGTCTAAAAAGAAGTATACGTGTTGCGCTTTCCATGGTATTATTTTGAGCCGAAAACTTTTCAACAATTTTTTTTCACCTTAGTTTTATAAGAGCTGTCATTATCAACTGTGCAGATCCCCGAACTTTCCGAATTTCATTCATTTTCTTCCAATTCATCGTCCACAAAGCGTTCGAGCATTTTACTTCGTCTTCTACTTGAATATTGCGTTTCTTCATGAACATCCTAGAATGCTGTTCGAGATGATGCTCCATGAAGTCTTGAGATAGCCAGGCTGGAGCTTTCACATTTGAATTGAAAGAGAGAGCTGTGGAGGGAGGGAGGAAATCGTACCAGCACCATGCTTCAAGATGGATTACATTGCCAACCACTGCACTAAAATCATGGGAAATGCTATGAAGAAAAAAACATCAGAATCTTCGGGAAACCATTTGTACGCTTGTGATGATAAAGTTTTTTCATTGTTATGAAGGCAGCGCGTGATAGACACCCATGGGTCCAATCTTCAGTATTCGTAAGAATCACCGTCTTACTGGAAAAGCTGCTCTTGTAACGCATGCAGCCTCCCGGAAAAACCTTAAGCTGGATTTTCGTTAAAGAGGTAAACATTTTAGTGAGAAGAAAGGACGATAGATCTTCAGGCAGCTGCTGATTATCTCCCGATCACTTCCATATATGGCAATGGCAAAACAACAGAAGGAATTGCTTGCTTGAAGCTTGTTTGCTTTGTTTGGGCCAGTTTTCTTGGCATTTGTCTAGTTGAATGCTTAATTTGCAGCGATGGCCGAACAAGTTAAGGTGACGATTGCTCAGTTACAATTTTTCCTTTGTACATAAAAAATCTATCTTATAATAGTCGAGTGATTTAGAAAGCTGTAGAATACTAGAAATTCAATTTCTGCTTAATTTTTATCACGTTATCACTGGGTGGTGTTCTAGAAGGTAAGGAGAATCTGTCTTGATTCATTTCCACCTTGGTTCGATGAGTACACCACAGATTACTCCTTGTGTTATTAAGCTGACACGAGGTTGGTATGAAATATTTATTCGGCTAACGTTTCGACGTCTTCGTCTTCTTCAGAGCCGCATTGATCCGAGTTGATGATCCACAATTGGTCGTCCACGCGATGTGGGTGTTCGTTGTCCCATCGAGTCGAATCTAATGGAGTTGAGCACCGATCGAATGGACAATCTCACTATAAAACCAACTTTTACTTAACTTTTACATAAATATTATGTAGATGTATTATTACGATTGTGCCAACTAGTATACCACCGACCGCTACGAGACGCACTGCAAGCCAAAGAGCAAATCAGATCGTATTGAAGGGCGGGAAACAACCAGTATTCTTCCTGCATAAAAGGGCACCGCGAAGTGAGATTATCCACTCCATCGGTGCTCCACTTCAACAGATTCGTCTTAGTGCAATAGCGAGTACCCACATCGCAAGGACAACCACCTGTGGACCATCGACTCAGATCACTCCGGCTCCAAAGAAGAAGAAGAAGACGTCGGAACATTAGTCGAGTAAATATTTCTTACGAACCACGTATCAGCTGAACAACACGAGAATGACATTGATTATTTGGGCCGAGGATAAATAAAAGTCGGGTTTTAGAAACCACCTATAGGTTACAGACGACTTACTTTGGACAATTTAGTTGTTAAAGCTTACTCAGAGAGTAGATTAGTGCGATGACCCATGCGCGAACAAGATCTGGCAGGGTGAGAACTTATTCCCCTACTTGAGTGAAGTTACCCGACAAGATTTTTTCTAGTGACTGCTTGTTTTTTTAGTCCCTGATTTTAGAAGTAAATTTACACTGGGTTAGTTTATTTTAGTCTAAAGGAAACAACTTTGTATTGCTTCCTTTTGTTTTTAAAAACCACTTCACGGTAAAACACTTTCATGGAAAAACAACTACAAAATAGCTCTTGTTTGACTAAGTCTAATCTTTTTATGTAAGTTGTATCCAAACCACATTTTTTATACGGAAGAAATCACTTGATCTGCTTAACGCAATATGATTTTGCAGTAGAATAGAATCTCTGTGTAGATGTTCTTTTCTCATAGAAGGAAAACACTTTATTTCGAAGACAGAAAAAAATTCTTTCTCGAATGATAAAACTATATTTTTCCATGTTTTTTTGCCACGATGATGTCCAAACGTCGTCGACCAAAACTTTTTGAGCGAGCACCGTCAAAACCAGAAAGATACATGAACTGTAAGCAGTTTGCGATGTTTAGAACAAAAGAAAACGGTCGACGATTAACTCGCTCTCGGATCCAATTCAAGGACGAAATACGTTAAAAATTTTTGAAACTGATAGAAGAGAAACAAAGCAGTGAAAGTGGCAGATATTATTAGTTAAGTAAGAGAACAAGATGAACACCTGACCGCGTAAAACGTTAGAGAAGGGAAAATTTTCATGCGAAGCCCGCCCCGATTAATTAGAACATTCCGCAGAGTTCTCTACACAAACCTCAACAGCGAACCACTTCCGAGTTTTATACAGAGACGTCATATATCACAGCTGAAATGTCAAGTTGTTTTTTGCCGATGAAATAAAGAATTCCTTCTTGCTTTTGTAGTGGCATCATCAACAAGTAATCGTATTGGTAACCGATCAATCAGATCTCTTCATTGTTCCGCAGAAATGCAATTAAAGTGACTCAATATGAATAAGATGCAGAAGACTTGTTCACTTAGTGAAATGGGAAAATTCTCCCAGTAAAGGATTCGGAATGTTAAGTGTTCCTGTAAAAATAAAGGTCTCTTCTAAAAGTATTCTTCACTACATCAAAAGTGAAAGACGTTAGAAATGCTAAAGCAGGAATTTTATTTTCTGGGGAAATTGAACTTGTATTGAAATAGAAGAACACTGATAATGGATGAACCCAAAAAGAAACAATCACCAGTCACTTTGGTAGTTGTACAGTTCTTATTTTTTATTCTACGTTATCCCCAGCATTTCTTCGAATCGATTCTTTCTCTTATTTCAACATCCTTGCAGATGATCAGGTTTGTATGTGGGTCCGGATGCCGCTTGATATAGTGTGTGTTGGTTGAGCGCGGTTTCCCTTAGAATCTCGAGATATCAGTGTTAGAGCGTTCGCACACTTTCATCTTCCAGCTGACCATCGTTCAGGGCAGAAAAAGAGGTTCCTACTGTTCGACTAAAATCACTTAAAAACAGAAGTGATTCTTGTGTTAGGCTGATCATATTATGTAGAAAAGCGTAGCAGGTGGAATCTCTAAACATCTAAAACCATAAAAAGAGGCTTTAAGCGTTGAGAATTTCAGTTTGTTACCGTAGAAAGCATAGAACAGCCAGAATTTTTTATAAATTCAAGAGTTAGCTCTTCATGAATAGCATGCCAACCACGGAATCCATTTCTGCATTTTTTTTCAATTCCGATCTAACAATCCGAAGCTCGAACAAATTCGATTACACAGTCTGTACTTGGCAAGTAGTCATTTGCTGCATGTCGATGCGAAAATTGAGGGAAAAAATTTCGAGTCTCCACAGACTGTTTGCATTGGAAAGACAATTTGTATCTAGTCTAACAGCTCATGCAAACGGTATCAGAGGTGTGAACGATCATTTTCTCAATGCCGTCTTGTCAAGAGCTTCACACAAGTCGTCAGTGCGTAGACTGTGGAAGCGCGCGCGGGGAAGTTTATTGAAGAATTACCAAATCGTCCACGAAAGAACTGCAAAACCAAACCAGAACTGAAAGGGAAACTTGCGCATTAAAATGTGCCCCGATAAATTACAACTTTATGTTCATAAACATGATTTCTTTTTATTTTTTGAGGTGTTCGGTTCATGATCACATTTCTGTGGTCGTGCCAGTTTTGTGTTTCAGTTCGTGTTCGTATTTTCGATAGTGGGTAGTGATTTTTGTGTGTATTTGGTGTATATGTGTGAACGTGAGTTTCTGTGTGTCTGTACGATGTTGTTGTAGTGGTAGGTGGTATTGTCCTTTGACACCGCCCCGCTCTCTTGCAAGTCTCTAACCACTGCTTGGCGCAGTATATAAGGAGGTGTCCAAGGTGGTAGGCAATCGCGTCGCCCATCATGTTCTTCTTGCTATCGCTCATCTTGTACGTTGTAGTTCTCATCATCGCTCAGCCAGGTATTAGCAGCAACATTCGGGAGCATAAACTAACGCAAACACTAATGAATTTGTCATTTCAGTGGTTCTTCTTTTGAAAGTCTCGTTGAATAAAAATACATTTAAGGTCCAAAATTGATTGATGAAACGACACGATGGAGTCAGTGCAAAGACTTAAATCAGTCCATCTACGATTTTCAGGTGGAAACCCTTCAAGGAGAATTTACTGATTTATCACAGTACAAAGGACAAGTCCTCTTGGTAATAAACGTCGCCACCTTCTGTGGTAATTCTTCTTGTTCATTATAATCTTTCTTCTTTAATTCTTCTCTTAGTATTATGTGAACATAATCTAGTCTACCGCCCGCAGAGTGTCAGTACAGTGAACTCTGTGTTGTTGTTTTCTAAGCACTATTCACACAAATAATTTCGCAGAATTTGTTTTAAAAGAAAGAAGATAAAGATGGGTGTCGGTCGACCGCGCTCCATTTTTTCACACTTCCATTAGTTCGCTTTCTTTACACAACCGGTCGAGGACAATTTTCCACGACTTCTCCAATTGATTCATGCGTAGACCCTCTAAACACACGAGAGTACCGTGTCCCAAAAAAGAATTCTGTAAAGGAATGATTCTCTCTAAATGCAACACATTATTTCTCTTAGAAATAATAACTGGAAACGGTGATATCGTCAGATTTATTGACGGTTTCAGCTTACACGCAACAATACACCGATTTCAACCCGCTGATCGAGAAAAACGTAAACGGCGGTTTCACAATTCTAGCTTTTCCCTGTAACCAGTTCTACTTACAGGTGAGAAGATATCCAATTCACCTGTACCGCGCCGTCACAACAAAAGCGGTCTTTTAAATTTGTTAAAATGTTTTTTCTTGCCATCATATTCTTTCAACTACAGGAACCAGCCGAAAATCATGAACTAATGAATGGAATTATGTACGTTCGACCAGGCAATGGATGGAAGCCTCATCAGAACCTCCACATTTATGGAAAGATTGACGTTAACGGCGAAAATCACCATCCTCTTTATGAATTCTTGAAGGTTTTAGTTGATCTTATCACATTGGAATCACCCACTTATGTTATTTGGACCAGAAAATGACTTTAAAGCATCTCATGGCGATTTTTGCTTTGATTTCATGACGAACGCACACATGAGTCTCATGATGTCCCCATACCAATTAGAATCTTGTTGCTCGCTGTGTATGCGTTCCTTTCTCTTTATCATCACGTACAATACGCACTTACTCAGATGGCCCTCGTCTATTCAGTTTAATGCCATCCATGGCACTCCATGCCGAAGCATTCGGCAAAGGAGTCCCTGCGTTAAAATTAGCTTAACAGCAACGGCCTAGTCGTTCAAATACCTAACAATATGAAATTACTCCATGCTAGATGCTATTTCTAGTGAGAGGAGGATGGGGAAAATGGGCAGCTGCTTGCCTGTAGGACTTGGGACCAAGGTTCACCTATGCATCATTTTTGATGCAGAACTGTTAGAAGAGTGTGAAAAGCATATTATTTTCACAGATAGATAAGCCTTGCAGGAGAGCTGTCCACAAACCGTGGAAAAGATTGGAAAGACCGATGAGCTGATGTACAATCCTGTTCGAGCACATGATATCACGTGGAACTTTGAGAAATTCCTCATTGACAGAAAGGTTACAATTTACAATATTCTTCATATTAAAGAACTTTTCATTATGAGAAATTCTTCTTTAAACAACATTTGTAGGGTCGTCCTCGTTTCCGTTTCCATCCTACAGCATGGAGTCACGGTGATGTCATACAACCTTTCATCAACCAACTCATGAATGAGAGCCCATAAAATTCCTAATACCGATCAGATCTGACTCAATTTTTTGCGTTTCCATACTGCATTCATTGTGGGCGATCTAGCTATTCGTGAGTTTAGCCTGTTCATGAGTTTTTTTTAGATTAATCCACGCTTTCTTGTCTCACAGTCACCCTTGCACTACAGCGCTCCATTGTCGGGTTGTAGAATAACGTTTTATGTTAATAGAATAATATTCAGACAGTTCTATAATTTTGTATGCCAATAAATTCGTTTTATCTCCCCTTTTTCTGTTATTCTTTGTTGATAATATAAAAATAGTATAACGATTTTTTTTCTTTAACATTTTGAAAAAAATAGGCGCAGTATGAAATGTACGAAACCGGTGATCCACAGATTATTTAAAACGTTGATTTTTCGGTGGGATTCTATTTTGATCTTACTGAAATGTTAATGAAACATAGCTAATTGGAACTATCCACTTCATTGCTTGGAAAAGGAGGTGGGATGAGGATTTTTCCCACCTAACAAGAAAGGATTAACGGAGGAGCATTTGGTGTTGATTATTCTCACTGTAATGTAATCGACTGCATTAAGCATCGTCAGCCTAGGTGAATGCACACTTGGACAATATAATGAGTGGTGAAGGCCTACCGACCTCTATAGTCGCTACTTTTATCCTCTCAGACAAGTCTGTTACAAATGAACTAACCTCAAAGGGATGGAGAGATTTGCTGATCTGCTCGAAGTACTTTTACCCATAATCTGAGACTGCTGATGAATATGCCAGTTCTTCGATAATTGTCAAAAAAGGGATTGAGCACTTAAGAAGCTTATGAGTGAGACTTGTGTCTTTTTGCTACATAAAAGTGCACTTATTTTTTTCGAGGGTTGCTTTCATTTTTCACGACTATCTTCCTAAAACAACTTGTCCTTACCAACGAAATTCTGCTCGTTTGGTCTCTTTGCTCCTCTAATAGAGCGTTGACAACAAAAAAGTGAGAAGAAGGCATATATGTATATTTAACGCTGCAAGGCCAAATTCTTTTGGGCTTCTGTAGCTGTAAGTCATTTGCTCGTCAGTGGGATAGAAAATGTAAAGCGAAAGTTGAAGGAGCATCCAGTTTGTTTTTACCACAGTTCTGTTGTTTGACAACATTGTGACATTCACTCGATAAACCTCTTGAGTAAATATCATAGGCAGGAAAGTCTGTTGACTCTTACCAACCAGAATCGGTTGGAAGTATACTGGGTTTTTTTGTTTAAGAGAATCGTAAGAAGTTTTGAAAAACCCTTATATATGTTACACTGATACTGCTAGCGTAAATAAAGAAGAAAAA
The DNA here is from genome assembly GCA_018806985.1 of Angiostrongylus vasorum. Taxonomy (NCBI): domain Eukaryota; kingdom Metazoa; phylum Nematoda; class Chromadorea; order Rhabditida; family Metastrongylidae; genus Angiostrongylus; species Angiostrongylus vasorum. Next base: position 417,348 of record JADANN010000322.1, read on the forward strand.
ATTGCTAAAAAAATTAGCTGTCAAGAAAACTCAAAGGTTTTCTACGCTCATATGAGACAGCGATTAGTTCTGGAATTGTCATTAGGTTCATTAACTCTTAGTTCACAAAAACTTTAATGAATTTGGCCATGGAGAACTTCATGCGCATTTATAGCACAACGCTCTGACTAGACATTCTGAGGAAAACACCAGTTCATTCAAAGAATCTAGGGAGCAAGATAGGATTCTTTAATCATATCATTGGAATTAAGTAGTGTAGCTTGCAAGCGATCTTTGCTGCTCATCGTCAACCTTTAGTCAACAAATATTTTTAATCGCTGGCTGGATGAAGACATAAATAAAGGAAGAACAGGTCACTTGAACAGTATGGATGACGCGCAAGCAATTCCTTCTCAAAACTGCCGACGGCAGCGATACAAAAAGGATCAGCTGGTTTTCAACGGGTTCACGTTCACTTTTTCCTCCTTTCAATTAGCCCCTAATGAACGACGTGAGAAAAAAAAATATTTCCTCTTATGCGACTAGAACTATGGATACTTCTTTACTGGATATTAAAGACGGGCTTACATATTCACTTTGCACTTTCAGCATTTTTTTCCAAATATTGTCTTCATCCACGGTGGTGGCCGGATAGCAATATGGTGTCGGATGCTAATTACGCCTTTTTGTTTTCTTTATGAATTTCATTGAATGCTGATCGAGCTTATTCTTCTTCAAATCCTGGGATAGCTTTACTAGAACATTCTCAGATCTTCCCATCGTTTGCCCATGCGGTTCGAAGAGGGGTTTGTTCCACCCACTCAGGGCAATGTAATACGCCAAACTGATAGACATCTATTCTATGACGCAGTAACACTTCCTCGGACCACGTATTTTCTTTTAAAAATGGGCAGCTATTCCATCAAGACCTTCGTGCCCATCAATATGAAATCGAAGATTCTAGAAAAAAAAAGGTTTTAAACGGTCGTTGTCTTTGTATAAACATGACTTCGAGATATGGTGAAGTTCCTTTCACTCTATAGCACTGAATTTTTTCCGAAATTTGCGAAAACATTTGCCTACTTAAAAAGGAACGCTTAGTATTAGAAGCAAATTTCATCGCCACAAATTGAACCGGCAGGGGATGAAATGATGGATTTCATCGTGAGGTCATGCTCGGTTTCACGCTCCTTCCTTTAATTAAACATTAAAGGTTCCCCTGTTCTCACTGTTTAATAAAAAAGAAACGAGATCGGTCTTGGTCAAAAAGGAAACACGCCGGAATTTGTAATGCTTACAAGAACGAAAACAAAAACATCTCATGTGTAATATGGAGAATGTCTCAAGCCTATTAGTTAGCATTTAAAGCACTTTAAAGCATTAAGCATTAAAGCAAGCAAGCGAATAAAGCACAGATGATACCGTAAATTTTTTCTGTATCTCATCCTTTTATTGTCGATTCAACGATAAGTTTCGCACATGGAGTTACATTTGTGTAAATGCTAGTCGTTCTCTTATATTCGATGAGAGTTTAGTTTTTTGCTATGTGGCTTGATTATAAAATTCTTGCACTTATTTGCAACTGAATCAAGAAAGCATGAAGAGTAGATGTGCCACTGCTGAACTAAGAGAGCGGTCACGAAAACTTAACGTTCTTCACGGATTTGAGGTGGCTTTCCCGTGATGGCGGTGAAGGCGCCTGATTACAGTCTCAAGAAATCGCTTTTCTTTGTAATGCTCGATATTAGCGACTCTGTCAAAGTGATTGCACATGGTCGAACGGTGTTGATATAGAACCCCGCCGTGATGCCATTTAACTCCAACGAAGGAACTGTTTGGACATCTAATAGATTGGTGACATTTTGTTAAGGTTAAAAATGGGCACACGTTGATATCACTTTCCATTTTACATTGCTCCGTTATCACTTCGTCGTCCATACTGACTCAATATCGTACGCTCATGCGGAATGTGAGCGACTTTCTAAACTAAAAAGAAGTTCGCGACGAAATATTAAGAATAGCGTGGTCAACGTAAATATAATGGCAAATGCAGTGTTACGCTCTAGAGTACTTTAGCAAGGGAATGGTGATGATGTCGATTTCCCTGAAGAAGATCTGTCTAATTTGATTGCCTTTTCCTACATCTTGTATCAACTACAAAAGACATTTCTTAGTACAAAAGCACTTCAAGATAACGAAGTGGTTTATGGCAAGCGGCAAAACCCTTATTTTGAATTTTGAGTGGAAGTGATGGCAAAATGCTCGATATATCGAACTCCATTTTAAAATTAGATTCCTAAATACTTTACTTTTTTGTGCTTTTTTTAAATTTAGATGAGTGAAAAAGATGAATCACGATTTCGCTTGAGTTATGCTCATATGAATCAGAAACATACAACATAACCATTTTAAAGAGAACTGGAACTCATCGCGACCATAGAAAGGTTACTGGTGCAATGTATAACTGATATTTGCTGTATCTTCTTAACACATAAGATGCAAGGTCTCCAAAGCGTCGAATACAGGCGATTCCCTCATTTATAATTTTGCGAGTTGAAAAATTAGTTTCTGTTACATCGTACTGCATCCATTTAGAAGGAAGTTTTTGTGTCACCTGAAATCCCATGAATTAGCAAAAAGTTTCAAATAGCATTAGTAAAGTCTTTCTCGCTTGTTTGTCGCACATCACAGATGCAAAGTAACTTGTACTACTCGTGGAACTCCTCACATTTCTTATGATGCTCTTTAGTTTTAGATTTTACTGGACAGGTAACCAATGATAGCGTACCTGATTTTCGATAGCATAAGTTTGCTTTTACACCAAGACTTCCGCGAAGATATTTCGATTTCTCCTCACCTTGGGTATATATTCTTTCGCTTAAGGAGCGGATAGCACAATGGTACTGATGTCCGTCATCACGAGCATGGTGCTAGTTCAATTTCGCTCCGGACCAACCAAGTTAATCATCCCTTCGGGGTCGAAAAATTGCTACCGGACATGTGTGGGGAAAAAATCACTCTTTGCAACCCAGTTGGGAACGCTCCAGCCCGGCTATCTCAGCACTCCAGGGAGAACTGCTGGACCAGCATTATACGACATTCAAGATGAAATGAAAATTCTCAAGCAGCAACCAGAAGCCACTCGTAAAAGTTGGAGAATCTTCGTGGACAATGGATGGGAGGAAACGAATCGAATGTGAGAAGTGCTGGGAACCGCACAGTAGACTTGAAGACGGATCAAATAAAATAAAATAGAAAAAATTTAAAAAATTGGTCGCCTAATGATGAACACTTTGGTACACATCATTTCCTCCTTACCACAACGAAAAGGAAGGAGTCAACCGGGATGACATTTGTGATTAAATAGATCAAGGTACTTTGATAAATAAGTTTAACTTCCCAATATCCTTCTTAATTGCGTGTTTTACTGTCCTTTATTTTTTTCACATTTGAACAAAGCTGATGTGGTTTTTATACTGCAGAGAACAAAAATAGAGTCCTATGCATACTTTCATGCTGTAGCAACGGCTGAACTATGTTGTCAAAAGTATAGCATTTGGTTTCCAACAGCCAAAAATTCGGCGAACCAATTCCATTTCGAATCACTGCCGAGCTTTACAGTTTCTCAGGATATACTACTAGATATGGTTCGCTTAGTTCAGTGAGTAGGGTTGTCTTGTAAAACACACGATGTGTTGCTTGTCCCAGCACCCTAGGCTAGTTAAGCCCTGCATTCATCCGGAATCGTCAAATTGACGTCAGGCCTCATTGCAAGAATAAAAAAAACAATGACGTGAAATATGTTGAAGCTCCAACAAATCATTGCATAGGGCAGATATGCGGTCAGACACATCTTCAATGCAATCGACGAACTCAGATGAATGATGTACTCTTGTAGGATTAATGAATGCCGAACGCTTCATCCTTCATCTTTTTGTCAGTTAAACATTGATGTTGTGCTGAAAGTCCTTCGCAGTATTTGTGGTTTCGCTATCGCTTTTCTGGTTGTGTTAATATCCCCAGGAGACGCGCAGCAGCTCGTTCAAGTACTAATGTGTATTAGTAAGTGGTGAGTGTCACCTTGTTGTTGGAAATCAATTTATCCCACTTAACATGTTCCTTAATGTTTCACTTTTCCATTTTGACGATTATTTTGGCTTGCGATTTATATAGCTTTATGACCTGTGCAGTATAGCAACCAAAATGTGGCTGAACGAACAGTGCAGTTTTTCGCAGCTTCATGTGGAACAAAGAAAGAAAACACTCGTTTCCTGATCGAAGTGTAATAATGTAATCGAATTATGATTTGAAAGAAGAACTCGTTGTAAGAACACTTCACGTAGATGTTTAACAGATTCTTTATGAATGAAACCTATAGGTATCATAATGACTTTGCAGCAGCCGCCAATATTGTCACCTATAGGTGCCATATTCTTTCCGAGTGGTTTATTTCGGTGCACAGATCTTTCTTCCTAGACTTCCCACAATCAGTCGGCAGCTTATCCAACGCAGATGCTGTGGAGATCGTCCATGGGAGAACATTCTGTTACTGATTTTTCATATAATAATTCACAGAAAACCAGGTTTTGGACTAGTTCATTTTGAATGCGATAGACCATTACTGTTGAAGAGAGTACGGCCGGCGAGGAGGCGCAGAATATGCCTTAACTCTGCACTGGAATCCGATACGTGACGAGTGCTTTTCTCTAGGATAAAAATGATAGATCATCGAGAATACTTCTTCAGTGACTAGGTGTTAACAGAGTATGCATTCATCAATGTGCTTTAACGGGGGTTTGCTCTTACAAACAGGTATGGAAACTTTGTCTACAACCATAACTGATGTTTTGAAAATTGTTCTCAAAAACACTTAGTCTGCAACCTCTAGTCTTTAATGTGTATATATCTACACGCAATTCCAACACCCTACATGCAAATATCATTCTTTACAGGCAAGCTCAAGCGCTTCCAGAGTTGTGAAATTGTTGTGCAGTAGTTACCAAAAGTACTATCTGTGAACGAGTAGGGCCTTCATCGGTGTGCGGGGTCAAATAGTATGCTGGAATTACCACTCTCTATAATTTTCGCTGTATTTACCTAGTATTGTTCACAAATAATACATCTTATACACTATTTCTTCTCTATACGACCTCATTCCTTAGGAATTAACACATTTCAGTTATAATTCACAATCACTACAACTCCCATTATTTACAACTATACCTTTCACATACTAATTCCATTAAAATCACTCCGAACCTCCACTAAATGCGAGCATTATTGCAACCATCTGAACAGAAAGATTTGTTGCCTTTGCTCCATCCATTGTCCAACTACGTGCTTTATATGCCGTCGGCTATGGAGTCCCAAATTCTTGCTAAGAAGTGCTTTCGAGATAAAGTAGAATAAAAGGTGTGAAAGTTATTTTACTTGCAATGGTGTAATTGGAAAAGGGTATTCGCAGGAAGCAGGTGACGAATCAAGAGGGTACATTAAAGTTTGTCCTCCATTTGGAAGAGTGGAAGCAAAACGAGTTACAAGAAATATTCCTAAACCTACTTAATTCAAGAAAAAGAAAAATGCATAGCATGCTTATGTGGGCAACTTCCCTTAAAAAGCTCTCAGTACGCGTCCGAGAACACTTGCCCAAAATCACGTGATGCGAGTGGTGTGTCCAAGCGATGACACGTTGATCTCAGAAACAACACGATAATGCTTCCTGACAGTATTACCCACCTACTTCTTCCTTTGCTTATTTTCTCTAAAACCTTTGGTCTTCGAACAGAGATTCTTCCATCACCGACTCCTAAATAATACTTTGGAGAATTTTCCAATGGGGTAACGACATACCAAAAGAAATATTTGACACATTCACAGTGATTTACACAGATTTAAATGCACACCTATTTGGGAATAACTTAGTCTTTCAAATCCAAGTTAGCACCAAGTGGAAAAAAAGTCGTTAAAATAACTACGATATTCTAAAAATATAATATATACGGCACCATATGGGTACCCACCATGTATAGAGCGCGTGTGACGCAGTGGTCGAAGGCGCTTTGCAACACACACATGGAATCGATAAACGCGCCCATAGCCCATCAAGTCTTCCATCCCTCCGCGATCGGCAAATTGGTACCAGACTTATCCGGGAGGATAGCAGCACTGGCTCGACACATCGGTGGGCCACCGCGAGTCATTGTAAAGGCCGGATATGCATTCACTCACCTCGAACCGATGCTTAATGAAGTTGAATGCATGGCGCATCCCTTAGGGATTGATCAACGCCGAGAGCTTTATCCTTTTGTCCTTTTACCATATGCAAACTCATGTGTAGAACAATATATCGATAAATGAAAATCGCTTTTCTGAAAGAGATGTATACATAGATAAGACATATCTACCTATTGAGTACACACAAATAATTCAGATAATTCCCGTCCCACTTTCTGGGTCATAAAAGGTTCTCATATAAACATGGAAAGAAAGATTTGTTCGACAAGGTTTTTTTACAACTAGAATTTCTCTTATAGTGATTGGAATCTTTACAACCTCAAACAGCTATAGTTAACTCTCTTCGCAACTGTTAAGACCTAAAACTTCTACAAAGAGTTCTTTATATTACACGCGATTCGCATTCAATAACCCGTAATTGCTACTACCACACAATATACGATCACCATAACCAGAACAGTATGGAATCGGTGGATATAAAAAACATAAAAGTGACACAAAAATCCGCTTGAAATCCCGTATAAAACCAAGCGAAAAGCTGGTAGAGCCGTGGCTGTGTGCTGACTGTGTGTAGAGAACTGCTGAGCCATTTTATCATTAAACTGTAATAATATGATGAAACAGTATTGTTAAAACGAATTACTTACGACAATGGTACATATTGTGCACTCTGTTTATCCATTGGTGACAAGCCAGAGATTCTCTTTAACAAGAAAATTCCCATTATCTGCTGATTTATAGAAAGATAATAATCAGCTATTACCTTTGCTCGGTGCACGAAATTAGACTTCCTAGTCAACAATGTGCAATCCCTGTAAGCCCTATATTAAAATGATAAAGCTCTTAGCGTTGATCAATCCCTGAGGGATGCGTCATGCATTCGACTTCGCTAAGTACCGTTGGAGGTGACTGGACGCATATCTCGCCTTTATAATGGCTCGCGGTGGCGATGTATCGAGCCAGTGCTGCTATCCTCCCAGACAAGTCTGGTACCAATCTTCCGACTCCGGAGGGATGAAAGGCTTGGTGAGCCTTGGGCGCGGGGATCGATTCCATGTGTGTGTTGCAGGGCGCCTCCGACTACTGCGCCACACGCGCCCTTAAGCCCTACATTACTGCACTAAAATGTTCACCCATATTATTCATATTATTCTATCATTTACTAGAAACTTATTTATCTGTTTCTCTATTTGTGTGATCCAAATTTACGTATTAATTGGATCGCAGCATTCCTTTCGTTCAGTCCGTTGTCTGTCAATCATCAGCCATTAAGGTCTTCCGATTCTCGCGTACGGACTCCGCTTCCAGTTGAGAATTTTGTCTTCACAAATTTCGTTGAACTCTGGCCGAGTTAACTCTTTTTGAGACAACTCCATTACAGCGCCCCCTAGGTGCTTAGCAGGGGGCATCAGTCCACTGACGAGATCTGTAGCAAGAAAAATTAAGTCTCGAACATCTGCGCTTCCTATTCATCGATGAGGAGATTTCCTTTTTAAATTCCACTTTATCCTCTATGGATCACTTCCAACAGACTTGCACTATCTTATACTACTTGGTCACCTCCCAAAGAAAACGTTACCTAATAATAAAATAAGGTTTAAATTCTTGTCGAAGAATTCAAAAATAGAATCAATGTGCTCTCACATTGGCAAAAAATATCATTGTGTAGATTGAATATTTCATAGACTCGGTGGCTTCTTATCTAACTGCGCCTATTGAAATCTGGTCTGCAGAGCCTCTCCTCACTTTCCAAAAAATGTTGTGTTCCCTGAAATCCGTTTGTGCATTAAGTATAGATCAGAGACATCGAAAAATCGGCATCATTCCGTAGACGAATCCGTCGTGGACCCTCGACGACGGGCCCAGCTTGCTTGGAGGTCGCGTTCAAACAAATGTGAACTAATTACGCATTTTATATATCATTCTCAGCGGATTACTGGTGGAAATAGAGATTCGATACAGTTATAGGGTCGAGGAATAACTTTTGATACCTCGCTTGAGAACACTGTTGTATATCCAAAACCAACTTATAAAGCTGGTAGTTACACGCTAAAGAAAAAGTTCAACCTTAAGGATGCTGAAGTGTGAGCAACACTTGGAAACCCAGCTGGGCTTCAAATCCGCTGTTAACCTTAGAAGGGCCTCATGTGTTATCAACCAATCTAACCGAGGCTCTTTTCTTCACCACTGCCATTTCGACTGCAGCTTCAGCGTAACTGTGTTCAATGCCGATTTGTCGTTCCTAGATCCCGTTGACGGTTGATTGCCAACAACACAGTTAGAGCAAGCAACTGGCTCTGAAAAAAGGCAAAGCAATGGCCTCGATTGGTGTGGTAGATAGCAGGCGAGCCCACATGGCAAGTGTAACCGTGGGTGCGAAGCCCATCTGAGGTCCACAGTTTTGCTCATATCTCACCTTCCTTGTGATTGTAATTCCAATCGCCCCCTTTACACGAAGAAAGAATAGACACTAGGTAAAAGTAAACACTAACATTTCCATCTTTTTTTCTGCTCTGCCGAGAGAAGATGTCGGTTGAATCGTAAGCTGTTTAAGAGCGAGCAGAGACGTTTCAGCTTCGCTTCCACGTTGTTTTTGCAAATAAAGGTATTTTTTGCTTCATTTTTTTACTTTATTTTATTTTATTTCATTTCATCTGTCTTCACATCTACTGTACGGATCCTAGCACTTCTCACATCCACCTGTTTCCTCGCATCCACTGTCCCACTAAGACCATCCAACTTTTACGTATCGCTTCAGTTGCTGCTTGAGGATTTCCAGTTCATCTTGAATGCTATAAAAATTGTTATCCAGCAATTCTCCCTGGAGTCCTGAGATAGCCGGTCTGAAGCGTTCCCAGTTGGATTGCAGAGAGTGATTTTTTTCCAGGTAAATCCGGTGCCAATTTCCCGATCCCGGAAGGATGAGAGGCTTGGTTGGCCAGCAGCGGAATCAAACTGGTGTCATGCTCGTGATAACGGACCACTGTGCTATCCGCCCCCTTTTGCCACATTATTATGGAAAATCATTAAGGGTCATGTACATTATCTTCAGAGTACGCTTGTGTAGTGGAAGTAATCAAACCGATTTTCCACAGAACAAGACGTTCATCTATATAATTCCCATAAAGTGTGCTCCATTCCGAACTCTTATGCACGGAATATCCTGTTAATATTATACTTGCTTGCTTGGATACTTGGATAATCCGTCCATACTGATTGCACAGGCACTAGCACAATTAACATTGTTCCGGAGTTTTGCTGGCTTAGCTATTGTAGTTCCCTTGAGTCCCGAAGTCAGCCTAGCCAAACTCTGTCCCTGGTCACCACCACCACAGGCAGTCTCCACCGTTGTGGATCAGAAGGAGATTTGTCACCATTCGACTATATTGGTAACAGGACGGCAGTGGATCCTGGTATTGGTTCATTCTTAGCTGGGCTTCCTAATAAAATCCCGAACTCGTTCTCAGCTTGGGAGAACCTGCTGCGGAGAGGAAGTGGATACCCCCCGCTGTATATCGCAGCCCAACAAACAGGAACACCTCCCAGCCACGATGAGGCGGTAAACCGTTGAGAGGATTAATATTACAAAGATATGTAAACATATTTATTATGCAAAACTCTTGTAATGAAGACTACTAACATACTATCTATAATATTCATGTGTAAAGACGGGTCTTGCAAAAGAAAATTCAGAATTTGCACGGCCTCGATCGTCCATACTTATTCCTTTAACATTATAACCTATTTTATAATTTATATTTACTTATTTATAGTTGCATTACCTGCAATGTCTAAAGCTTGGAGTTTCTACAAACAATTGTCTTCAAAAGTAAATTTCATTCATTATAGCCAGAAAGAAAATAAAAAATGAAATAGTTGTCGGGAAACTAGTGTAGTCCAGCACATGTTGAGCATAGAAAAAAAAGTAGTCTGACCTGACATTGAGTAGTGTTTATTCCTAATCGCTAGGCCAAATCTCAGCTACCTCAAGCAATCGAAACGAACAAAAAAAACCGGTATAACCGACATTCATATATTATGCTTAACCGACCAGCAAGTGCTAACAGTAATGTTAATGCATAGCTAATGACTTGTTTTCGCCAAAATAAGAGTTTAAAATGCTTCAAAACTATGGGGAAATATAAATGGGGGCCGAAAGCACAGTAGTAGTGATGCCTTAGCACGGTGCTAGTTCGATCCCGCTCCGAGCACATCAAGCATCTTACCCCTCTGGGGTGGGGAATTGGTACCGGATCTTCACGGGAAAGAATCACTTTCTCCATTCCAAGAGGGGACGCTCTAGCCCGGCACTCTTACGACTCCAGGAAGAATGTGCTCGACTAGCATTCTACGACATTCAAGATGAAAGGAAAATCTTCAAGCAGCAACCGAAGTTACAGGTAGAAGTTGGAAGACTTTCGTGGATGATGGATGCAAGGAAAAGATTCGAATGTGAAAAATACTGAGACCCCCGACAGCAAATATGAAGGACTGTTTGTATTTTTTAAAAAAAATCACCTGTATCACCTGTAGTCCCGTTGATCGTCGAGTGACTCAAGCGGGCACCAGTAAGTCTTCCATTCTTCCCTGTCGCGTGCAAGAGTAGCCCAATGGGTTCTGCTCGCTCTAGGGACTCGAAGAGCATCATATCTTTCTGCAAGGCTCTTTGTGAAGAGCTCTGACCATCGGGTCGGTGGTCTTCCTGCAGTACGTTTGACATCCCGAGGAATCCAGTCACTAACGGCTCTTGCCCATCGGTCATTCATACGCATTACGTGTCCGGCCCACCTTATCTTCGATTGTTTGGCGTACAGAACGGCATCTTTGATTTCTGATCGTCAACGCAGATCGGAGCTTCGGATCCCTTCCCCTACTTGTGTGGAACGTTATACTCCTAGCATCGTCCTTTCGACTGCGCGTTCGATAACGGTGAGTGATCTTTCATCCAGCTTACGCAACGACCAGGTTTCTGACGCATACGTTAGGGCAGGAAGTACTGTTCAGCCGAAAAGGTGGGCACGAAGTCGGGTGTTCTTTGTTTTCTTCACTACATCCTCGATGATCTTGTGAGCTCCCCAAGCCGCTCGTTTCCTCTCTGCTCAACTCTGTAGCTAAGTCGTTCATCATATTGATTTCCCGACCTAGATGGACATAACTGGAGCATTCGAAGATATTCACGCCGTTGAGCGTAAATGCGGCATACAAAACCAATCCTTTCTTCATAAACATCTTTTTTTGTGAGATTTACTCGAAGACTAATCTTTCCACAGGCTTTATCAAAGTCGGCAAGCTTATATTCCACTTGGCTAATGTTCGGTGTTGTTAGGACGATGTCATCAGCAAAGCGAAGATGATGTAACTGCCAACTATCGATTTTCACTCTCACATTATCCCATTCCAATGTTCGCATGACGTTCTGGAAGGTGGCGGTGAACAATTTTGGCGAGATGGTATCGCCTTGCCTAACTCCTCTTTTGACGTCAATGTTAATATCGTTGTAGAATGGTGATACCTTGGTTGTGAAATTTTTTGTACAGCTCACGAAGAATCTTTGTGTACTAAGTAGGGACTACTTGACTATCAAGGACTTCCATGACTGCTTCTACCTTAATTGAATCAAAGGTCTTCTGGAATCGATAAAAGTGAGACAGAGCGGTCTTTTGTACTCTCGCGATACTTCAATGAGCCTTCTTATCGTGTAGATGTGGTCCATCGTATTAAATCCTTTTGAAATCCTGCTTGCTCACACAGCTGTCCATTGTCCAGTGCTCTGTCAATCCTGTTTAGGATGACTCCTGTGAAAAGCTTGTAGACAACAGACAGTAAGCAGATTCGGTGATAGTTGCCGATATCGTGCAGGTCACCATTCTTGATTGCGATCAGACAGGTAACGTGTGAAGAGCCGAGCCAGTACGATTACAAGGACTGGCGGAAGGTTCTTGTGGTGTTCTGGTCTTATCCTGTCCGAATCTGGTGCTGTTCGACTTTTCACTGACGAAATGGAGTGTCGGATTTCGGAAGAGAGAACCGGTAGTACAACATATCCGTCCTACTTTATTTCATATAACGGAAGGTAGACGTGGCTACCGAATAGATCTGAGTAGTATTCGTGAATGATTTTCTCCTTTGCCTTTCTGGAAGCTGTAACTGTTCCGTCTGGGCGTCGGACTGCAATCATCTTGTTCTTGTAATTGGCGAAGCTTCGGTGGGCTTTGCGAATGCTTTTCTCAACCTCTGCAGCTTCGACCGTTACTGCTGCTTTTCTTTCTTTAAGATCTTCTTTTTATCGCCTGTCTGCATTGTTTTGCAAGTTCGGACGTTAGTTGCGGTTGCCTGCAGCTCGTGTCCACGCTGGCGTATCAGCTCGAGTGTTTCTGGAGGCAGAGGTCTCTTGGTGACTTTCGAACTCTCAGATTTCATAGCGCTAACGTGAAGATGTTGAATGAGCCGATCGTATTCCTTGTCGATGTTATCGGCAACGGCATCTTTCCGCAGCCGACTAATGAATTGAATAAGTCCCAGTTTACGGTGGTTCTGGGACTACGTTTTTTTGAATTTAGCGGCTTTTTTCTCTTTTTCGCGAGAAATAGAGTCTTGCAGGAAGGAGACGGTGGTGTGATCCCGTGTAGAATTTTTGGGACAACAGCGACATCGATTAGGCAAAACCTTCTATTTACTATGATGTGGTCTATTTCATTATGGTGCTCTCCGTTGGGAGACTCTCACGTCCAGAGTTGAGTGTGGGGCTTCTGGAATTGCGAGTTAACATGGATGGTCTCGGTCGCCATGATAAATTCAGACAGCCGCTCACCCTATTCGTTCCATTCTAATCCGTGGGTCCCAATGTGACGTTCTTCAGACGTTCTCGTTGGTCCAGTCTTGGCGTTGAAATGTCCAATGTTGACTTTGAAGAATGTATGGTCTTCTCTGTAGAATTTCTCCATGTCCATATAGAACAATTCGACTTCTTCTTCGTCATAGTTTGATGTCGGCGCGTAAACGACGAAGATTTCAAAGCCGGTATTGATCGACATGTTTTTTAATCGTAATCGTCCGATTCGGGTTGTAGGTTGTTCGTATGAATCGATGTTCACGGACAAACTCTTGTTGACGAGAACGCCGACGCCGCCGACTCCTCTGCTGTCGTATGTTCCGAGGAACAGTTCTTCTTTAGTGTCATAGACGGCGTTGAATAGGGTGGCATCGTCTCGTCTTGGCCAAGCCGATGATGTCGTACCTTTTTCCTTCTTGCTTGCATGAGCAACTCTTCTATCGAAGACTCGGATGCAAGTGCACGTGCACTGTAGGTACAGATCGTCACCAAAGTTCTTTGTAATCCAGGCAGCTTCCATTGGCCCTGAGATTTTAGCAGCCTCTCCGTACTCGTCAATCGCTGCGAAATTGGGGGAATCTTTCGGGATCAGGGGAATGAAGCCCGTTTTTTTTAACTGTGTTTAGCATTTTGATACTAGCCTGCTATGCTCTGAACGTAGGGGCTGGGCATAGTCACGGGTAGCTGGCCAGCTCCCCCGGGGTGGACATGACCTTATTTGCTGGAGGCGTCTCCTAGCCGCCTCCCATATTCTTTTTTCCGCACTTGATTGCAAGCTTTTTTCTGAATTGACTCGTAGAATGAAATCCTCATAAGCGAGAACGCACCCACACAAGCATGCATGAATACACCTAGCAAATACAAAAAGTATGTGCCAAATCGGCGCAGTAGAAACAGGGAGTCCATCCCCTGGATCCAACTGCGTCTCAGGAAAGCAAAGGTTGTTTTTTGGTCAGCGATTAACCCCCTATCCGCAACCTGGGGACGTGGCACGTAGCCTCACCACTAACCTGTTCAAGATCCTTCATATGAGGGAGATCCGCGGAAAAGAAAAAAGACGAGAAGACGAAAAGACGTTTCGACTTCTTTTTCGTCATAGTTTGATGTCGGCGCGTAAAATAACTCTCAAAAAAATCTCGAATAAAAAATCTCTTGAAATCTCAAAAAAAATATACACCAATATATATATACATATATACATATGCACTTAAAGCCTTGGAGTTTTTTATATATACATACATAAGAGCGGGCCACCTTCGCAGAGGGATCGCCTGCCGGTTAGTGGCAAGGCAACGTGGCGCTTCCAAATGTGGACAGTAGTAGGGTAGTAGTGAACCAAAAACGACCTTATACTTCCTTGAAGAAGTAGCTGCATTTGCAATGGACTACCTGTTTCCGTCGAGTCGATTCGACTCATACTTTTTGTCTTTGCGAAGAAATTTTCATGCATGTGTTCTCATTTTTGCGGATTGTAGTCTACGAGTCAGTTAGAGAAAAACCTGCAATCAAGTGACATGGAAATATACGAGAGGCAGTTAGGAGCCCCTCCAGCAAATAAGCTTTCCCGTCTACTCTGTAAGATCACGGCAAATTATCACGACCTTGACCCCGATGAAGTCACCGATTTGGCAGTGCCCGGAGGCTGCTAAAATCTCAGAGCCATTCTAAGCTGCATAAATCGCAAGAAACTGAGGTGACGATCTCTACGTACAGTGCACACACACTTGCATCTGAGTCCTCGATAGAAGATTTGATCATGCGAGCAAGAAGAACAAGGTACAGCGTCATCGAACTGACAGACGAGACCACGCCACGCATTTAACAACGTCTATGAAAGCGGAGAATAACTGATCCTGGGAACATGCGAGAGTCCGAGTCGTCGAGAGAAGTCGACGGCGTCTATTTGTCCTTGAACACCGATGCATTCGAACAACTAATAACCCGAATCGGACGTTTACGATTAGAAAGATGTGGATCAATACAGGCTTTTTACATTCTTCGTCGTTTATGCACCGACATCAAACTATGACGAAGACGAAGTCGAAGCCTCCCATGTAAACTTTGAGAAGTTCTATAGAGAAAACCACACACTCTCTAAGGTCACCATTGGAGGTTTTGACGCTAATATATGAACGAGAAGAATGTCTGAAGAAAGTTCCATTGGGAATCAGGGATTCGAATGGAAAGAGCAGGGTGAGCGGCTGCTTTTATCACGACGACCAAGTCCATTCATGGTACCTCATAATCCAGAAACCCGACTCTCAAAAGTCAACGTAGTATCTTACAAGTGGAGAGTATTATAGCAAAATAAACCACGTAGTAGTAAATCGAAGGTTTTGTCTAACCGAATTCTCTGTTATTCTAGGATTCTTCCCATCTCGTCCATCGTGCAGGATTCCATTTTTTCGCATAAATGAGAGAAAGTGGGATTCACTCAGACCATTAACCGATATCGGAAAGATACCATTATCGATAACACCGATGAGAAATATGATCGGCTTGTTCAACATCTTCATGTTAGCGCTATAAAAGCTGAGTATTCGAAAGTTACTAAGAGGCGTCTGTCCCCAGAAACACTGGAGCTGAATCTCACGAGCCACAAGCAAACGCCTATTCACTTCCGAACTTGCAAAACGATGCAGACAGGCTATAAAAGAAGGTCTTAAACAGAGAATAGCAGCGATAGTGATCGGAGCTGAAGAGGCTAGGAAAAGCATTCACAAAGCTCATCGAAACCTTGCCAATTACAAAACCAAGATACTTTCGTTGTGACGCCGTGGCGGAACAGTTACAGCTTCCATAAAGGTAACTGAGAAAATTATTTGCGATTGCTGCTCAGTTCTCGTTAGTAACCACGTCCTCCTACCATCGTATGAAATGAGGGACGATTGATGTATCGTACGACCGGTTCTACTTTACGAAAACCTTCAAGCTTTTCGCCGCAGAAGAATCAAACAATACCTGTTCCGGGTTGGAAAAAACCTCAACACCTGAAGCTTCGTGATTTTTTTTCTCAGCAAACTGGCTCGGCTCTTTCACGTTTCCTCTCATAATCCAAGATCCCTACTCAAATAAAAAAAACATTAGCAGGATCGCGTTATTCCTTAAAAAAGATATTGTCCACTGTATCGGCAGCTATCGCCCAATATACTTATTGTCTTCCATCTACAAACTTTTCACTGTAGTCATCTTAAATTGACAGAACACAGGACGAAGGACAACTATGTAAGCAAGCAGGGTTTCGAAAAGGACTCATTACGACGAAGGCAGATAAAAAGTCTCACTGATGTTTTGTGAAAGTGCGAGAAACCGCTCTGTCCCACTTTCATGGATGCAAAGAAAGCTTTTGAATCAGTTGAAATAGAAGCAACAATGGAAGCAGTGAACAGCCAGAACATCCCTACTCAATATATAGAGATTCTTCGTGAGCTATAGAAAAAATTTCACAGCCAAAAGATCACCGTTCTACAACGGTTCATCTGTTAACCACCATACCTACCGAGGCCCTTGCCTTGTCTCACCCAGGAAGTTATTTATTTTATTTTTTGCTACAACGGTGTTACCAGCAATTAGCCGTCAACTACAGTGATCCGGGAAGCACAAATCGGCACTAAACCTACATATGCTGAACTATAAGCGAAATTTCAATGATCACAATAAATCACATTGAAGGCTATCAGGATATCGCGAAAATATTCCCGGCTTTACCTTTCAATCTTTGTCATGTTGCATTAAATAATTTTTTTGCTGGTTGGTGCTCGCGCTAAGTGGCATTTAAAATAGAGATTTCGTTTTATATTCTTGAAAATTGGTTTGCAATAGTGAACTATTTGGACTATGGAAATGGTAATGCATTGGAGTATCTGATAATCTGAAAACCAACGTTTCCATTTTTTTCCATGGAAAAATCCATTTAACGCCTGAATCGCTAAAAAAAAATTTTTGCATTTATGAATCATATGATCATAAACAACATTTTATTGCGGGTAATGCTTTGGCACCTTTGCCCTCATCAGAGCCACAATTGTATTTTATACTGTCGTATGCGCCAATGGCGCATCTACGCTGCGCGAGTCGACCGACTTCATCGTTCCATTTGTGTACACTCGGACCCATAGTGGCTACTGCTTCGTAAATTGTGAACTCGGAGTCTCCAAGTTGGCAGCCACTATCTACGTACTCTTCGATCATTCAGCCCATTGACCGAGCGCCATTCCAGAATTCTCTATTCTCACATAAGGCGCAAGCTACATCCATTCCAACAACATTATGTTGGGATTGCTGTTCGGTCACTCTATTCAACGTGTCCATTCTCCAGTTTCGAAATGGATGCGAATTTCTTAAGTTCGGCTGTTGGCTTCTCACTTAATTTATCACAGAGCATTCTCTTCTGCTCTTTATTTAGTTTTAGTCCTTCGTGTAATATCATCTTTGCATATGCCTGTTTCGTTGCTGGTATTTTATTTATACGCGCTTTGTATGTTCTCTACGTCCTCTCCGTGGTGTGCAACGTAGGCTGACAGTTCGAGGAACCATGAGGATCGACGACAACTTGTCATATCAGCCCAGTTCCGCAACTTCGTATACCTTCAAGGACAAGGGCTCCAGCGGCTATTAAGTCAAAAACGTACCGCAAGTTGATCCAAACAAGAAGAGAAGAATTTGTCATAAAGTGATGCATCAGCGATGTTATGAGTGGACAGAGACTGTTTTCTCTCGTCCGATGAAAAGCGGTTGCACTTCTCTTTCACTAGAAGTACAAGGTAGCTATCATCTCGCAGATATGCTGAAGAACCTTAGTAAGATTTTGTTTTTGTTATTTGTGGTTGGCGCCAGTTTTTTTATTTGCATAAAGTTTAGTTTAGTCAAGTTTGAGAACCATTCAGATTGCAACACACCAGCAAATTCCACGTGGAACATGTGATACTCCTCGCATATTCTCTTTCGCAACACTCTCGTTTCCGTGTGGAAACCTAGGAATGAGTTAGCCAAGTCATTGTCATGTTTCACCTAATCCGCTAGAGGTGACAGCAGCATGAAATTGCGACGATGAAGCATACAGTCAAGAACTATTGGAAGAATTCCAACAAAAAAAATGGTGGAGTCCTAGCTTGATGGGGTCTTCATCCGGACCCGCTAAGTTTTCGGAAACCGATAATCTAGTAAATTCCGGAGGTACTGTGGAGAAGCATAGTAGAACAATTTCCATTTCCGCTCCCTACTGCCCAAAAACTTTACCATTACGTATTCTTCATCAGTTGTCCGACATATGTCCTGTTCGTTCTGTCATAATGTTCTGACCTGGTATCTTAGGCTGCACGTTTATGAACATTTTTTAACGAATGTCGCTTCGTCCAGCTGATCATACTACGCATCTTTATCGAACTCGTTTGGGACAGCTATAGACGAATAGAATTTGATATTGAGGAGAAGTCGTTTTCTTGTTCAGAAATCGCGAGGTTGTTAAACAGCATACATTTGCTTCCATAGAAAAACACAATACAATACAACACTAGCTGACATTTCAGCACTATCGCGTTCTTCAGAGCCTGGAAGGGTATACTGACATACAATTTACTAGGCCAAATGCTTCAATAACACTTACAAAAAAGACGAAAAACTCTATGGTAATTACGTGGTCAACAGCTTCTCGAAAAAAGCTCACCGCTTTTTTTACGTGCCTTTCAATGAGGAAGATTAGAACAGCTGATTATAGTCGCATAAGGTTGATGACTGCACCATCCCTCATCAGAAATTGATGCGAGCATAACGGGGTCAGGTCGCGTATGACCTCTGGGTATTCATCCCTGGTATTCATTGTAGGGTTTTGGCATTTATCCAAAAAGCCTCAAGAAGTTTTCGCGCTGGTGTTCTAGTCTCCTGCGCAAGGATATTGACTTTTACTTCAAAAATCGTCCCCGCTGTGCTTTTTGTATCCTATGCGTGCCTAGTGGGGTACTTTGTCTTAGTTTTCGTTTGCCATCTAGATGTTCTTTTATAAGGATACACAAAGGTCTGCCCGTTTCGCCAATATATTCATCCCCGCAATTATTACAAGAGGTCAGGTATATCGTACCTGAACTCATGCAATTACCGTCCCTTGCCGTAAGGGCAAATTACGCAATTTGTTGTTTCACATAGACGGTCATACAGGCCATTACGAACTAACTGACGACGTAGAGTAGCCGGTGGTATTTCAACTATCGCTACCGATTCCTCTAGACCTGCCCTTCTTAAGCATCGTTTAATCGCTACTCTTACTTCATCGCTAATAAAGGGCAACATAAACGGGACTTTCTTTTGGCCAACTGTTTCGCTTGGGCGCGTCGCTCTCCTTCTAAACTTGTCTGGTGGGGTTACTATTTCGTAACCATTGGAGATGGCTATTTGCCGAGCCAAGTCGCGCTATTCTTCCTTTAGTTCCCTGGTTGTGCACACAGAGGTGGCAGTTCGAAACATGTTTCTCACAAGTGCCCTCTTTGTGCGTGAAGGGTGGGAAGAAAGGGAATGAACCAGGATGTTTTTGTTACTTGGTTTTCGGTACCACTTTGTCGGATAACCTAACTTGAACGTTTAGGAACGGGAACCAGTCGTCTTTCGGTTTCTCCCGGGTGAACTTGATGTGCTCTGACTGCTCGTTCAATAATTCAAAGCATTTGTCCATCTCTTTCTGTGTAGAGAAGATGACGAAACAATCATTTATATATATCTGCAGTAGAGTAGCGGCCGGAGACCGAGAACGGGGGCTTCACTCTGGACGTAAACACAATGACAAGGCTTGGTGCCAGTCGCTGTTCCGTTCCCAGTCCCCTTATTTGCGCGTAGTATTTCCCAGACCATCTGAAAGTCGAGCAGTTTAGGCACTCCTTTAAGAGAGCAATTAGCTGCTGGATGGACAAGCTATGCATGTTTATTCTTCCTTCATGTTCAACAAGAAGTTCGAAGATGGCTTGCATTGCGGAGTCATTCGACGAGTTGGTGTACAACGCAGTAACGTCGAAGGACTCCATCACGTAGGCGTTATTAGGAGACGCGTTACGTAGACGTTCTAGGAACATTTGGGTGTTTGTGAGGTGAGCTGGAATATGGTTAGCCAACTGGGTAAGTATTAGGCTTAAAAACCAGGTTATTCTATCCGTGGGCCCGTCTACACAGCTGATGATGGGTCTATCCTTGAGTGGTAATGGACTGGTTGACGCGACATCATCAGATGATACCAACTGATGTGTTTTAATAAGTAGGTATAAGACGGGACATGTTGGTTTATTGATTTTAAGGTGCGAAATAACCGATGATTTTAAACCTGTAGCCTTTGCCACGCTGACCCATTGATTGTTTAGCTTTCGGTGTTGATGTTTGTATTCCTTTTCAGAGGATGGGCGATAGAAAGTAGCATCACTAAGATGTTCCTCTGTTATGTCAACATCCAGATGGCGAGGAATAACTACGAACTCTCCCCCTTATCACTAACAGGCAATCTTATTGTTTTTGAGTTTATTAATTTTCTAATTTCTCGCAAGCGACATTTGTGTGCGGCTGTGAGATTAGAGATAAACTTTCTATTGCGGTAGTGATTAAGGGTCTTGAGAACGCCGTCCGAAAACATGCGGAATTTTATGTCAACTCCATCGTTAGGGTCCTGCTGTCTAAAAAACGTCTTTGGGAAAGGAGATGGTGGTAGTGACGCCGCCTCTTGATTTTTTATCTCTGTTTGATGTTTCTTGCTTGGCCTGATAGCGGAGTCGATCTTGAAGCTCATAAACGTTACATGCTATCATACGCAGGGTCGTTTTAGAAATGGGCTGTGATGGTGCAAAGCTTGGGCCCAATTCTAATAGCGAGCGCGTACTCTCAGGTATTGTTATGCCCCCCAATCACGGTGACCCTAGATTTTACTGCTGCATTATCAACCTTATTTTGACTATTATCAGAACAGTGAAGAATTTGTTTGCGGTAGAATTTTCTTGAAGCTGAGACATGTGAATTACCCAAAAGATCTCCGAATTTTCGTTGTAAGGTTATTTTGGCATTAGACCTAAAAAAAATCGCATATCAATATTGACTCACCAACTATTCTCGTCCTCACAAACACCCAAATGTCCCTAGAACGTCTAAGTAACGCGTCTCCTAATAACGCGTACGTGATGGAATCCTTCGACGTTACTGCGTTGTACACCAACGTATCGAATGACTCCGCAATGCAAGCCATCTTCGAACTTCTTGTTGAACATGAAGGAAGAATAAATATGCATGGCTTGTCCATCCAGCAGCTAATGGCTCTCCTAACGGAGTGCCTAAATTGCTCGATTTTTCAGATGGTCTGGGAAATATTTCGCGCAAATAAGGGGGGTTGGCTATGGGACAGCGACTGGCACCAAGCCTTGCCATTGTGTTTATGTCTAAGATAGAAGCCCCTGCTCTCGATCTCCGGCCACTACTCTACTGCAGATATGTAGATGATTGTTTTGTCATCTTCTCTACGCAAGAGGAGATGGACAAATGCTTTGAATTATTGAACGAGCAGTATGAGTACATTAAGCTCACCCGGGAGAAACCGAGAAAAACTGGTTTCCCTTTTTAAACGTCCAAATAAACCTATCAAGTAGCGGTTACCTGACAAAGTGGTACCGAAAGCCAAGTAACAAGAACATCCTCGTTCACTTCCTTTCTTCCCACCCTTCACACACAAAGAGGGCGCTTGTGAGAAACATGCTTCGAACAGCCACCTCTGTGTGCACAACCAGGGACCTAAGGGAAGAACCGCGCGACTTGGCTCGGCAAATAGCCATCTCCAATGGCTACGAAATAGTAACCCCACGAGATAATTTTAGAAGGAGAGCGACGCGCCCAAGCGAAACAGTTGGCCAAAAGAAAGTCCCGTTTATGTTGCCCTTTATTAGCGATGAAGTAAGAGTAGCGATTAAACGATGCTTAAGAAGGGCAGGTCTAGAGGAATCGGTAGCGATAGTTGAAATACCACCGGCTACTCTACGTCGTCAGTTAGTTCGTAATGGTCTGTATGACCGTCTATGTGAAACAACAAATTGCGTAATTTGCTCTTACGGCAAGGACGGTGATTGCATTGGTCCAGGTGCGATATGCCTGATCTCTTGCAGTGTTTGCGGAGATGAATGTACTGGCGAGACGGGCAGACCTTTGTGTATCCTTATAAAAGAACATCTAGATGGCAAACGAAAACTAAGACAAAGTACCCCACTAGGAACGCATAGGATACAAAAGCACAGCGGGGACGATTTTGAAGTAAGAGTCAATATCCTTGCGCAGGAGACTAGAACACCAGCGCGAAAACTTCTTGAGGCTTTTTGGATAAATGCCAAAATCCCTACAATGAATAGCAGGGATGAATGCCCAGAGGTCGCACGCGACCTGACCCCGAATGTTCGCATCAATTTCTGATGTGGGATGGTGCAGTCATCACCCCCAGGCGACTATAATCAGCTGTTCTAGTCTTCCTTAGTAGAAATCACGTTAAAAGCGGTGGGTTTTTCGAGAAGCTGTTGATCACGTAATTGCCATAGAGTTTTTCGTGTTTTTTGTAAGTGTTATTGAAGCGTTTGGCCTAGTAAATTGTATGTCAGTATACCCTTCCAGGCTCTGAAGAAGGCGATACTGCCGAAACGTCAGCTACTGTTGTATTGTATTGTGTTTTTCTATGGAAGTAAATGTATGCTGTTTAACAACCTCGCGATTGCTGAACAAGAAAACGACGCATTCATATTCCAATGTCGAGGTTAATAGAAAGTCGATCCTGGGAATTGAGGAGAAGCTCAAGCAGTGGTACTTCTCGCTACCTGTAGAATTTGCTACTTCCAGTCATGCGCAAAAATCAGCTTAAAATCTAGTATTTTTTAAGCGTTATTTTATTTTTATTTGATCAGTCTTCACGTCTACTCTGCGGTTCACCGCACTTCTCACATTCGATTCGTTTCCTCTCATCCATTGTTCACGAAGATCTTCCCACTTTTACGTGTGCTTTGGGTTGCTGCTTGAGGATTTTCATTTCATCTTGAATGTCGTAGAATTGTCGGGTCGAGTCGATTCTCCCTGATGTCCTGAGATAGCCGGGCTGGAATGTTCCCAGTTGGATTGCGTAAAGTGATTTCTTTTCCCAGATAGGTTAGGTACCAATTTTCCGACCCCGAAGGGATGAAAGCATTTGTTGGCCCAGAGCGGAATCGAACTAGCACCATGCTCGTGATGACGGACATCATCTATCCGCGCCCTAAATCTGATATTAACGGTGATTTTGAGAAAAAAAAGCGAGATTTTGTTACAATGAGGACGAGTATTTGGAGCGAATTGACTTCAAAGACTTATAGTGGTAATGCTACAACAATGATATATCAAATTTCAAGCATTATTACCTAAAACATTTGTTTTAGGACCGCCACTTTGTCATGGAAGTAGTGTTCAGCTGTAGGTATGGACGGGTGCTGCGATCTTTTCTAGATAATATGTTGAAATTGGCAAGGTCCAAGGACTTATACACTTCAAGAAAAAATTCGTTGCTATGCTACACTTTCCAGGGAAATTTCATACAACAGTAGCATACGCCAAGAGCTAAAATTACCAAAACACAATGTGGTATTTATATATACTATTAACACTCAGTGTATAGACACTATAGATTCCCCCGAAAGTTTAAGGAAAGTTTGAATTATAACAAATGAGCAAGGTGCATGTAAATGACGGCCTAACACATTCGGTCAGTAGAAGTTCGTATGAATCAGTAACGTTCCTGAAGGGAGAAATCTCTAGCCTGATAGTCTCCGGATCATGCAAAATTTGACCTACACCTTAAAAGATTCCTTCCTCCATCTGCGTGATACGGTCTCAGTGCTGCATTAAATTTAGGTAAAAGTCCACAATAGAAAGGGAAATGTGGAAAATGGTAAGGAAACAAATGTGACAAACGTGTCCCGTTCCTTTTACTTAGTTGGATACTTGGATGGCCCATTCTCACTGGTTGTGCGGACCCTAGAATAGTCTCCATATTTCGGAGTTTTGCTGGTTAAGCCACTATGGTTTCCTGGAGTCCCGAGGTCAGCCTGGCCAAAGTCTGCCCCAGGTCTTCACCACCACAGGCACTCGCAGCCCTTGTGGATCAGAGGGTGATTTACCACCATGCGACTTCGATACCAGGACGGTGGTCGATCCTGGTATTGGTTTACTCTTAGATGGGCTTTCTGATGGAAACGCCTGATTCGTTCTCAGCTTGGGAGGCCTTGCCAGTGGATGAATCCCCAGCTGTACATCGCAGTCCGACGCCCAGGAACACCTCCCCGACGCTATGAGACGATAAACCGTTGGAAGATTCCCTCTACATTCTCGCAAATTTCTTAAGAGATCTCGTGCATGTGTTTAACTTTATAAGAGCAAAGAAGAAGAGAACTAAAAGAAATAAGTGAAATGTTAATTTCGTTGTCACCTTTTCTCGTTGAATTAATACTTTATTGGAGGCCTTTAAAAGTTACGATCCGCTGAATAATACTTTCAGACGTCACCATGCTGGAAGTAAGGTGCCTCTAGTAAAATCACTCAAGCGGAATAAAAAAACATAGATATTGCGTCGAGGTCGTATCACTCATATTTACTGGTAATTCATATATAAAAAATCTCATTTCGCTGTTCTAAACAATAAGACTTTTTCATCTGTTAAAGCTCAACTCCCAAGCCAAAAAAGTAGTGAACGAAATATTAACAAAAAGCGCGTGATATGGACTGGCTGTGATGTTAGACAGTAGTGTTATTCGAGCTGTGAGTTAAAACAATTACTCTGGGTCATCATGACAAAGTCAGATAACCGCTCGCTTTGTTCGTTTCATTCCAATTCGTGGACCCCGATGTGACATGATTCAGACGTTTTCCCTGGGTTGATTTTAATGTTTAAATTGCCAATCACGCAGGTTTCGTCCTGTCTATAGAACTACTCCAAGTTCACTTTGAACGCTCCGATATCGTCGTCTTAGAGCTTGATGTGGCTGATTTGATGTCTTCAACTACAAGCGTAAGATGCGGATTGTTATTCAGATAAGCCGACATTCAGAGCCAGGCTCGTCTTAATGAGGATGCAACCCTTCCGATTCCTCTATTATAGTATGTTTTGAAGAACTATGGTTCCTGTATATCATAGACGATGTTAAATGTGCAGCAGAAACATCAAGGTAAATGCAGAAGCTATTTGCCAAATCGGCTCAGTAGAAACAAGGGCTTCCTCCCATAAATCTATCTTGGTCTGAAGGAAGGACAAGATCGCATATGCTCGGAGTTCATCCTCTTATCTAGGTGATTGTTCAATGAGGGACATCAGTGGACATAAGTTGGTAAAGATTAGCTTTAAAATCCAGCCATAAATTCTGCAGATGTTCTTTTGACAGGCTCTTCATATTCATTAAAACACTCGTTCGCTTGAAAATTGTGTGTGCTTTAAACAACTCATCAGTTTGTATTCTACTGGGAAGAAAGCTGTGTGGCCCGATTTCAAATGGTTGTGAAGGTAGAACAGCTAGTTTTCATTTTAGTTCGCTCTTATTAGTCACAGAAAATTGGATGAAAAAATTCTCCACGATGCTTTGCTTCTTGGATTATATAGCCATTCTTCATAGAAAAAAAGTCAAACTCAGACAACCAGAAACTAAGTAACTTAGTAGAAGAAGGATTCAAGATCGAAACTGGTTAGATGTTGTGAGGAATGGATGGAGATCGTGGACTAAGCAATAGTGTCGTTTTTATACTTACGACATTAGCTAAGCATAGAATAGCTTGAAGAGAAAATGTGGTTGAATGTCGTTTCACCTTCCTTCAAAAAAAAGCACATCGATCAAGAACTACTGATTGTAGTTCAATGAGTTTGTGTGGCGCACTGTTAAATCGATTGACAACAAGTGGATCGAAGACTCGATGGATTAGGGAAAACGCCACAAGAGTCATCAAATGAGACCATCGAGCAGAACGACCGGTATGTTCTACAGCTGAGTTGAAGATGGGGACATCTCCGCATTCAGCGCATGAAAACAGATCAACGACCGATTGTGGAAGATGGCTATAACAAAACTGAAGTGCGCGATTACGTCACTATAAAAACAATTCGATTTTACTTTCCAAACTTGGACCCAGTGTTTTTTAGATAGACACTTGTGTCTTTGCATCATATTAGTTACCTTTTTGCAAAACAGATCCCTACTTATGCTTTGATTATAATGTTCCCCTTAAATCTAACTATCCGTTGAACGTTGCAAATTGGAAGAAAAGTGAAAAAAAAGGACTGGAAGTATATGCGGTTTATCGACGAATTCAAATTTGGAGCTAAAGGCGGAGAAAGCTCTCAGTATCACTGATTCATTCGCAAGCAAATCGCTATATATCCGAGGAGCACAACATTGACTTTAAAACCTTGACTATGAACGAAAAACTTTCAGAACTTGATGAAACTTATGAGTAAGAACAGTGTAGTAGGTTTAACGCAGTGGTTAGCGACGCCCTGTAATGTACTGTGGTCGATGGTTTATTAGTGCACCCAGTGCTCACCATGACTTCTATTCCTCCTGCGTCAGAAAAAATAATACTAAACTTTTCGGAGAGGATAGAAACGTTGATTCGACACATATGCCCTCGGAAGACATTAGAACAAAGGTCGGATGAGCATTCTTTGAAACCGTTCTTCTTCAATGTATCCACCAACCACATCTTCAGCTGATGAATTACCTCTTCAAAGGAAAAAAAAACGAAAAAACGGGAGGAAAATCGTTGACCAATACGCCGCTAAAAACACCTCCGAAAACCTTTTGAACTCCAAAAGTCGACAGTTTTACGGTGATGGAATAGGGGAACTTGTACAGAACCCCCGACAAAAAAAGTGTGGAAAAATAGCACAAAAACAAAATGAATGCCGATGTTCGACAATACCGCATTAAATCAGAAACTTTCTTGAGATTCAAATACTCTAGACACTCTCACAGGAGCAGATTACTGTAAGGTCCAGGTTTAGTATACTGAAGGTGTGAAATAGAATGCACTACTGTTACGATCTCTTAATGTTTTTGCTTTTTAGTTAAAGCTAAAATTATGACGCATGTAAATCAATGGTTACAGATGTGCTTTACTACACACGTGGTCTCTGGTTCGATGCCGTACTACCGATCCACGAGACCCTTCATACTTGACGGCTCAACAAAGTGATACCAGACCCCTCTGATAGGATTGGTAGCACTGACTTAATACACCAAAATGCTACTGAAAGTCATTGTATAGACCAGATATGCAGTCATTCAGCTTCACGGCGGTTGATGGAGTCGAATGCATGACAACAGAGATTGATCAACGTCGAACGTTCTATCCTTCACTCTTTTATTACTGCTTGTATATTCACAGCTTCTTAGCAGAACACAAAACAGCACTTAACAAAATTCTTTTTATACACATGTTGAATAATACGAGGTGCAGTACCGGTTCAGCAGAATCCTGACCGTCTCAACCCTAATAAACACATATGTTTGTAAATAAACTAAACACTTAGAAAACAAACTAGACCATCAACCCATCGACCCACAGTGAAACGTAAGACAGAGACAAGACACAAGACAAGAGTTAGACTAAGGCAATTTCGTCCTAGAAGAGGAAAGAATATCACTGAATTGAAAAAATACTTTACAAATTGCTATCCTGTAAATCGAGAAAGGCTCTAAAAAAGAGGCAACTTTATCCTAAAAAGGTAAGAAAGGCAGTGGATTGAATAAATACTTCACAAGGTGTTAGTTAACACATCGGCAGGAACTATAACAAGGCAATTTTGTCGTAGGAAGGCAAGAAAGGCAATGAATTGAATGAATACTTCATATAGTGGTTAGTTCGAGGAATAAAACGTGACTATGCCATATGAAACTGATTAATCGTCGCCATAACAAAGAGTCCTAGTAAAATCATCACCAGTTGTTTGATGTTCTGCCTCCGACTAGTTTCCTGATTGAGCTCAGGTAAAATCTGCGCGAGTGATATATTAATAAATCCTCCAGCTGTGAATGGTAAGATCCAGTCAATCGATTGTACTGCGCTACTTTGCAGCCATAATGCAGCACAAGCACCAACTACACCTCCGAAAGCGGTCACTAGCTAGAAAAAATGAAGAAGTTAATCATTAAAACTTATCCAGAGATCACTATTTCGATGCAGTGAGAGCTTCGATAAATTACAGAAGCTCCATACTTTGAATTCAGCTTACTTGAGCTTTCACAGCTTGGAGTCGATCGAAATCTGCTCGGAGAAGAATTGCGAAATCACTGATTTCATGTGGGATTTCGTGTACGAGAATAGCAAAGGTCGTCATCATTCCGAACTACAAAACAGATAAATTAGGATAAAAAATCGATGGAATGAATAAGTGAAAGTATTAGAAAATGAGTCAGTATTTTTCATCAAGGTTCATCCATCATTAAAAATAAATGAGCGTCTTTAACTTGTTATTTAAAATGTTGTAACTTAATTCAAACAGAACTCTATGAATCGAAATAAAAACCACTTGAATCTACACATTTTTGAAAATTAGAAACAAGTTCATTTATTCCAATTGCATAAAATTCTGCAGTTCTGGAAGCGACGAATTCGTTGAAAGCATTTTCTGCATCATCGTGGTTAGTGAAGCACTTTTAGCGCAGGAAGTTACAAGGTGCTTGAAGAAGTGAGAGTCAGTAGGCGAGAGGTCTGATGAATATGGCGAATGAGGCAAAGTTTCGTAGCCCAACTCGTTCGACTTCCCTAGCGCTGGTTCCGCAACGTGAGGTCAGGCGCTGCCGTGGAGAAGGATTGGTCCTTTTCTGTTGAATAATGCCGGTCGTTGTTGTCGGAGTTTAGAGTATATTTCGTCGATTTGTTGGCAATATTTATCTGCTGTAATCGTTTCGCCCAGATTCAAAAAGCTGTGATGAATCAGCCCGCCTGCAGACCACCAAACAGTCAGCATACCATTTTCTTGGTGCAATTTCGGCTTTGGAAAAGTGCTGTGGAGCCTGATCTCAAACCTCAAAATTGCTAAACAAACTTAGTTTTTGACAAAATATAAGGACATGGTTAGAAATAGCATAAAATCAACCTTCCAGTAGTATGTAAATTTGCAAGGCACAAAGAATATTTCATTGGCGAAAAATACATTAAAAACAATAAGTGTTTTAAAATGCTCATTTATTTCTGTACAACCTAATATATGGAAATTTTAGAGACAGAGTACAAGATTAGGAAGAATTCAGAGAGTCTTTTTTTATTTCATATTCTAAGTTCGATTTCAAGACAACGTCATTAGGCCTATCAACCAAAAGTTTGCAATTTTTGTACAAAAGCGCAGTACTAAAAAGCGGCGACCTGAAGGAGTTTGGTCACTAGTTCGAGCCCGACAGAATGTGTGATTTACCAAATTTGGAATCACCATTCTTAAATCAAAAAATAGTAGACAGCCACCGTTGCGTGGTTGAATAGATACATGAAAAATTACCTTTGGTGATACTAAAAAGCTAGCACCAACCGCCAACCCATGCGTAAAGTTATCCACCAAATTGGCAACTAGATTCATAATTGCACAAACCTTATGCTGGCTTTCTTCCGTTGTACTGCAGAGTTTCTCGACCAAAGAACAAATTAATAGACCGCCCATTGCATATAGTCCAATCTGTTCGATATCAACTAAATTATTTTTTGCTTAACAGCCCTCTTTTTCAAAAAAACTTCTCAATTTAAAACAAAAAACCATAGAAGACTGTACCATCATAGCTACTCCATGCTTCCGGTAAAAGATGGAGAAAAACATCTCCAAGAAGACTGCCAACTGCGAATGATAGAAGCAAGCTGAGATTATGTCTGCCTTCTGTCAAAAACTTTGTACTGCCTCCTAAAATGCAATATGTACGTAGTTAACTATGCAGACTTACCTTCAGTCCGAAGATACTCATTAGTGTTAGCAGGCAACAGGAAAGCAGGAAGTATCCCACAAAGAACCACTAAAAAACATCCAAACAACGTCCACAACCATACATTGAGGGGTACTGGGGCTTTCGGTGAATATAGGAGCCGTGAGATCTCAGCCGCTTCACGCCGTAACTCTTCTGCAGCTCTGACGAAGTAAAGAATAGACGACAACAACAGTAACTAATAATTCACAGTAATGATGAAACAACATGAACTAAATGCGAAATATAACTTCTATGATGCTGAGATATCTGCAAAACTCCGGACCGCAGGTGTTTGCGGTAGGGAACGAACGCGCTAATACCCTTTCCGGGGGATGACGCGTTCACCACCACATCATGCGGGTACTTCGTTTCGCCTGTCTCTCAGTCGATCACTACCATCAGCAATCACTCGTCAGCGGGATTGGTCTGGGGACCCCAAATCGGCAACGAACCCAGTTAAGCTGAGGCTGTAGTTACAATCACAATCTTAACCTTTTTATCTACTGCTTACTCTTTTTTAATGGTAGGGTATGTTGTGAAATATAACTTCTATGATGCTGAGATATTTGCAATACTCCGGACCGCAGGTCTTTGCGGTAAGGAGCGAACGCGCTATTACCCTTTCCCTTAAATAACAATAAGTTTTCCTTACTTGATCCGTCTTCACGTCTACTGTGCAGATCCCAGCACTTCCCACATCCAATTCGTTTCCTCGCACTCATCGTCCACGAAGGTCTTCCAAGTTTTTACGTGTGGGTTCAGTTGCTGATTGGAGATTTTCATTTCATCTTGAATGTCGAAGAATGCTGGTCGAGCAAATCTCCCTGGAGTCCTGAGATAGTTGGGCTGGAGCGTTCCCAATCGGACCGCAGAGAGCGACTTTTTCCCGCACAAGTCAGGTGCCAATTTCCCGACTCCCGAGAGATGAGAGGCTTGGTTGGCCCAGAACGGAATCGAACTAGCACCATGTTCGTGATGACGGACATCACTACCAGTGTGCTATCCGCCCCATAATAGTAACAATTAGAATGCGATAATGAAGTAGTAATGTATTACATAACAATAGCACTCATATAACAACAAAAGTAATAGTTAGCAAAAAATAATAGTGATGGTATTAGTAATTGTAGCACTAGTAGCAACTGCACTAATTGCGGCAGCAGTAGTAGCGGTAGTTCTAAGCGCGCTCCTATCACTCCTGTCATCATCTTCAGTAGGAGAGTAGCATTGATAATATTGGCAAAAAATATTTAAATTAACCACAAAAGATATTATATCTAATCAGTCGTAGGAATAAAAAAAACTGTGATCATAAAGAGGCTGATGCTGAACAGTGATGAAAAAGGCAAATGTAGTGAGAATTACTAGTTTTGAATACGAATTCCTGCCAGACGCACTGCTAGATAAACTAATGCAACTAATCGACTAATATGATCCCCGAGGAGACGCTACAGCAAGAGGCGCATAGATAAGTTGGATGTTATAAAGTAGCGAACAGGCAATCTTAAAAGCAAATCTCTTGTCAACAGTTTGTTCTTTCCACGTTCATACCACTCCTATCATACCTTCATTAAAGTCTTAGCATTATCAATGACATCACTGTTATTTCGTGGTCACCTTTCTGCAGAAAATTATCATCATTGCTGCTCAGTCATAATTTTTAACAGTGATCAATTATGAAAACGCACGACTTGGTACAATCCCAAAAGCTCAAACGTAACCTATTAAGAGATAGCCATTGGTTATAATATCACTACAAAAGTGCTCAAACCGTAAATTTCGACATGATATACAAAAACAATTTCTCACTTACTGTTTCGCTTTCTGTTTGAGAGGTGCGATGAATCGACGACCCTCGGGATCGATCAAGGCATCTGGTAAAGCGTTGTTTTCATGAAGAAATGGATCTCGATCATCCAGACCTCTACCTAGGTATATTGCTGGGTCTGGACCTGCTGCTGGATGATTATGATCTGCAATGCATACCGTTAGAAGAAAAAGCAAAAAAAAGAACACTCCTGGGAGAAACCATACTTTTATTTGCTAATGTATTAAGAGCGGTGTCGGTTTTTTCAATAAATGTTGATGAGTTGGCGATAACCTGACTTACTCGACGAACTAACGATTTCATAGGATTATAGAGAAAACTCTGTTCTATCACTATAATGGTATTACATAATAGTTTTCACCACTACAGTATTAAACATAGTTTTTTAAGCTTTTAACTTAGTTGAGACTTACTCAAAATTCAAGTGTTAAAATGCTGAAGACTGAATTTGAATTCTTAAAACTTTAACCCAAGTGCAGGAGCACTAAACATTAGCATAATATCGCCTCCAGCATCTTCAATCGCTTTGATGCTCGAGATATGGGCCACGACGAATGCGATAAAACAACTTTTTTGGTTGGAGAAAACAAGAACTTCGACTTGGTGGGAAAAAAGAAGAGAACCTCTCGTCCTAAGTAATAATGTTTACAAGAACGGGGTCAGCATAGGGGACATAATACAAGCAAGATCTCTGGCTCGATCCTATCACGACTCAATCAAACCCCTCTACCCAAATCTCTTTCTTCTCGGCAAATAGGTACCAGAGTCTAGGAAAAGCTCACTTCGATCCATATAGGTAGATGATAGCCTATGGCGAAAATTTCTTCTAGAATCTAGAGTCTTCTAGAAGAACTTTCGTAAGATTCCAGGAAGAATCAGTTCAACCACTATTCAACAACATTCATGGAGGGACAAAATCTTCAGCTAGTAGTTGAACTCACACCGTTGATGACGAATGCGAAGAAGGGAGAAGAAGAAGTGCAATGTTCCGTGGGATAAATTTTCAATTATTTTTAGCTGCAATTATTTTCAACCAAATAAAATCAAATCCCAACGCCCGTTATGTGCTAAATGAAACACACACATGTCTGTGACGCCTCGTCTATTATTTGCCACCGTAAACGACCAGAAGGCAAAACAGTTCAGTGGGGTTCTCGAAGCAGAATATCTCCATTTAACCAACACGGTGGTATAACAGGTAGAGCAGATTGACAAATTAATTAATTTGATTGTTCACGAATAAATCTCTACGAAGTGATTATCTTGAAAAACATGGGGGTCCATGTTTGACAGAATCGCTCAGACGTACCTCTTACGTGAAAAAAGAGCGATATGAAGCAATAAACAGTTCTCCTTCCTGTTCATAATGATGGACGGGAAGCCAGTGAGAAACAGTAGAGAAACGAACAGGATCGACAGACGGATACTGAGCAATACAAATGAGAATGGTGGGCAGCTGGACGGTTAGCAAGGATATTAAAGAACCCTCCGAAAACAACTTACTCTTCCAGATGATTATCATGACTTTATCTCAATCAGAACTATATGGAATCATATTTGAGATGTCAACCAAATTAAATTCCAAACAATAATGCACTTGCATAAAGAAAAACATGACGGATTTAAAGAATATGTATTTGGAAAAAAAACCCGTTCAGTTTTCAAACTGTCCATCTTGACACTTGTGCTAGTTTTACACTTTGTACAACATATAAAATCACACCAGAATTATTTAGAAACAGAAGAGATCGCGTCATCAAAAACCGTTCACGGACAAAGGGTTCTGATCGACAAAGGTGAAAATCAGAAGACGGAGGGACATTTACACTTGTTCCTAAATACTTCAGCATTATAGTCCGAAATGAGTCACCCGCATCACGTGTAATCATTTCAGCTCATATCCTACAGTAACCTAAATGCGTACCAGAAGATTTCATTCGGTCCCGTTATCCATCAAAGCTATCCAATGGGATCTGCTCGCCCGAGTGGCAAGACGAGAATTACAACTTTCAGCCTTTCCTATTTAATGAGAGACCAGCCCGAACGAGTGAAATCACCTGCTTCTCAGGCCAATTACATGGTCCTTTTCTGTTCCTCAATAAATCCACTGCGCACGATATGGACTAGTCAGGCTGTTTTCAGCACGGACCGTTTAGAAATCCCTCACACAGGCTGATTCATAGGTTGGAATGACTATCCAAGGCAAATTCACATTAGCAGTTTGTGAACGTTTAGGAAGGAAATGACAGCAAATGTGATTATTCATTCCGTCAATGCCTACCACAATGACATTCTACTTTTACAATTACACTTTGGACTTCAGAAAGTGAGGGGAAAGTAGAAGAAAACGAACTTGCCTAGTTGTAGAAAATCCTGACATAATGCAATGGAAAAGAACACTGGATATGTCAAAAAGTGCATGAAGACTCTGGAAAAGGAATCATCAGGATGCTTGAGATGTTTTCATGTCTTAGATGTTTTCTATTGTATACGAACTAGAAGACAGAACTATAGAGACTACTCAGAACGAGTTAAGAACACTTCGACTTCGTGAATGAGAAGAAGACGACTATCATAGTGACAAGTGGTGAGACCACTAGGTGAAAAGATGTGAATATGATAAGGCCTTCTTTCGAACAATAATATCAATAGTGAGCAGATATCCAAATCGCTCAGTACTTCTGAAGAGAATACGTAGAGCGAGGAATGAGGGGTAATTCGAACTATTGAGAGCAGATTGTAATAGAGTTGAGAGGCAGCGACAATGACACGCAGTGTAATGAGCGTTCATTTCGTGACAAGTAGACAGCACTGGCAACAACATAAGTTTACTAGTTTTCAACGACTTATCAGAAGAGACTGGAAGCCGCTGCAGCCAGGATATGTTGTGTAAGCGATGAAGAGACTTCTAATTCAGTACGATACGACTAAAACTACAAGTTTAAGGAAAAGTAAGAAATACAAAGCAAGACTACAACACGTAAAATTGAAGGTACGCCGTGATTCCGAGCTTCGGAATATCCAGGACGACGCGTCGCGCGGCTCGACGCGATGCGGCTGAGCGGCCGGCCTCCTAAGACTGCGCTGCCCGCCCAAGGTTGCTGGCGGCTCGGAGCGAACTCGACGGCAACTACTGAAAGTTGTTCAATTGATCTAAAACTGTTTATTAACGTAAAGAAACGTAAATGATGTAGACACAATATCACGGAAGACACGCAGACTGTCCCTGTCATGCATCGCCGTGGTTTTTGACGACTGTATCATTTTCACGACGCTATGGAAACGCGACGGAACAGATCGGAAAAACTTCAACATTTAGTCGGGATATGTTATATGGTGACGTCTTTGATGGAACTGATGTTCCATGCACTAATACGCTGAAGAAGGCAAACTCATTGCAAGATCTTCAAAATCTACACGGCCATCCATTGTTGTCTAAAACACATGCCCCCATTTTGTGTAGAAAATGACAGCTTTAGAGCAGCACAAGCGTCTCATCTTCCAAAGTGACTGATAGAAGTGGAAAGGTGACGAGCTGCCAAAAGGGTATGGAACAAGCCGAAAAATATTTATAAGAATATTGTTTATGTGATGACCGTAGTCATCCACATAACAACCGTTGAGTAAACACCATCACGATGGAGATGTTCGATTGTCAGTGGTGGAAATCAAATGGGAACCGACCCATTAGAAATGATAGGATGTGCAGATAAAGTGCATTTCACATACACTACATTCGAACTATTTTTTCTAAGGCATACAATAGAACAGAGTGAAATAACAAAGTTTTCACGGACAGTTTTCAAACCGACTTCATTCTTTTTTTTGTGAATATTTAGCACGGTTTTTCGCCGCCTATAACCCACACTACAGAATCTGCTCAAAAAGTATGAATACAGTTACTAACATCCTCCAATGGCACTCTTTTCAAATTCAAGTGTCTTTCAACTATGAACAACCATATTTACAGACACATTTGTACTGTTGTATCAATCCTAGTTATTAATAACAACTTACCAAAGCACTTGATGATTGTGAAAGAAGCTAACCATTCGGAAACGTCCGAATTATGAATAGATAATTTTCGTTTGCTAAAGTTTTTGTGGCACTAATCTCCACAATGGAGAGAACCTACATCTACGAGAATGTGACTCGTATATAACTCGTTAGCTGTGCTCTTCTTTTGCGTAGTATATATATATATATATATATATATATATATATATATATATATATATATATATATATATATATATATATATAATATATTGTATGTGTATATATATATATATATATGGAATTTGTTACAATGAGCAAGTCTAAAAACTATTCTTTCAAAGTGGAGTAGAGTGTAGTAAGATTTTGTGCTCGCTGCCGTTTGTGTGTTAAAAACTCAGTAGGAAAAATAACGGGAAGCAATAGAATTGTTTACACTCGATCTATTTTAAGATATAACAGGCATTGGTAAACAAGGAAAACATTAAGAGGAAAACTGATATTGCTTCTGTTGAAAAGCAATGCAGGAACATCAGGACGACACATGAGACGCAGACCCGATCTCGTTGAGCGACGCTGCGAATCAAAGCGGCAATGGAACCAGTTGTGTGGAGGTGACAACGCTGAAGAAATAGAACGATTCTTCATTACATGCTCGAATGTGCTGTCGTAAAACTATTTAATTCATATGAATTCACTATTAGCGGTAAGTGGAATGTGATAAAGCGACTATGTGCTAAACGGAGTTAGGACTGACAGAATACATTAACATGGTAGCAGAAACGTTATGTTAAACGAAATATATCTGCGGTACGGTGTTGTGCAAATATCTCAGCATCATTGTATTTATACCTCACATCATACTCTGCCATGAAAAAGATTAGACCGTAAATGAAAAGTGATTACATTGGAATTTTAAAGGCTCAAGTTCCAAGCAGCGTCGATTAACTGATGCACATGCCTCAGTCGGTTTAAGCTTTTAACCTGCTTTATTTGATTAAGCTTGAGCCAATGGCTTGTCGCGTGAATGTCATCCATATCTATGGGAGGCAGTATTTCTTTTCCTAATGTTCATGGTGAGATTTGGCTTTCGATTAATTCGAATGCTATAGAATATTAAAAATTGTTGTCATAACAGTTATATGAAGTGGAAAAGCTTCTTAGAAACCTTTGAATTTTAAGAAAATATGACTACTGTTCACAGCTGCTGAGAACGGTCTCATATACTGCATAACTGATATCTGTCGATGCCGAAATCTTCAACTAACAAGGAAGGTCACTAAACACTTGTGGTTTGTGGATTCGGTAGCCCATGACTCAGTTAGAAGGTCTTCGCTTTTCAGTCACTGCCAAGGAGATAACACGCAAAAACCAGAATGTCAGCAACGAGACAACGTGGAAACCAAGTTTTGCTTTCTAATTTTAAATTAATTCTCTATTGTGGATCCGTCGTTTTTGTCATTTGCTGTACAAAAGTGGAAATGGAAAAAACGATTTGCATTGCTAAATGAGCACTCGGAAAAAAGAACCAACTCAGAGAATTAAAAGGAAGTTGACAGATATTTGGGTATTCGAATCAAATCTTTAAAAATTGTGGCCGAAACGAACTAATATAAGTATATTTGTCTATTAGTTCTGTACTCATCCTTTATATTCAAAAAGGCACTTGTGCAAAACAAGATTGGAACAGCTGGCAGCTGGGTACAACGGAAAGGAAGAGGCGAGGAATCGCTAAACTTTGTCTAATAAACATCCATCTCTAATGACTATGGATTATTGACAACTTAGGCAAAGCTTGAAGGCTACGGATGTGGGAAGAGGAGAGATGTTTAAGAAATGACCATTCCAGTTCTGCTAGACTCTGATCAATTCACCAATCGTTTCTAACTTCTAGAGCCTCGCTATTTTAAAAAAAAATTCACAGAAGGACAAATCTTGATATTCAATACATAGATAGTCGTTCGACCATCACCGATGGTTTTACCACGCCAAGTATTTCGTAGCCCACTCTAAGACGGCGGCCTAAGACCGCTTCTGTATGGCATGTGCTAGTTGGCCAGTGGATTAGGGAGTTGGTCGGATTTGTCTTTTGTCCGCCAACTGTACGTGGAATGCTCGACTTTATATGAATTTGCCACGCGGGACTTTTTTCTGTAACTGCCGTGAACAACCTCGAGTTTGGGTTATAACAGTTTATAGCAACAACAACAATACAATAATAATATGTGATATGTGATATGTAAGCTGGGTAGATACGAGTGAGATTGAAATGAGAACAAGTGATACACTTGAAGGAAGCTAGGCGTACACTGGAGTTGGAGCACTGAGGAACTGAGGGACTCGAAGATAAGCACTGGAAGATTGGAAGACAGACACTGTGGGTTGGAACCCAGGCACTGGTAGATTGGAGGACAGGCAGTGGTTTTGATGACTAATGGCGCTCCTTACATGCTGTCTGTAATGGGTGGGGTTTTACAGAGGGAATCAGATAGTGCTTAAAGAGAGGTTGTGTACTTTTTCAGCTAGCACAATTTCTTGTACAAAGAGTTTGCGAAGGTCATACAAAAGCTTACACAGAAAGTGCATGGGAACCGCCGATTCTTGAAAGTACATGCAGCTGGCGGCGGCTTATCCAGCGCCCGATTCATCGGACAAAGAAGAGCGGAGATACAAAGAAGTTACACTATTCCTTTTAGCCCAGCTGCATTGCAAATGTTTGAAACGGTAGTTGAGAGACAATCTACAGAATATGCGAGAATAGATGTATAACGATTACAAGTAAAACAGTTATTGTAGAAGGCATAAGGTAACTTAGAAATAGGAACTATTTAAGGAATGGTTACTATATAGCTCAATATTGACTAATTTATACCAGTGACAGAATAAGGAGAACAAGACCAAATCAGTTAAGGGGGTAATATGGAAAAGGCGCACTGCTTTGTGTTCTTACAAAACAAAATCGATGTGAAGGAGTTAAACTTCAACAAAGGACTTTACCGCCTTCACAGAAGACTCAAAAAACAGAACGGCGAAAATCATATTGCTATTAGTTGCGATGTTGTCACAAAAAATCGAAAACATCAGCTCATAAAACTATTAACGCACTACAGGCCAAATTCTAGCACCTAAAATTTAATCGGAGTTGCAAACTATTGAAATTTCTTTTTTCGCATTTGATTTCTTCATCTGATGAAGAATGTTGGATCTGCTGAGACGATGAATTCTCAAACAACTACTATATCAATGTATTAGATTTTCAATTAATCTGAATTCATCAAAAAACACACCAAAATATTCTCTACGAACACAGCAATTATAGCTTCTGGGAAAGTTGTCTCAATCGCCACCACAG
Source organism: Angiostrongylus vasorum (assembly GCA_018806985.1). Taxonomy (NCBI): domain Eukaryota; kingdom Metazoa; phylum Nematoda; class Chromadorea; order Rhabditida; family Metastrongylidae; genus Angiostrongylus; species Angiostrongylus vasorum. Next base: position 456,524 of record JADANN010000322.1, read on the forward strand.
CCTCGTTGCGCAGAATACCAGTTTCTGTCGTCTACGAAAATAGTTGTTTTCGAGGAAGAACCCAGACTACCTTATTTGGCAACCAATTAACTAATCGTTCAATTGGATGGTAAATCACAAGACCAGACTTTAATCCTAGCGGAGCCGCAGCGACACTGCTTAATCCACTGCTCGGTACACCTTCTATTTAACTGATATACTACCGTTTTTATGAGAATTTTCTCTTCACAGAACACATAACAGTGTCAGCCAATGGTATTGACAGCGAAATGTTGTTTTTTATGTGCTGTTGCTGCTCTTTATCACAGATATTGTTCTCACCACTTTTATTTCTGACAACAGTGTTCTTTCGCTGTAATCTTCCCGCTCTTTGGAGAAAAAAAACAGGTGAAAAGAGTCCCTAAACTACTTCAATGTGAACAGTTAACTCCAGAATAGTGGATACCTCTTTCAAACAGCTTGTGGTGAAACTCTCAGCTGTTCCACTCCTAAGCTGGTCTTGTGATCGGAAAACTATCAATAATTGGCGAAAGACCATAGGACGAACTTCTGACGTTTCTGCAGTGTAGTTTAAAAAATCGGATGCTAAGTTTCCGCACATTTTATATTGATGTCCTTCTCTTCAAGCTAATCCTTTCCATGGAAAACTGTTATTACATAATTTTCCTTGTGAACGTGTAAAATGCGACAGATTCCTAAAAATACAATTGTTCGGAAAAAAGTGGATCAGAACAATACAGCGCCTTCTCCGTCTTCATAAAAAGTCCAAAATTTCGTGTTGTATCGTCAAGACGGAACATTATCTTCAGTATACACGATATTTTTTCTCCACCGCTGCCTAAAGGGCCAAGTCGTGCCGAATTTCAACAAACGAAAACGGCTGCACGAATTACGTCGTCTACCAGAGGACAGCCAGCAAATACTGCACATCGAAATGCAACTTCTACGCCCCTCTCTTCGATGCAAACAGGAGAACATATACGTTCAATTGAAGAATTGCGAGTTGGAGGAACCGTGTTGTGCTCAATATTTTGACGACAATAATGTGTGAGTCAATATTAGTTAGCAATTCTACTAGGTCAAATACTAAAGTAACCTTAAGGAGGAAATTCCAAAACCTACCAAAGCAATCGCAAAATCAGCCAAAGGAGGGTCGATAACGTGTCAGAGAAGTCAAGGGTCACCATGTTAGGAGGAATAACTTCCTGACGACGCACGCTCGCTATTACAATTGGGTCCACGTTTCTCACTAGCGCAACATTGACACCGTTATAAAGCTCGACATGAAAAACTAAATAGGCATGAACAACACGAAGTAGTGGCATTCCCACCATCTCGTTTTCGAATGTTTTTTAGACAGCAAAACCCCAGTGGTAAAGAAGGTATCAATTTTCGCATATTTTCGCCCGAAGATCTCAAAATCCTTAACCACTACCGCCACAGAAACTTTACTTGGATACTGGGATACTTGGACGGTGCATCTTCATGAGTTGTGCGGACCCCAGCATATTTCCCATTCGTTTCTTTCCCTCGCAATCGTAGTCCATGATGGTGGTTTTATTCGAGCATGGTGGTTCATGCGAGTCTCTTACCATGATCTGTGAAATATCTGCAACTGCATGTACAGCTGATTAATTTTGCTTAAGAACTCGCCCGCTCAGTGCGTAGGTGGCCGTCCAAGGGGCCGCGTGCATTCTCTTGGAGTCCACTCTACAGTTCTTTTCGTCCATTTGTCGTCGCTTCTTCTCATTATGTCACCGGTCCATCTATGTTTCACTATCGGTGTATATTCTCCTGGATCTCGAAGATGTGACAGATTTCGAAAATCAGATCTTCCCATTCCGAATCGATATTGAGCGTTCCAGTTCTATTTCAGAAGACTTCGCTCAAACGCTCCGTGAGTAGTGCGAAATATTCTTGACGTGATTGAAGTATCAGCCTACGTCTCTGCATCATAACAGAGCGCTGGGGGGGACCGTTGAATCGAAAAGGTGAGCGCGGATTTTCGGGTCCTTCAGTTGGTCGGTGGCTTTTTTGAGAGGTCTGCATGCGGACCAAGCAGCTCTACTTCTTCTATCTAGTTTCTCCTTCATGTTTTTTCCCATGTTCATTGATAGTCCAAGGCATACGTACGAGATGGTCTCTGCAATCAGAGAGCCATCGAGTTCAACTTTTCGCCTTCGCACCATGGGTTTTTCATGAACTGGGTCTTCTTCCGATTTATGCGTGGTCCAATGTTTTTCCCCGCTTCGTTGAGCTCGTTGATCATCATCTTTGCATCGCTAGTACTTCTTGAGAAGATGACAATGTCGTTGGCAAAACATAGGAATTTTCCATCAGTACGTATGCCTTTCTCATCCCAATCGAGCGACTTCAAGACCCACTGCAGTGCGGCAGTAAACAGCTTTGGAGACAATGCATTGCCCTGTCGAACTCCTTTTCCTTTGGACGTGGTAACAGGTCGACGGAGAAGCTGTATTTTCGTAGTGCAGTTCCGATAACAGTCAGACAAAGTTCCTATGGAGGACGGGTCCACTTCTTGGTCGACGAGCGCTGATAGGATTGCATTCGCCTCGATACTCTCAAACGCTTCTAGAGGCACGTGGTATTCCCGAGAAACTTCGATGACTCTGGTCACAGTTTGGATTTGGTCCATGCAGCAAAATCCTTATCGAAAGCCAGCTTGCTCCGCTGGTTGAGCCTCATCCAAGGTCCTTGACATACGCGAGAGAATAATCTTCGTGAATAGCTTGTAGAGTATGCTCAATAAGCATATCGGACGGTAGTTACGAAGCTTCCATCGATTCTCTTTTTTAGGCAGGATGACCGTGCTCAACGTCCTCTACTGGTCTGAGATTTTTTCCGTTTTGAAAGTAGGCTGTCATATGGTTTGCTAGAAGCACATGTAAATTTTAACTTCCAGCTCTAAGGAAATCGGCGGTGATCTTATCGGGTCCTCGAGCTGTCCCTCTCTTCATATTTTTCTATCGCAACTTGAATCTCCGACGGAAGGATTCCAGGTGGTTTTGCTCCAGAGGAGATATTAAGGTCTGGGACTGGGACTGTGGAACAGAAAATGTTGGTGTAGAACGTTTCCGTCATTAATTCCATATCATGGCGGGAAGTTTTGACGGCTTTATTTTCGTTCTTCAAGGCTGACAGCCGAACATTATGGTCGCACAAGTCCCGACGACATTTTTTTCAGACTGCTTTTTTTTCTGCTGCTTCCAGTAGTTTCTTCTGCTTGTATCGTTGTAGATCTTCCTGCAAAGCTATTCTGCAGTATTACTAGCCATGTCAAACGTGTTGCAGTAGGATCAAGATTCAGATTCCTTCTCTTTTCGAGCAACTCCTTAGTAGTGACGAAGATGCGATCCGATCTTCTTGCTTGAGGAACTGAGGCGAATTAGGCACAGCTTTTCCGTCCTTGGACGAGCATCTCGTAGTCTTCGGTCGGGTCTTCTTTAATCTGCCAGTCACGTTTGGATAGGACTTCGTTCAAAATGTTCTCATTGTATACAGCTAGTCTTTTTCCTCGTGGTTGATGAAGAGCGTTCTTTTCCAGCTTGCGGCTGAATCGAGTCTTCGCGCAAAGAAGGCGGTGATCGGAACCAGTACAGAATGACGGGACCACCGATGTGTCAAGTAGGCACGATCTTGTGCTCGTCAGAATCTGGTCGATCACCGCATGAGTCATGCCGTTAGGAGACTGCCGTGTCCAGCGGCATCTTTCTTTCTTCTGAAAAACGAGTTCTCATGGAAGAGCCGTGCTTCTGACAGGAGTCCTGCGAGACGGTTTCCATTCCCATTTCTTTCTCCTAGTCCAAAATTTCCAGTCCTGTATTCGCTTTCGCTCTCGTTGGCCTTCCTATTCTGGCGTTGGAGTCGCCGAAAACAAATTTGTGATATGCTTTATCATTACGGATAACTTCCTCCAACTAATAGTAGAACGCATCTAATTCGTACTCGTCAGCTGCCTCGGTCAGTCGGTAGCATTCGATAATTGTAATCTTCTTATGACTCGTCAGTTGAAGACCAAAGGACGGCTATGCGAGCTGAGTCTTAGCTGAGACATGACACTTTTTGATGTAAGGGTTAAAATGCGCCATTAATTGCTAACCAACATAATACCAGGTCCTCCACATCTGCAGAAAACATGTTCGATAAGGGGCACAATGTGATTGATCTGAGAAAAAAGGCATTTATCGAAGGTTTTTTAGTAAATTATTACTGGATGGTTGAGCTCTGAATATTTCGCAGGAGATACCGCTGATAAAAAACTCATTGTTGCAAAATTTAAACAGCAATGAACAATATTGGAAATCACTCTACGAAACCTCTGTGCACTGGGCCTAAGTAAAGAATTTATCGGGTGATCAACCCTCAAACACTGAGTAGGTCCGAGAGATATTCCCATTAAGCCACCACCAAACTACTTGCGAAGTTTTTTTTACCCTCCGATTTTGCGATATTTGCGACAGTGCATATCATAGTCATAAACACAAACCACATACACACACACTCACTCACTCACACTCACACAAACACTCACACTCACACTCACACTCACACACGCACACGCACACGCACACGCACACATAATAGTGTTTACATCAGAGCAGATACGACAATGTGTGGCCTTGCTTACTTATTCCTGGGGTTTCCTCATGGAAACGAGGGTGTGGCAGGGGGATCTATTGTCAGTGTCACGCTAAATATGTCGGTATGTTGAAGCGCCACTGAAACTCAGAACTGTGAGAATTAAGATTTACACAAGCGATTAATTAACACAACATATACAACAAAACTGCAGTCTCACATTACGTTTTTTAAAGCTTCCCATTATATTAGACATTAAGCTGAGAACGACATCGTTATACTAGCGGATGATTTGAGAATGAAGGATTGACGCTAAACAAAGCAATTGTAAAGACTGAACAAGGATCGGAGCAAATAGACTAAGGAACGTCAATAACACTTTGAAGCCGAACAAGAAACGCGTTGAGTGAATCAACAGCTGAACAGCAATTCTTAGGTACCGCTATAGAGTGGACGAGGTGTGTACATCGTGAAGGCATGGCAGGTCCTGAAGTAGCAAACAGCCGATGCACCGGATGATCCACGAGGTGAGAAGCCCAGCAACTTTGTCAAGTTTTTGGACAATAATCCCAAGCACAAGAAGTTACACAAACTTGATAACTTTTTTATTGAAAGAACACAGGCGAACTGACACTCTGGCGACGAGTAGCACTAATAGTTATCACAATGAATTCGTTAGAGTGACCGGTAAGGCATCTATAGGGTTGTCGTGTGTTGTTGTTGTTTGTTGTTATTGTTGTTGCTCGATGGCTGACGCTTTGGGGACTTCGCTTTCTTCTTCCTTTATTCTTCTTTATTTTTGCTCGAATGCCGGTTGAAAGCAAATCTATTCAACAGGAAAGTCCAGCCGATACCCACGCCATGTGGGTAACGAATTTCCTGGTAAAAAAATACAACAAAGATAAAGGACTTCACAATAAAACTTCAGTGTTCTTCGGGTCTCTCGGAAAAGCAGAGCTTACTAAACAACTCAAGCTTATAATGTGAACGAATAACATTACTGCTGCCCAGTAAGTTTGGATCAGAAGAACATAATCAGAGTTAAAGCAACTTCTAAACATCGCCATATTGAAAAAAATCAATGACTAGCAAGGATGTTGAGAAAAAGTCAACTAAAAAAGCCTTAAAACAGTGTCCTTTCCCTTCAGACTAATATGCGTTTTGAAAACAATATTCATACCTACAAACCAGGTAACAATAGCACGCAGCGCAACGGTTGCTTTCCTGCAATACACACGTGGTCCGCGTTCGAGTCTGCGTAGCATGCGTACTAAGCAGCGCATTTGTCTGGTGTCAGCAGCTTGATATCAGCCTTGTATGGAAGGGTCAAAAGCACGGACTTGATGAGTCGATAAGGCACCTTTAGTCATTGTACAGGCCACATATACTATCAGTCACCTCAAACGATGTTCAGTGAAGATGAGTGCATGGTGTATTCCCCCAAAGATTTATCAACGCCTAGAGATTTATCTTTTCATTAAACTTCGCATTACTGCACACAAGGGACGGGTAGCGTTGTAGTAGTGAGGTTGTTCGCCATGTTCGTGACTGTAATTCATCTCGCTGTAGGTCAACCAAAGTTCTCATCCCAAAGGAGTCATGGAACCGGTACTTATGTCTTAAGCTCTCTCCGATGCACAACGCCTAGGAATGCCTCAAGTGCCTAGTTATACCAAAATCGGCTTGCGACCGAAGGAAATGGAGTCGACTAGCATTAAAGGGAACTCACAAGGAAGACAATCCTCAAGAAGCAGCCGACCTCACACGCAGAAAGTTCGAAGACGTTCATGGCTGATGTATGAGGGGATACGAATCAAACAGAAAAAGCGGAGTGGTCCACACCATTTTTTTGCCATAGCACTTATGGTTTGTTTTTCTGCTTAAAAATTTTCCTGCTTAAAATGGTTGTTTTGAAGGGAAAAATTTTAAGTTCCGAAACCGGTCTGGTTTTGTTTTCCTCTCCCTAACTTTGAGAATAGTAGATGGTACTGCACATTGTCCGTAATATCCAGTACTAGTTTTTTTTTCAGTTTCTTTCATGGCGTACTCACTAACACTTTGCTAAGGCTACATAGTTGGTTCTGTTGTTTTAACCAGTAGGAGATCATTAGAACCGAAGACAGCTTTATTAAAGGAACATCGTGACGTGTGCTTTTATATCCATATCTTATCTTAATGGCTCTTATAAACCAAGGCGATTTTCATGGAAACACAGATTCCCAACCACGATTTATAGCCAACTCGGACTACCAGTTAATATCAAACCCATACAAGCAAATTTCTTACTAAAAACAGTCAAAAACAGGTGAGGAATCTCATATCGAATCTCTGTGGCTCTTCATTGAAAAACTAGACAGGCCATTAATTCACTTGTTACTACTGCAGCCGATTCCACAGTTGTTATACTCAGATGTTATAAGGGATTCTCTCCCTGCTCTGAGATTGCTATCTTTCTTCTGTCTTCATAAATAACATCTTGAATTTCTAAAAGGAAAGGTCGGTTGTCGAAGAAACAACTTTGCGTGGTTATTGAATAAATTCCGAGAAGAAAAATTAGGAACAACGCAAAAGAGAACTGCGTGACATACTGTAACCTTCAATTTACAAATGTGAAGGTTCATCGTGGATAAAGTATACTCTGGCTTCTACGAAAGCCTTAACCTCGTCTTTCAACTCCTAAAAACGTCCATTATATTTGATATCACCAAGAACCAATCGATCAACGACCGTTCACGAACCGAACGATCAACTAGCAGTCTGATATCATTACCTGTAGATCCATATCATTTTCGAGGTGACTCGGTTTCACCAGATCCAACATCTTTGTACGATAAACATACAGAGCACGTTCCGGATAATCAGATAGTAATGAATGCATCGCTTCAAAGGCTGCTCTGGTTAGCTCCAAATCCGACGTTGAGAGAAGCTTTGGGAAGAGGGAAAATGCATCTAAAATCACATTCCAGTTATCACTGGCCTAACGTAAGTTGGTCATCATAAACAATCTGGAACATTTACGCAGAGTGAGAAATAGACGAAGTGGATTAAGCAAATAGACTTCGACATGACAGATTCATTTAAATCTCTCGAATAAAAAGATAGACGGCTAAGTGCTCGGCGTTTATCAACCCATCATCAATGTCGCATCTTTTCGATTTTACTGAGCAACGCGGAGGTGATTAATATTCGGCCTATACAATGGCCTACAATGGGCCTGTCGATGAAAATGGTCAGCGATTTCGCCCTCCAGTACGTGTTTTATACCAATTTTTTTCACCCACGACGGCTTAGTCGTGATCGAACCAACAAATACGTGTGCAATGGACAGCAACTCTGACCGCTTGCTGAACTAGCCCTATTATTCGTACACATGTAATAATTCTCGCGTATTAGTGCCGAATTGTGCCAGCGAGTATTTCAACGTTATTCTGCGTGATGATTCGTCCAACTATCATCAATAAAAAGAACAAGAAGGCAGATAAGTCAAAAATCAATTCCAGAAGTGATTGGCAATCCACTGTTGGATACGTCCCTAGAGTGAGTATGAGCTATAGAGAAGCTCTCATGTGTACTGAAGACGACTAAAGACAGAGTATACAAGTGTCGTTGAATTTTTGTACGAAAATATCTCACTGATTTGAGAGATAAACAAATAACTAAGCAAAATGGATGCAAACGAAACCTAAACTCAAAGCCGCATGTGCATTTGCTCAGGTTTTCCTTTAAATTTAACTTGCGTCATTTTAAGAGAATTCTACGACAAATAGATATCGTGCCAGATTCTACCATCAGTGTGATCTTATCACGGTTGGCGTTATTAAGCAAACTAACAATTGTCCACGTGCAGTCCTACAACAGTTTTGAGAAGTGGGAGAGTCAATTAACAGCCTATGTTCTTCCATGTTTTGAGGTTATAAGCTTCCATAACTTTAAAGACTAGCTGAATAGTTGAACTGTCTTTTCCAAAAAAATTATGTGGTCTGTGGCAGAAATTCCACTTTATTAGTTGCAGTTCCGGCAAGGTTTCTTCCAGATGGCGGCACGTCATCTCTTAGTATGCTTCTCGCAATATGGCAGCGTCTCCACGGCATCTGCATGTTGGTGTAGAATTTCTTTTTACTGCCTAAATAACGGGCCTGTTTATGAAGCTCTTGGTTCAAATCGCAGTTTCCAAGCAGGTAAGACAACCTGGCCACGAAAAAGCAGCAAACTACTGGAAGGGTATGCTTAGTAAACAACCGAAGAATTAAACAATGGCCGTATCGATAAACTTTTCCGCAAGGTATCTTTTCCACATTGGTGTTTCAGATATCGGGGAATGTTGGGAATTTTATCAAGGCAACGTGTGTTGGCTTTCTTTCACATTAACTGAGGTAGTTCGCATGATTGTCCCGACGTGGTTGTCAAACCTAACCAGAACAATGCTATTTCTCAAAGTCTGGCTGTACAAATTATTTTTTTCAGTCAATCACTAGTGTAGTGAGAAAATTTGCTAATTGACCTGATTGATTTCGCTCTCCTGCTCTGACGACTCTGTCCCTCTAAGAGCAATACATACACATCCGGATCCTTGAACAGGAACTAAATAGATATGAATTTGAACATCCAATGAAATTCTCATTTATTTTCAAATAAATTACATAAAAACGGAGTGTTCACCTAAAAGACGTGACATCTGCCTCTTATTGACGTTTTAACAAAATATAGTGGATGTTAAGAAGAAAAATGAGAAGTAAAGCATTTTGAGACCAGTTGAAAAACACATACGACAACATAAAAACGTCTTATGACCTATGCTTTAGAGAAAAAACCTGCGAAAAAGACATTACTCTTTAGAAGGCATCCACATCCACATGTTCGGGCTGGCCACCCGCAATATTGCGACACATCCAAGTGGCAACGCTTCGCACAGCGACGGGAGATTCTTTCGACAAGGAGCGCCTCTGAAAGAAGATTCTCAGATGGCGAGATAGAATCGATTTTGAGATAATTGCAAAACTCTGGACCGCAGGGACTCGCGGTAGCGATCGAACCCGCTATTACCAATTTCGAGGGCAATGCGTTCACCACAACACCGTGTGAGTCCTTCATTTCGTATTTGTGTTTTATAGTTGCTTTCAGCGATCACCCGTCAAGGTGACTGGCCTGAGGAGGCACAAAACAAATCGGCACTGAACCCAATTAGGCTCAAGCTGTGGTCTAAACCACCGAGAGAAAGGCAAAATAAAGGACCCGCATCATGTGGTGGTGAACGCGTTAGAAAACGGAAAAGATAATATCGTGTTCGATCCCCACCACAGACACCTATGCCCGGAGTTTTGCAAATATCTCAGCACCATTGCTGTTGCATTTCACACAATAACCTACATTGAAAGAAACAACGGAAGATTAGGTGAAAAGTTATACAGGAAAGATTTTATTTTGAAAAATCATTGTGAAAATCTCTTTCAGAAACCACACCCTCTAAACCTGATGATTTTAATGAAACACATTTACTGAGTACTAAAATTCTTGACCAATTGTCTTACTATTTGTGATTTTTATCGTGAATAGTGGGGACTCGTAGGTATAGAACTGCCCATCGTCCATGCTCACAAATTATCACGAGCTTCCTTCCGGAGCAAACTTGTGCTGGGAAGAGCCTGGGGCCGAATGTCAAGGGACCTAATGACAAGTCAGGAAATCATGGTCCCATCAACAATGACACATGTGATCACTATATGAGAAGGTTCTAGCACAGGTACCACTTCAGGACTTCAGAAGAAAGGTACCACTTCAGGACTTCAGAAGAAACATTCACGCGCCTAGTGGAAAAGAGCTCTGAAAATCGGCAGCTCCAGTCTGCAAGAAAACCGTCAAGCGGTGAGGTAACCAATAAGTAGCAACGGATTTCTTGGCTGACAGTCAAAGAACCATCTAAACAACAATTCGTAGCATTTTCTTCTTCTTCTTCTGTGTATTAACAGTTGACGATATCCATTGTTTTCCTGTGCAAGCGGAGATAAAAGCCAGTATTTGAGCTTAATTTCGCCAGTAATCCGTATGAATGTTCACGTCTCTACCACCGTGTCCTTGGCCCACACAGGTGTATATCACCTATTTCCGATATTAAAGATATTACTCGAAACAAATAAACCTACCAAAATGTCACAAAATTTTGGATTCGAGATGATTACTTCTCTATGCGTGTCGTTACTTTTGATGATTGCTTCCAGTAGACAAAGCGCAGCATTATGAAGTTCACTGAGGGACTGAAATGAAAGCGTGGCGAAATCTGGTGGTGACCTACTAGTGATTTATCGTACAAAGATATGAGGTCGCGTTAATTTTAGTAGGCGATCATCTCCTCTACGAGCTGTATGATTCATTACGGATACGAACATTTCAGATGTCAGCGTAATAACACGTATTCACTATTTCCATACGTGACAGATACAATACTGATATTCGATTTAAATGTATACCGAGATGTTAGCACGAGCCTAAAAAATCACCGAATCGAGAATTTCGAATACCAAATCCAACAAACGCGGTTCGCTGAGCACGACATCGGTCTGAATGAACATTAGGAGAAATTGTTCTTATGCACAAATAAAGCGAATATAAAAAAAAGTAGAGAGAAACTTGTTAGAGAGAGTTGCGAGCATTTTTGCCAAAGAGAAAAAGAACAGTGGTGTTCACCCGTGTTCTTGCTTGCCTATCCTCTGCAATAAGTCGCAACGCATCCAGGCGATAAAGAGCAATATCTGTCCACTCGGTGTAGTGCTTCGCCAGCTTAGTAAAGGATGTAGTCAACAACGTTATTGCCTGCCTATGGGAGTTTATTGAATTACATTCACTTGCCATATTCCACTCATGGCCTTTGCTGTAGTCAACCGTCAACTTGAATCACTTCCTACCGAAATCGGGACGGCTCCATCCTGAAGACCACCATCAATGAGCTCCAACACGCACTCCAAGAGATATTTCAACTCCATACTTCCAGGTTGCTATCGTTTAGGTAAGATAGTTGCCATAGTCTGAAAGCACTAACAATATTCCAATGTTACGGTTACGGTAAGTAAGCTTATATTACGTTCAGAATTTTTTTGACATTAACAACTTTTGGACGATCGTCATCAAATAAATCGTGGCTTCTTTTGCACGTTTTACCGATAATATGTCATCTTCGTGGTGATTTTACGGAAACAACTCCGGCTTGGCGACATTTCTTCTTGCAATGAACACAACAGTTTGCAATCTCTGACAAGGCCGAGATACATTGAAGAGGAAGGCCGTCTACACTGAATGTTAAGCCTTTTCTTAAGGCTTCAATACCTCTCTGAAACTATTCCGTGATTAAGTTAAGTTGGAAAGAAGTATTATAGTTGTGTTCTTCGCGAGTGACACGCCTTAGTTCAATGTTTTTGCTTCATCGCATGCCACTTACGCATCAAATGAGTGGTTGATGATTCTCTCAGTAATGCCTAATTGTTTGATGGAAGGAAAATTTCTTTGACTTGTTTCATTTAACTCACAATGCTCAGTAGATTTGAGGAATCAAAAGAATCGGCTGTTATTGATTGATCAAGTCTTACCTGGTTAACAATTATGTGGATAATCTCGTTTGTACGACCTGCCATATTCTTGAGAGTCCACGCAGCGTTTGTTTGTGTTTCGTTTGAACGTGTAAAATTCTCAACAATGCGCAGCAGAGCAGAGACCTAAAACATCACCAGAAAGCCACTCAAGCTGAGAAGTTCGACGCTTCTACATGTTAAACCAGTCTAGAGCAAATTTGTAAAAACCACAACTTGATGAGCCTCATGTGGTTGCTTTCGTGACTGGAATGGTAATAATAAAATGCCTCGGAGCAAGACAGTCATGATATTCGTGTTCCTCGAGCGATCGCAACGCTATAAACAGCTCTGGCGCCAGTCAACTACTTTTGGGGAATTTCTTGGCTGCCAGCTCGAATAAGTCGACGATAACCGAGTTCTTCATAGGGGATACAGATGAAATAATGCTGTTGTTGTTATCCGCGTTCCATATCTTTTAACTAGAGGTCCTCAGTCGATTACTCATTGTGATTCAAAGCCTACCAGGACCCAGAGCGGAGTTGAATGCTTCGCATAATGAAATTTTGAAGCTTTCTGCGATTGAACACCTTGCTTTCGTTTCGTATTCACCTGATCATATTTGTGAGCACATGCCATATAGGCTTTCCTATGCGAGTATTTCACTCCATTAACTAAAAAATTGCAGTAAAATTTCTGAGAAATACAGGCTGAGCAGCTCAGCATAGCCTCCAACAAATAACCTCACGTGTAGTTTCAAAAATTCCATAAGCCTTCTTAGCTCATTTGTCAAAAACAGCAAAAATCAAGTGCCCGCTCCACTGACCGTAGAAGATCACTAAAACGATATTGTTAGGTGCAGAGAGTACGGAGAGGTGGCTAAAATATCTGGCCATTATATGTTGCCAAAAACGACCATTGGAATCATCCTGTGATGTTGTGATGATGTTATAGTATATTAATGATGACCGCAGTAGAGGAATCCTTAATGAGTGGGTGCCACATAAAAATATCATTGTGTGATAGTATACTTCTGCTTATGCTTCATGCCTTCCAACGGTTTACCGCCTCATAGTGGCTAGGTGTTTCGAGGTCTCCGGCCGCAATATAGAGCGGGAGATCCATACCCCACAGGGTCTCCCAAGCTGAGCAGTCGGCTTTTTCACCCGGAAGCCTAGCTAAGAGTAAGCCAATACCACGACTGACCATCGTTTTGGTATCAAACTAGTCGCAGGGTGGCAAATCTCACTCTGATCCACAAAGGTGGCGACTGCCTGTAGTGGTGACATCTTAGGCAGGCCTTGGCTGGACTGACCTCGTGACTCCAGGGAAACACAACAGCTAAACAAGCAAAACCCCAAAAAATCGGGGTTATGCTGGGACCCACACAACCAATGAGGACAGGCCGTCTCCAAGTAACTAATCTAGTATACTTCTTCCATTTCCTTTTCTATTTTCTTTTTCTTTTTCTCCTTTAGCAAGCTGAATTCACTATGCATTTCTGAATGATAGGCGTGTCGATTTAGAGTCGGGTTTCATCAGATGGGCCTCAATTTCTGACATGAGCTTATTATCAGCTTTTTCAACTCGAGTGGCCATGTTTGGGACGAATCCTTGATGTACACTGTGGTTCGAGTCTCTACCACCTCCATGCTGAAAGGTCCGATAGTAGAGCACTAAAAAAGAAACGAGGTATTTGCATGGGAAGCAGGAAATATTTATAGAGCAACACACGCACCCCTTAAACTTAAGATGTTAACAACTCAAGAAAATCCGCACACTACTTCAATGTCACCGTCCATTGTCATGGAAAAGGTGACGCCATGAGAGAAAAGCATGAGATTTCTTTTCTTCTCTTAATAATGAAAAAGTGGTGCAGCGCAATAATGAGCTAGAACAGCCAGCGAGGGTCCATTTCACGAGGATCCATGAGTGTGGTAGTGGCGAAATCGTCGGCCAAAGTTAGAGAGAATCACTTTCCAGTTGACAACGCTCGAAACTCAGCACTGCGTTTAGACAACAGTGATGACCAGTTCATTTAAGGCATATGGATATCTTGATGCACATTCCTCTTCGCTGTGGACTAAGATTTGTTCCGAAATACTCGCAGCTTCAGTTATCGACGATAGTGTTACGCTTGTCTGCTATGGAATAGGACAATTACTTTTAAATTTACAAAGTCCGATGGTTGCTAAAGTTTATGGATGTCATATAATCTATTTGCCAGAAGAAGTTACAAGAAAAGAATACGAGCAAGTGAACAGCGACCACTAAAAAATGTAATAAGTTCGGTGCATCAAACTAACTTTTTTTTAAACACACTGATTACGAAACTTACTAGGCGCCGATAATTTGCCGGGTCAATTGTATGCCATAAGGCATCATGGTTGGATAAGCGCCGGAAGAATAAGACACTCGCCGCCTGTAACATACCACTTCGACATTTTATATTTTGGCAGTTGAATAGAAGCTTTTTAATAGAAGTTGAATAGAAGGGCTTTACGCCTTTAGAACAGTTGAATAGAGAGATATAAGGGAGATGTAGGTAACACGCACTTCACCCTCCGGTGTGCTATTTCCTTCCAGTAATCCGAGAAGAAATTGCTGCCGTTTTTCTAACTTCGCTGTGTTAAATGGGAGAACGTCCGATGAGTTCTGTAAACGACAAACTATTCTTTGTATGCGTCAACATTTACTCATAACAGACTGTTGGGCCACAAAAGCGAGTCAAACTCACGTCCATGCTGGAACACTTTGCAATAATAACCGATAGGTCGGTTGCAAAAACAGAAGTGAAACACGCCACAGTTAAAACTAAGAGCAAGTACGATAGCGGTGCCTAAATAGTAGCTGTTTATCGTGATTAGTGCTGTACACATCATTTCACTTGAGGAATATAGGGGTGGTCCTGGCATGAAATCAGATAAACGGGTGAAGGATAAAGTGTTCGGTACTGATAAGTTCTTTACGACAGCGTCATATATTTGGTTCAATTCGGAGCAGTGTAAGGATGACTGAATGCAAATATGGCTTATACAATAAGTGGCGGCGGCATAAGGATTATCAAAGCAATGTTTTTATGCTTCCAGACAGGCCTAGCAGGAATTTAGCGACACAATAGAGATGACACCATTGATAGCTGGTTAGGTGGAATCGAAGCAGCAGTCACTGTGCATTGTAGGCCACGTCCAACACTACACAGCCCTTAACGCGTCCCAGCTTCAGATATAAGGAATGTTAGGACCGAACACTCCGATGGCACTATGTAGCTTTGCGAGGAGGATTTTTATCATTGTTCATGTGTTTAACAGGGAAACTGCTTATCATTGTATTTGATATTCCGGCACTTAACGTGATGAGAACAAGTGCAACTTTTAAACAGGACAATGTTAAAAGTGGTAGTTTCGATGTCGGAGAGTGGTAGAAGAGACGACCTACAAAACTATCAAAAAATCCGATGCGTCCACTTATTTGTGAGTAATATTCCCATCAGCACATGCACGAAACATATAATCTCTGTGGGCGACAGCTGCAACTTAATGATTCTAATGGATGAAGTGGTAAGTCTATCCGCAAGATTCCTGAAGACAGGCATTCAAGTATCCATGCAGGTACTGATTTTCCTCCCCACCAAAGCATTATCATTCTGGTTTAAACATAAGAAAAAATTTCCACAAATGACAACCAGTGATTAACGAACGTTTCTCGAATGATATGATGTTGAGATCGATGCAGATTGGTAGTCTGATTTTACGTTTGGACGAACTAGCCGGTTAGGCTTAGCTTCTAATGAAATCTAAGTGGCCTTCTCCAGTTCTTCCCATTGAATGCACACAAATCATGGCCACTGATTGCTTCATTTAAGGTTGATCATAATAGTTCGAACAGAAAGATGAAAATCTGAACGATAATTACACGATCAACGGCTTAAAAACTCACTGCTTTTTCACCTGTCCTCTACCGAGGAACAACAGCCGCTCAGAGTCGAACATAGTTGACCACTGCATCACCCCACATCAACGATCGATACGAACGTAAGGGACGAGATCACGTGTGATCTCGGAGCATTCCTCCCTGGTATTCAATGTACGATTTTGGCCATTTATCCAAAAAGCCTCGAGGAGTGCCGAAACGTCTGCTACGGTTGTGTTGTATGTGTGTTATTGTATAGAAGTAAACATATGCTGTTTAACAACCTCACGACTGCTGAGAAAGAAAACGACAGATTTGTGATCCAATGCCGAGGTTAATAAAAAGTCGAGCTTGGGAACCACGACTGATAACTGAGGAGTCCGGCGCTTCCATCAGGAAGCTCAGCTAAAAGTAAACCAATACAGGCTCCACCACCGTCGTGGTATCAAACTAGTCGCATGGTAGCAAAGCTCCCTCTGCTCCAAAAAGGGGACGGCTGCCTGTGGTGGTGAAGACCTTGGGAAGACTTTGGCCTGGCTGACCTCATAACTCCAGAGAAACACCGTGGTTAAAACAGCAACACTCCGAAAAACGGAGATTATGCCAGGGCCCACATAACAAGTGACGACGGGCCATCTATGTATCCAAGTAAGTATATTTCAGCATTAGACGTGCAATATGGTTAAATATTAGTAGGGGTTAAAAAATTAAAACGGCTTAGGGATGCCTAGTAAGATAAACGCAGTTAAAGAACAGTAACGCTATAGCTCCCAACTATTGACAGAAAAGTCAACCTCAACAGTTTCTGGTTAGCAATCAGCCATTTTCGTCTTTTTTGATAGTTTGTAGTTTCGCTATAACCACGGTGCGATCCTTTCTTATTGCGTCGTGAAGGCCACAAGAACTGTTAGGATCACTCTCCAAATCGAAATTTTCCTCATTATTCACCCCATGTGCATCAGAAGTTAACTGATAATCACACAAATTTTGCAAAATGTTCACCTCCTTATCAAGCCAAATCAGCAACTGGTATCGCAATTGGCTACCATCAATTTCAAAACCACTAGCCAATGTGGATAATTCTTCCGTGAGAATCCTGAGTGATGCAACGAATTTTAAGTGCTGGGCAATAACATCCGGTGTTCAACTCACATCGTTGAAAAACTGGTTTCCATCCAGCACTATTGAATCTGGATGTGGGGCATCAATCCCATTCGATAATGCTCCTTTCTTAGAGGTTTTCTTTCCATCTTCGCCGAATTCTTCATCATCGTCGTCGTCACTATACTCCAAAACAAGATCCTCATTACTTATAACATTCGAAGGTTTGCTCCAATCCACAGTGTCCTTAACAGAATCAATAACTGGAATTGTAGAGGATACCTGAAAAAATTGCCAATTCAGATGAAGAAAGCGAGAAGTCCCTTATAACCGTAGCAAAAATTCGCTGAAAAAATACACCGGCGTTCCGATGGGGTCACAAGCGTTTCCATCTGCTTTGCGACAACAAGAAATTGTTCAGTTGAGCCAACCTGAGCACCAGCGTTGGTGAGACGTTGCCTCATAACCAGTGGATGCTTCCGCAGAAACGAGTAGAAATTAAATATATCCGAAAGATTAGTGCGTAAGGTAGCACTATCTCCATGAGCTTCTTGGACAAGCGTATGAGCCGAGCGAGAATAGTCTTTTAATATCCAGTATGCCATTGATCGGACAAACGGGTCCCTGCTTGCTCCATAGCATAGAGGGCTATCATCTTCTTCATTTCCGCGCATTTGTTCGAACTCCTCGACGGACTGACCAAGGACTTCACTAAAAAACATGCACAAATGATGTGTGACATGTGTGGAATGTGTGACAAAAAATGAGAAAAACAACGACACTCTTACCGACACAACATATCTTTGAGCAGCGACTGCTGGGAGTCGATATCAGATTCATACAGTCTCAGAATTACCATTGCCAATTGTAAATCATTGCACTTATGGAGAATGGTCTGAAGTGCAACCCTGAGGCCACCACTCAACAAGAAAAATGCAGCTGCGTGTTGGAATCGCTGTTTGCTCATCAAGACGAATGCGTTTTTGGCAGCAGCCCAAAGGAATTAATATGATTAAGACTTCAAAACAAGCCTCTTATTTCCGTGTTCTGTACTCCTTTGCTGCCTACCACTCACCTTTTTCCAATGATCAGTGTTAAAGTCTTGCATGAAAAAGTCCGCCATTTGCTGGTTACGGATGGTCTGAGGAATAATAATTAAGTATAAATGATAAAAAAAATTTGCCGATCCGTTGATCGCACCAAATAACAGCTTAAGAACGAAATAATATCTAAGTCAAAGGTTTCACTATATGAAATTTTACCTTAAAATGATGAGACAAGAGATTTTTTTTTCTTGAGAGCAAGATAAAACAAAGAGGAATCCATAGGGTCTTGGTTCTGCTGGAAGGCAGCTTTAGCGAGCTGAAAAACTACAAAACATCCAAAACTAAGACGTGAGGAAAGCTATTAATGAAGCAAATCGTGCACATCACCGTCTAAGTACAACTAAAATGCATCTTTTCCACGCATATCTTCAAACTGGCGGTATTTTTAAGCCACCATGCAATCCCGAGACTTCTCAGCTCTTCCCATGTTGGATTAGATTTTTGTAAACTAGGAATGGCATTCAAGAGCTCAGTCTCCGTTTCCGAGTGTTGTGCCCATATAATATCCGATGAAGCAATTCCATTTTTCTTCAGCTCCATCCTTTGTTTGATTGGAAGACACAACAGGAGGTATTCGTGCTGTTTCATGGCCATTAAATATCGAAGTCCACATTCGTCGACAGTCTCTATTCCAGATGCGGCAGCTGCATATCCTCCTGCCATCGAATCTCCCAGTACCGAAGGTATCACAGGTTTTCATTGCTAAAGAAAAAATTTATATAGCAACACAGTTACGAATTTTTTCCCTCTTCTGCAAAAAAAAAGTAGAACGATATCCAACCAGCATTAGCTTGTGTCAGTTTGTCCATAACATTAGTAGAAAAGTGACTCAAGGTGTCAGCTATAGCCAGCAAATGCATCTGGTCAACACTTGACAACCCAGGAAGATGTGTGTGGGTGACGAGTTCAGCAACAGCCCTTCAAAACATGAGGAAATATTTACAAGTATAAGGAACAAAAAGTTAACTTGTACAAAAAGGGCAGAAAAACTAACCTATTATGTTCCGCAGTAAAGGATATAGGGAAGGAACTGTCTTTAGCATCAATGCTTGATATTGATGGACAACGTGTACGAGCAACAGACTTATTTTCACGAAGCACTTCGTCAAGATCGTCGTCGTCCAGTTTATCGGAGGAAAAGAGTGAATCGTAAGAAGGATAGAAGTTCTGGGAAAAAAAGAAACCATATAGAATAGTTGAAACCGATCGCTGTTCGAGTAAGTATATTTACAAAGATAACAGATCAAGGTTAGCGATGTGAAGAAAATCCTACAGGAATGGGTTAAGAAATGGTTTTCTTGAGTTCTTAGAAGCATATTTTGTATTAAGAACTTCTGACTAATGTAAAACTCTATTTTACCATGAAATGTGGAATCCACATGAAAAAAAAGGAAAAATTTCTTGGCTCCACAAACTAATAATCACACCAACGTTTTGCAGTTGTCACTTTTCACACCTAAGATGACTTAGGAAAAGGACCATATTCAGCTTAAGGTCTATGTAATATAAAAAAACAGAAAGTTGCCATACGCCGCTAAAAGCCTCAGCTTTTTCTCCAGCTTCGGCGTTTGTGTCCATATCGGCGGTGATCAACGCATATAAAGGAAGTGGTGCGATATCATCAATCTCAGTATAATCCAGAGAACCATCTTCAAAGTTGATAGGACGAGACTAAAAAATGATTTTCAAGAATAAAAAAGATTTGAAAGCAGATATCCTAATAATCGCAAATGATTTCACCTCCAACATTGAAAAACTGATTTGATTTAGAAGGAATAGAAGATATGGACGTGGTATGCTACATAAGCAAACTAGGGGACGCCTCCAGCGCAGTGGTTGGAGACGTCCTGCAATACGCATGGGATCGATCCCAGCGCACCAGACTCCCCAAGCCCTCCATTCCTCCGGGGTCGGCAAGTTGGTAGCAGACTTGTGTGGGAGGATAGCAGCACTGGTTCGATACATCGGTAGGCCACCACGAATCATAGTAAAGGCCAGATATGCATTCAGTCACCTCTAACGATGCTTAATGAAGTCGAATGCATAACGCATCCCTCAACGATTGATCAAGGCCAAGAGCTTTTTTTACACAAAGAAACAAGTAGGGAAAATGCAAACCTGTCCACCTTCTACAGCTCCATCGTCGACAATATCAACTGTAGACATTCGTCTCATAGAAGCAGCACGAGAAAGTGGATTGTGGACGGACACCTGCCGCTGCTTTAATGCTATAAGCACATTGAGAAGAATTGCCTTCACACGTTTAGTTTTACCGGCATTCAGCAAAACAATCAGTTGTTTCGGATGGTACTGTGGTAAAATGGGGGAAGCTAGTCGGGCAGTTTCAAAAAGACTCTCACCAGAGAGCGCTTCCAAGACTGAGGAATTCGCATCTTTATTTGGAAAACTTTTATTCATGAGGTCCATTAAAAGGCGGCCTTTATTAACAGGTACGTCTTTTTTGCGTTGTAGCTGATCAAGCACCAAATGTGATTGAGAAATGGCAACAGTGAGAATCTCGGAGCTCTTTTTTGCGAGAGCTGTAAATAGGAAAAACCATATCAATGGAACGCTGCTTTCGTAGATTTGGTCAGATTTTTCATTTAAAGGCATAAAACAGATTCCAACCAATAATACATTCATGACAATACTAATCTGTGGAAACCTAACGGTAATTTCTTTAAAACTAAGGTAAAAATAAATAACCTTAATTTCATCTGGATTTGAAGTTTTCGAAAACAGGAAGCAAAGTATGTATTTTAAAATCTTTAACACAAATGCAACAACAGCAGCCAAACGATGTACTGAGACCTCCATAGTTTTTATCTGTACGAAACCCCGCTTGTTCAATCACTTTAGTCTTTTCAAAACGACGCTTGATGGAAAACAAGTAAGAATACCCTATGTGGACTCTAGTAATCCAGAACTTCATGCTTGTAGGATAAGAACAACTATTTCAGGTAAAAGGACCTTCAGATTCAATCGGTTCTCATGTTAATAAAGTGCATGAAATGGAAAAGTTATTTAAATGTGAAAGCAGCCACCATTTCTGTGTCATATTCACTGAAACGTCATCGCGAATGCTTTAACGTTGCCAAAAGCAGTTATTAAAGAATCGTTTCAAAGAAGCAATAACGGAAAATAATCAATACACCAGAACGACATTATCTCCTTAGAATCCAATAAAGAGAAACTCTGATGAGTACACAACTAACATCACTGCGTCAGTCTCATTTTTCCTATGGAGATTCCACTGGTTGTAAACTCGCATTTCACTATGCATTCCAACAATAAGAAGACCATCGCGAGCCCAGCTCAGAGTGGTCGGAATAGGAGGAAGGCCGTCTGCCGAATCCAATTCCAACACTCTAGTGCACACCCAGCGAATCTGAAAACGAGACTGGAAAATCATTCAAACAAGGATAAATCTTTTCCAATGAAGATCCGGACAATCGAGCCGCTCCAGACTTTTTTCACTCTGAATTATTTTCTGTGTTGAGAAAAACTGATACAAAAAAATACCAATCGACTATGCGAGTGAGAATGAGCAACGAGAGAAGAAGCTTTGCGAAGCGAAGGTCGTCTCAAAGTGCTTTCGCTATCCTTCTTTAACGCCACGTTTTGTTGAGCAGGATCAAGTGAAACCTGGGTGTACATGTAAATATTGGTCGCAACACCGGCTGTCAAGATATGGGAACCATCCTCTGTGGAAACCCAATCGAGGCGGACCATGTCTTTTATGGTTACTAAAAAATAAACGGAAAAATCATAAACATAAAACGTAGAATTCAAACAACAATTAAGGAAAATTTCCACTAATGAAGTAAATGTCATATACACCGTAATGCAATCATAACTCCAATTCTTTTAGAACTAGGGAACGAATAAACCACGATTCTAGAACGTGCGGCATTCACAGACCTAACTAGACTGTCAAACTTTCAAACTCGACTGTCAGAAAAAAAAACAGTAAGAACTCCGAGAAGTAGATGATCCACTAGGACAGATCCCAAAATCAAATGACTCAAACAAACGATGTGAATGAAAAAACCAACAGTGTTCATATGGGTTTCTAGGGGGTGATGATTTAGCAACCATTCGCACATCTTCTGAAGGCCTATTCACTACACCTGAACGAAATACAAGCAGTAGATGAAATGGCAAAAATTATCATACACGTGCAGTACAGTGCAAAAGCACTAGAACGATGATCAGTGTTCACTTGTGGTAAAGGCCGAATAACGCACTGTCCTCAGTATCTTTGATTTTGGGGAAAAAAATGTTGTCCAAGTAGCAAAACACCAGTTAACTAGTAATTATGGATTGACCAGAAAGCTGCTCATGAACAAGGACTGCTCAAAGAAAGAAACTAAAGAAATACGAAAATCTGCAACCATGCTATGGTGTTCTCGGGTATCGGGCTGCGATGTTCAGCGCCAGGATTGGTCCCCTATTCCCCTGCAAGGTCTCCCAAGCTGAGAAAGAGTCCAGTATTTCCATCAAGAAGCCCAACCAAGAATAAACCAATACCACGATCTGTCATCGTCCTGATAATAAACTAGTCAAATGATGGCAAATCTCCCTCTGATCCAAAAGAGCGGCCACTGCCTCTGGTGGCGACGACCTGGCGCAGATTTTGGCTGGGCTGACCTCGAGACACCACGGAACTACAATGGCCAGACCAGCAAAACTCCGAAAAATTGGGATTATGCTGGGGCCTGCACAACCAATGAGGACGGGTCAACTAAGTATCCAAGTTATTATGCAGACTAACTCCTCCCAAAACAGCAGAATCGAAATCCACGTATCTGATTTACTACAACACATATTAAGAAGCCTCACCATGGAAACTTGAACGTAAGCGGAAGGGCAATGATTCTGAACGCGGTGACGTTGACAGATCAGCTGTGGAGTTTTGAAGCGGAGAATATGATTGCAGAACAGAGCTGTAAATAGCAATAGCATAAATAGCATGTAATTATATCCAACCTATCTTCTTCGTAAACATCAAAGCTTTGTTTTACAAAAATCCACATGTAACCTATGTTCATACTGCATACAATTCAGTTTTTTAGCTAGACCATCAATAAGCCCACAACGCAACGTTGGTTTTTGCAACTCTCGTCATGAAACGGATACAACGACGGCCAAATAATCGACGATGGTCCACTGCTAAAGACGATTTCACCCACGACTACTCAACCCTCTAGAATTTCCAGATGTAAGCTCCAGTGACCTAAGCGCCCCTGTAGCGCAGTGGTTGCAAGTGCTCGGCTATAAACACGGGATCGACCCCAGAGCCCATGGCTCACCAAGCCCTCCATCCCTTCGGGGTCAGCAAATTGTTACAAGACTTGTTTGAGAAGGATGTAAGCATTGGCTCGATACTCCGATATCGATAGTCCACCGCGAGTCATTGTAAACGACAGATACGCATTCAATCGCCTACAAGCGATGCTTAATAAAGTCGAGTGCATGATGCACCCCTCAGGGAATGACCAACGCCGAAGGCTTTATCCTCCATCTTTATCGTAAAACAACAACTTCTCAATACCTCGACAAGATTGGAAAGTATAACTAAGAACGCGACAAATATGCGTTGAAGGACTGAATGAAAAGCAAGGAAACCGCTATAAGGTTTATCCCACTTATTCTGCGCAGTGAAACGAGAAGCTCCATTTGATAAGTAGCACAAAATTGGTTATTTTTAACAACTGATGACGTTCTGCGTAACGAAGAAATGAAGACGAAGCACCGAAACCCTTCCCAAGGTTAGATTTCCATCGGAAGACCAGCTCACTGGATATCTGAATTCGACCACTGCAATTTGCTGAATTATGTAGAAATCATCATTGTAGAAGACTACTCGCAGGAAAATGAGAAGATGCTCTAGATAAAGCATGTTTACATTGAAAATTGACCAGTATGGAAGGATGAATTCTAGTGCACGACAATGGAGTAAGAACGCATCGGCAAAAAGGCTTCACAAACTATGCGGATTGAAGTAAGAAACTACGCCACTTGCAGGACATTTAATGGATTCCTCGCAAACGTACTGAAAGTTTCTCAAGCATTTGAACAACTAGAAAATCATCTGCAACCAAATCATTGCCGAAAATGAGTTCAAGAGACTAGTATTTTGCAAAACTCTTGCTTTTCAACGTTGTGGAATAGAAAAGCTGACAATTCGTTTACACCAGAATTTGCGGACTCGAAAGGCTTCCCAATCCAATTAATAAGGCACACAACAGTTGGTATATGTACATTTAGTGTTTATAGTTATGAATACACAAACATCAATTCCGAAACAAAACAACAGAGGAGTCGCAAATGTAGTCAGGAATAATGAATGGATACTGAAAGAAGAACGAAACCAACCATCACAACTTGTAAGCAGTACATAAGGGGCTTGACAAGCAGGATAAAGAGAAAAAGACGGTAAATGACCAGCAGCCGGAGAGGCTGATATAACCTGGAATTATAAACGCTGGTCGACACCTCTCAAACATGAAATTTTATTGGGAATAACGATATATGAAAGTAAAAAAAGACAAAAAAAAACGAACATGAACACCGCCAGGAAGAGGAACTCTTTGGTGGCAAACTTCTTCACTGGTGAAAAATACTTTCGCCACAGCTGGAGCCGCTGAGCTTGCTGATCTTAGGGAACCCTCTTCGTCAGGTGAAACTTCAGTATCTAAAGCGTTAAACGAATGTAGGCTGTGAAAAGCGAAGGAAGAATGGTGTAAATGTGCCAATGTATTCCAAAATTTGAAAAATAGCGACTACCATTACAATTTAAATGGTTGTTGCCATTTCACGCACAAGTTTATCAAAAACTTTTCTGAATATTTAGAAGTCTGATTTCGCCAAGCAGTCTAAAATCAGCTTTCACAAAGTGGAAAAAAAGTGACCAAAAAAATGGAATAGGCACTAAATAAAACGTTAACATTACGCAGTTTGTTCGACCTTCGTTCACTGCGTATTATTCTTCTTTCACGGCAGTCTATTACGTGAAATCCAACCAGAATGATGCTGAGATATTTGCAAAACTCCGGAACGCAGGTGTCTGCGGTGGGGAACCAATGCGCTATTACCCTTTCCAGGGGGATAAGGAGTTCACCACCACACCATGCAGGTCCTTCGTTCCGCCTGTCTCTCAGCTAGTTATGTTGATCGGCGCCATCGGCAATCACCCGTCAACAGGGACTGATCTAGGGAACCCAAATCGGCAACGAACTAACCTATTTTGTTCCGCATTAAAAGATTTAAGGAAGGAACTGTCTCTAGCACCAACGCTTGCTGTGACGGACAACGTGAATGGCTAACAGAGTCATTTTCACGAAGCATTTCGTCGAGATCATCGTCGTCCAGTTTATCGGAAGAAAAGAGTGAATCGTAAGAAGGATAGACGTTCTGGTAAAAAGAAACCACATAGGAGATCCCAGGATCGACTTTCTATTAACCTCGGCACTGGATTTTAAATCCGTCGTTTCCTTTCTCAGCAATCGTGAGATTGTTAAGCAGCACATCTTTACTTCCTTACAAATATAGCACATACAACACAACCGTTGCTGACGTTTCGGCAGAATCGCCTTCTTCAGAGAAGGGCTGGAAGGGTACACTAATACGCAACTTGCTAGGTCAAACGCTTCAATAGCACAAACAGAAAGATGAAAACCTGCACGATAATTACACGATCAACGGCTTAAAAACCCACCGCTTTTCACCTGCCTCCCACCGAGGAAGAACAGCCGCTCAGGGTCGCATATGGGTGACGACTGCACCGCCGCACAGCAACGATCGATGCGAACGCAAGGGGCGGAAATCACGTGTGATCTCGGAGCATTCCTCCCTGCTACTCATTGTAGAATTTTTGCCATTTATCCAAGAAGCCTCGAGTAGTGCCGAAACGTCAGCAACGGTTGTGTTGTATGTGCCATATTCGCAAGGAAGCAAAGACGTGCTGCCCAACAATCCCACGACCGCTGAGAAGGAAAACGACAGACTTAAAATCCCATGCCGTGGTTAATAGAAAGTCGATCCTGGGATCTCCTATGTGGTTTCTTTTTTCCAGAACGTCTATCCTTCTTTATCCTTCTTACGATTCGCTCTTTTCGTCCGATAAACTGGACGACGATGATCTCGACGAAATGCTTCGTGAAAATGACTCTGTTGGCCATTCACGTTGTCCGTCACAGCAAGCGTTGGTGCTAGAGACAGTTCCTTCTCTAAATCTTTTTAGTGCGGAACAAAATAGGTTAGTTCGTTGCCGATTTGGGATCCCTAGATCAGCCCCGTTGACGGGTGATTGCCGATGGCGCCGATCAATAGAACTAGCTGAGAGACAGGCGAAACGATGGGCGCGCATGGTGTGCTGGTGAACGCGTTGTTCCCGGAAAAGACAATACCGCGTTCGTTCCCATGGCAGACACCTGCGGTCCGGAGTTTTGCAAAAATCTCAGCATAATCTTAGTTGTATTACATAATAATTCGAATTTTTCGTGAATTGACACTTTACAAAGAGTTTCAGTGTCATAATAAAGCTGTATGTTATATGAAGGTTGATCGAATTACCGGTAAAAAAGTATCGATTTTCGGTCAAACATAGATTGCTTGGTTCATAAAAGATGTTGTGTGTGAAACCGCTTAAACCCTTGTAAAACAACCACAAGGTATCCGATTATCTATTACTGTGGCCTTTCAAACGTGTTTCCTTTCAAATGTCTTCTCCCATGAACAAATGTGTATTTAACAAAGAAATTAAGTATGAGCTCGAATTTAAGAAGTATTTGGAGAAGCCATAGAAACAATGCAGGGGTGACACTGTTGAGAATTTTCGTCCTGGTGGAAATGAGTAGCGAACTAGGGATTGAGTTCCCTATCACGGCGGAATCCTTTGACGATCCCGCCTTCATTCATCAGTATTCACAACGGAACATTATAGTCACACAACTCCAGACGACATTTTTTCAGACTGCTCATTTTCTGTGCTGCTTCCAGTAGTTCCTTCTGCCTGTAGCAATGAAGATCTCCTTGCAAAGCTCTTTTGCAGCTAGCATTTATTGCTGGCCGTGTTAAATGTGTTGCAATAGGACCAAGCTTTAGTTTCCTTCTCTTTTCGAACAACTCCTTAGCACCAATGGAGATGCTATCCGATCTTCTTGCTTGAGGAGCTGAATCGAATTCAGTGCAGCTTTTCAGTCCTTCGACGAGCACCTCGTGGTCTTCGGTCCTGTCTTTTTTAATCTGCCAGTCATGTGTGGATATGATTTCTTTCAGAACGTTCTCGTCTTAAACAGCTAGACTTTTCCTTCGTAGTTGATAACATAAGTTCTTCTCCAGCTTACGGATGAATCGAATCTTCCCGCGAAGAAGGCGGTGTTCGGAACCAGTAGAGAATGACGGGATCACCGATGTTAGAAGTAGGCACCATATGCCGTTTATCATAATGTAGTCGATTACCGCATGAGTCATACCGTTAGGGAGACTCCTGTGTCCACGTCTTTCTTTCTTCTGGAAAAACGAGTTTCCATGCAAGAGATGTGCCGCAGACAGGAGTCTTGCGAGACGGTTTCCATTTCCATTTCTCATAATCCAACATTTCCTATCCTTTATTCGCTTTCGCTCTCGTTGGCCTTCCTATTCTGGCGTTGGAGTCTCCGAAAACAAATTTGTGATATGCTTTATCATTACGGATAACTTCCTCCAACTAGTAGTAGAATGCACCCAATTCGTACTCATCAGCTGCGTCGGTCGGTGAGTAGCAGTTGATAATTGTGGTCTCTTTATTAATCGTCAATGTTGAAGACGTAGGACGGCTATGCGAGGGGAGACGATCTCGTGTGAGTCGACGAAATGAACAATGGACAGGTGGACGACAAAGCCTACGCCGCCGACATTTCGTGACGGGACCTTTTCTTCACGGATGACAACGGTCTCGCTATTTGGTTGCGTATGTCGGTGTTCCCACGGATCTCCCTCATATGAGGGATCTCGAGCCGGTTAGCCGCGAGGCTACGTGGCGCGTCCCCAGGTGGCGGATAGGTGGTTAATCGCGGACCAAAAGCAACCTTTGCTTTCCTGAGACGCAGTTGGATCCAGGGGATGGACTCCCTGTTTCTGCTGCGCCGATTTGGCACATACTTTCTATATTTGCTAGGCATATTCATGCATGCGTCTGTGGGTACATTCTCGCTTGTACGGATTGTATTCTACGACTCAATTCGGCCAAAAGCCTGCAATCAAGTGACAGGGAAGTATATAGGAGGCGGTAAGGAGTCGCCTCCAACAATTAAGCTCCATGTCCATTCTAAGAGAGCCCTGGCAAGCTACCCGTGAGTATACCCAACGTTCAGAGCATAGTAAGCTATACGTGGGTATCAAAATGCTAAACACAGGAAGAAAAAACGGGCCCCATTCCCCTGACCCCGAAAGAGCCCCGAATTTCGCAGCGTTTAATAGGACGAGTACGGAGAGGCTGCTAAAATCTCAGGGCCAATGGAAGCTGCCTGGATCACGAAGAACTATGGTGACGATCTGTACCTACAATGCACGTACGCTTGCATCCGAGTCCTCGATAGAAGACTTCCTAATGCAAGCAAGAAGGATAAGGTACGACGTCATCGGCCTGGCCGAGACGAGACGACGCCACCCATTCAACGCCGTCTATAACACCGGAAAAGAACTGTTCCTGGGAACTTGCAACAGTAGAGGAGTCGGCGGCGTCGGCGTTCTCGTCAACACGAGTTTGTCCATGAACATCGATTCGTTCGAATAGCTTACAGCCCGAAGCGGACGTTTGCGATTAAAAAATGTGGATCAATACCGGCTTTGACAATATTCTTCGTTTACGCTTCGACATCAAACTATGACGAAGAAGAAGTTTAAGCATTCTATATAGACTTGGAGAAGTTCTACAGAGAAGACCAAACATTCTTCAAGGTCATCATTAGATATTTCAATGCCAAGACTGGACCAACGAGAACGTCTGAGGAACGTCACATTGGGACCCATGGATGAGAATGGAACGAACAGGGTGAGCGGCTATCTGAGTTGGTCATGACGACCAAGACCATTCATCGTAACTCGGAATTCCAGAAGTCCCATCCTCAACGCTGGACGTGGAGTCTCCCAATGGAGAGTACCATAACGAAATAAACCACATCATAGTAAGTGGAAGGTTTTACCTAAGCGATGTCGCTGTTGTACCAAAAATTCTGCACGTGATCAGACCACCGTCTCCTTCGTGCAAGATTCTATTTCTCGTGCACAGTAGAAAAAGCAGCTAAATTCAAAAACCGAAGTCTCAGAACCACCACAAACTGGAACTTAGTCAATTCATTAGTCGGCTGTTCGGAAGATGCTGTTGTCGATAGCATCGACGAGGAATACGATCGGCTCATTCAACATCTTCACATTAGCGCTATGAAAGCTGAGAGTTCGAAAGTCACCAAGAGATGTGTGTATCCAGAAACACTAGAGCTGATACACCAGCTTGGAATCGCACGAGCTGCAGGCAGCCGCGAACTAACGTCCGAACTTGTAAACAATGCAGACAGACGATAAAAGAAGATCTTAAAGGGAGAAGAGCAGCAATAATGGTCGAAGCTACAGAGGCTGGGAAAAGCATTCGCAAAGCCCACCGAAGCTTCGCCAATTACAAAACCAAGGTGACTGCACTCCGACGCCAAGACGGAACAGTCGCAGCGTCCAGAAAGGCAATGGAGAAAAACATTCACTAATACTACTCAGATCCCTTCGATACCCACGTCCACCTCCCATCATATGAAATAAAGGTAGATGGATATGTTGTACCATTAGTTCTCCCTTCCGAAATCCGACATGCCATTTCGTCGGTGAAAAATCGAACACCACCAGGTTTGGACAAAATAAGATTAGAACACCTGAAGAACCTTCCGCCAGTCCTCGTAAACACACTGGCTCGGCTCTTCATTCACACGTTACCTGTCTGAATGCAAGGTCTCTACTCAGTGGAAGACCAGCAAGACCGTGTGATTGTTCAAGAAGGGTGACATCCACGATATCAGCAACTATCGCACAATCTGGCTGCTGTCTGTCGTCTACAAACTTTTCACTCGAGTCATCCTAAACAGGATTGAGAGAACACTGGACGAAGGACAGCCATGTGAGCAAGCAGGGTTTACGTGGACCACATCCACACGGTAACAAGGCTCATTGAAATATCGCGAGAGTACAAGAGACCGCTCTTTCTCATTTTCATCAATTTACAAAAGGTCTTTGTTTCAACTGAGATAGAAGCACTCATGGAAGCCCTTGATAGTCAAGGAGTCCCTAGTCAGTGCATAAAGATTCTTCGTGAGCTGTAGAAAAACTTCACAACCAAGATTTCACCATTCTACAACGAGCAGTCGAAAGGACGATGCTAGGAGTACCCCGTTTCACACAAGTAAGGGATGGGATCTGAAGCCCCGACCTACGTCAACGATCAAAAATCAAAGATGCCGTTCTGTACGCCAAACAGTCGAAAGTAAGGTGGGGCGGACACATAATGTGTATGAATGACAACCGATGGACAAGAGCCGTCAGTGACTGGATTTCTTGGGATGTCAAACGTACTGCGGGAAGACCACCGACCCGACGGTCAGAGTTCTTCTCGAAGAGCCTAGAAGAAAAACATGATGCTCGACGAGTCCCTAGAGCAAGCAGAACCCACTGGGCTAGTCTTGCACGCGACAGGGGAAAATTGGAGGATTTACTGGCGCCCGCCCGAGTCATTCGACGACCAACGGGACTGCAGGCGATACAGATGATACAGGTGATGTCGGTCTTCTTGATTTTCGTTTCTTGTAGTGCGATCACATGAAGTTTAATTCAATCTGCTGCTACAAGAAGGACGCGCAGGTCCGTGTCTGTGGACAGTGTGCTGGCATTCTACGTGGAGAGAAAGAAACAATCTGCATGGCATGTCGTGCGTTGTGTTGTGACGTGGTGTGACCTGGCATGTACAGAAACCTTAGTTCTAATTTTGCGACAGCTTAAAAAATGTGGTATGCGACAGGTTCGAGAACTAATAAAGTGAAAGAAATATTGAACTCTTAACCACAATGGTTCTGAGATATTTGCAAAACTTTGGACCACAGTGAGGATCGAACGGCGCTTACGTTTTTCGGGCACTTAAGTTTTACACACGGCACCATTGCTGCCCTCATTCTGGCTTTCTCTCAGCCAGTCTTTTTACCCAAACGGTGCCATCAGCAATCATCTGTCTACGGGAGTGATCTGAGGTGCGCAAATCGGCATTAAACGCAGTTTAGCTGA
Organism: Angiostrongylus vasorum; assembly: GCA_018806985.1. Lineage (NCBI taxonomy): Eukaryota > Metazoa > Nematoda > Chromadorea > Rhabditida > Metastrongylidae > Angiostrongylus > Angiostrongylus vasorum. The sequence goes on from JADANN010000322.1 coordinate 488,100, forward strand.
AGGTGTAGCCGAAATCAACATATATAACTTTTACCCACTGCCCATTTAAAAAACACTAGCCGAGAAAAAAGGAGGAATGAGGGTCTCAATGGTGCCGTTTATAACACATGAGCAACCAGGAAAGCTTAACCGCGATCCGATCTGACCTGGGGTCCAATTCAAGTTTTGCAAATATCTCAGCATCATAGTGGTTGTATTTCACATGATTCTTCGCTGTGAAAAAAAATAATAGGTAGTAGATAAAAGTTGTATAATAGACTATCAGTTAGCGGTAAGGGTGAAATGTTCGTAGTAATTTCTCGTTAGTTAAAAAGACAATGGAAAATACGTCCTACATACGCTTTCTGTTATTGCCCACCATCTGAAAAGGAATTCAAAAATCAATGCCGAAAACTAAACACGGAATGGTTAAAGCGGCAGGCTTGGCAGGTTTAAAACAATCAGTTATTTCGCAAACCTAAAAATTGAATTACCAACATGTGTCGTCTTATACCTACATGTCAAAACTCATAAATTCATATCAGCTGGTGATCTTGCGTCTACCTAACGCTCGACCTTCCAGGTTAGACCCAGCATCAGTTTTTCGGACGGGCCCATGATTGGAATAGCTTTGTTTATAAAACTAATTGTCATTCAATTGCTGAAACGAATTCCATCCTGTCTCGCAATTACTCAAATGTTCCTGGATTGCATAAACGCTCGTCCTAATAGCGCGTATGTGGTGAAGACCCTAAACGTCACTGCCTTTTGTACAAACGTGTCAAATGGCGCCGTTATCCAGGCCATCCTCGAACTACTTATAGAATACGGAGTATGGCTGGCTGTATGGCTTCTCAATTCAGGAGCTCATCACCCCTTTAAAGAAGTCCCAAAACTGCTCAATCTCCAGGATTTGTAAAAAATGATACTCACAAATTAGAGTGTTGGCAGTGGGACAGCGACTGCCACCACTCTTGTCGTTGCCTTTATGTCTAAAGCAGAAACAGCGGTGATGATCTCCGGCCATTACAGATAGCTGGAATCGAACTTGAGACGACATTTTCATCAATAGTTATTTACCACGCGGTCTCTATAGAAACACCTACTTTGCGTGATGATACTGGAAAGAAATTGATCCCAAGCGTTGTGGCGTTTCCAACTAATGGATACAATGGTGGTTACCCGGGCAATAGAGCAACAAGAAAAGAACCCACAACAAACTATTTACGATGCCAGGCGTTTAATCGGGCGAACTCTTGAGGGAGAAAATGAAAACTTTTTGGCCGATCAAAACGGTATATTTTCGTTATAAAATCGGACGATGGTGGTCGCGCTTTTTTTGAGATTCGAATTGATTCTAGGATAAAAAAAGCTCTATCCTTAAGAAGTCGGATTAATTGTTATTCCTTATCTATACAGACCACTGTTTTGTTATCTGCTCCACGCAAGAAGAAATGGACAAATGCTTTGAGATGCAGTCAGAGCATTTAACGTTCACCCGAGAAAACAGCAGGAAGGGTGGTCTTCATTCTTTAACGTCCAAGTTGACCTCTCCGAAGACGGCCCCACCACTATGTGGTACGGAAAGCCAAGTAACAGAAGTATACTGACTCATTACCTCTCTTCTCACCTCTCACACAACAAAAGGGAGCTTGTAAGAAACATGTTTTGAACAGTCATCTGTATATGCACAGAAAAAATAGTAGAAGGAAGAGTCCCTGAAATCGGTGCTGCAAATAAGCATTTTTCAGTGGCTACGAAACTATAGCTTATCGTGCTTGGTTTAGAGAAATAACAAAGCCCTCAAACGATATTTCTAACGAGGATACTACTTACTTGGATACTCGGACAACTCGTCCTTACTGGTTGTGTGGACCCTAGCACAATTTCCATTTTTCGGAGTTCCACTGGTTCAGCTATTGTGGTTCCCTGGAGTCCCAAGGTCAGCCAAGCCAAAGTTTGCCCCAGGTCCCCACCACCACAGGCAGTCGCAGCCCTCGTGGATCAGAATGGGATTTGCCACCATGCGACTTGTTTGATTCCAGGACGATGGCGGATCCTATTGGTTTACTCTTAGCTGGGCTTCCTGATGTAAACGTCGGACCCCTTCTCGGCTTGGGAGACCTTGCCGGGGAATGAGTCCACCGCTGTACATCGATCGCAGTCCGACACCCAGGAACACCTCCCAGCCATGATGAGGTGGTAAACCGTTTGGAGGCTATCGAGGGCAAGGTCCCGTTTATCCCGCACTTCATTTCCAACGACATAAGTGCAGCAATAAAGCGTTGCCTAAGAAGGAGCGGTTTAAAGAATCCGGTAACGGTGATTGAAATAGCACCGCACACTCTATGACGCCAGTTAGTTTTTAGCCGCCTATATAGTCGTCTATGCATAATGAGAAATTGCATCATATGCCCTAACGGAAGAGATTGTGGTTGCATGAGTTCGGACACGGTTTATCTGATGTACTGTAAAGCATACGAGGACCAATACATTGGTGAAACGGGTAGACCACTTACATCTATATAAAACAACACCCAGTCACTAAATTTAAAATTAAGCAAAGTACTCCGCTAGGCGTGCGTAAGACGCAGGGACATAGGGGAGAAGATTTTGAAATTAAAGTTACCATCCTCTTAAAGGAGTCGGAAGCATCAGCGCGAAAAAACTCATGGAGAGTTTGGATAAGCTTCAAAAATCTAAAAAATGGGCCCCAAGGAGGGGGTAGCTTTTGATTACATGTGACCAAGCGCCATACCTCGAGCTGATTTTTTTTGACTTGAGCCACACACCTTTCTCAACCACATAGGACACTGCTCTGCTCTACTCTACCAAATAATTGGAAGGATTACAAAACAGGAAACAGAGAGCACCTTGCTTCACTGATGGGATAACAATAGCTGGAACTGTTAATCAAACATATCTTTCACCTAAACTACCTCCAATTTTCCTATAAGGTTGTTACCAAATGTTTATTCGGCTATCGTTTCGACGTTTCGTCTTCCTCAGAGCTATTGATCCAAGTCTGTGTCAACAATCTTTCGTGCTCTCGATGTGGCGTTTTCGTAGTCGTATCGAGGTAAATCTTTTTCAGTCAAAAATCGCTCGAGTGAGGCAACCTCACCCGATGATGCTCTTTTTATACCAGAGGATTTTTTGCTGATATGATCGTCCGGTGGAAGCGAGTTGTTTTTTTCCGGAAAATCCATCGTTCAGAGCTCGAAATTAAATAAGCTTGCACGTAAACACTTGGTAACAACCTTGTGTTAGCTTATCAATCAAACAATGTACATTGGTCATTTTACAATGATAAGATGGTGAGTGTTTAAGATGTTTGTTATCTTTTTAAGCAGCCCGTATTTAAGTCTACTGTGCGGATGCCAGCACTTCCCACATTCGATTCGTTTTTCCGCATCCATTATCCCTCCATCTTTTACGCGTGGCCTCGACTGCTGTTTGAAGATTTTCATTTAATCTTAAATGTCGTAGAATGCTGGTCGAGTTGATTCTTCCTGCACTCTTGAGATAACGGGGCTGAAGGGTTTATAAGTCGATTGCAGAGAGCTTTTTTTTCGAACAAGTCTGGCACCAATTTTACCATCCTGGGGGGGGTGAGGCACTCAATGACCCGGGGACATGATCAAACCAGCACCGTGTTGGTGATGAACGGCATCACTACCACTTTGCTATCCGCTCCTGATATTTATTATGCGAATGCAAACTTATGTGTCAAGTCTTATCTTCTAAGATTATGAAAGTGTCTGGCTGAGTAGATTGCATGTCAATTTGACCCTTCCAGGCTCTGAAGAAGGCGAAACGACGAAAGGTCAAATATTGTGTGCTAATACATTCTATAATACCAATCCCGTCTTTGAAGAAACAGTGAATATCGGCTACTGTGTGCTAATAACTGTAAATGAATCGTCTTTGCTCATCATGCAGAGACGTGAATTAATCGAGAATTACCCATTTCAAAAGAGATCATGGACAATATTCCACGGCTAAGTTGCAAAGACCTTCATACCAAATTTGGAATGCTAAACTTTTTCGTAAACTAAATGCTTACAAACATATCGATCTTTTTTGACAGAACTAGCTGAGAGACAGGCGAAACGAAGGACCGGCATGGTGTGGTGGTGAACGCGTTACTCCCCGGAAAGGACAATAGCGCGTTCGTTCCCCACCATAGGCACCTGCGGTCCAGAGTTTTGCAAATATCTCAGCTTCGTTAAATATACTTCGCAATATACCCTGCTGTCAAAAACAGTAGGCAGTAAGTAAAAAGGTTAAAATTGAGAGGTGAGTATTATGTCTTAATACATCTACTCATTAGTGTTTTGGTATTGGAAAAATGCTTGAAAAGAGACCACGACGAACAATTAAACCAGCAACAAAAGCACTGAGTAAAGCGATTTGGTCACTAATTACTCATTTTTCACCATCCACTTTCCAGATCCTATTTGTCTCATGGGATTCAAATTCCGAAGGAAACATAGTTGATCGTTCAAAGAGCTAAAGTGGAATTCACAGATGAACTTCACAGTTCCATCTAATACCGCTTCACCACTTCATCAGGCAGACGCGTTCGATCACCGTCAAAATGTATTCCACAGTTTTGCTGTCGGATACCTTGTGTAAGTAGAAAAGTTCAGTGACAATGGAGCTAATGGAGCAATTATCTAGTTGCGAGTGGAAAGCGCTGCAATGTTCTGCCCAGATGCTGCAATAATAGCGATGCAGATCATTAGAAGAACGGTGGTAGCTTGACCCTGCGCTGACCACAAGCTTCTCACTCCTCCGAGGTCGGGAAACTGGTGCAAGACTTCTCTGACAAAAATACGCTCTCTGCAGTTGAAAAGGGAACGCTCTAGGTTCGTCATCTCAGCATTCCAACGAGGAAGAACTCAACCAGTGTCCATCAACAGTCATAAAAAAGAAGGAAGTCGTGCTGCAGCTGAATCCACACACAGAAAGTTGGAAGGCGTTCATGGATGATGTACGTGAGGAAACGAATCGAGTGAAAGGAGTGCTGCGATCCACACAGTTGACGTGAAAGACGGGCAACGACAGTTTTGTGCTTTTTCTTCATCACGCAGCTGAACACCCCTCACGACCCTAAGTAGCTGTTCGCTGAAACTCAGCTTTCCCTCTCCTCCCATGCACGTCGCCTCTTCATCAGTATATTCAGTGGCCTTCTTTCCTTTCGTATGAACAGAATATTCGATGCTCACATTTGTCATTCCCCTTTTCAACGAATCATAGTTTATACCAATAATATGACAGCATCAAAATCCGCTCCTTCTGCGATAATATGTTGACGCCGACGTTTGTGTGGGACGACTTGACTTCACGAGCTTCATCTTCTTCTGGGAAGCTTCCATATAATTCGTGCTGCGTGTACTTAGCTGGACAACTGTTCAAGATTCTAGTCCAGTTTAACACAAAGCACGTTCCGTTGTTATCGTATGTCTTGGGAGATGTGGGGGGAATTACGGACTTGTTCAGCAATTTCACAAATTTGGTGCACTGTTCAGACGAGCTGCGCCAAGTCGATTGCTCTCATTGTTCATCGGGTTACCCGTATTTATCATCGCAGAGAGCAAATCCACATTCCCATGAGCACGTTTGCAAAATGTACCAGTTATACTTCTAAACAGAACATACGGTAGAATGCGATTGTGTTCCCCCAACACTTGAGGTCGTTCAAACGTGTTTTGGCGGGAACGTTTTTCCCGTTCCCAGATCCTCGCTCTTCAGACCGAGGTGTCCGTCGATGTCGCTTCATTTCAAATTAACTATGGGATCTTAGTCCAATTCTTACTAAGTAGTCTTCAACTACTTAATTTACTAGACGCGATTTTGTAGTTCGGTCTTGTAGTAAGGATGCATCGAATTACGTGCCTATAATGATTATGTGCTAAACTCTGTTTGTGCTGGAATTTTTTTCTCGGTTTGGAGTTTTGATGGCGGTGGAGGAGGAGTCTGTGTTGAGTGCTTTTAGACGTCGTGTGAAATAACCTCAGCCGATAAGGTGAGCTTATACTCTTAACATTGGCATTTTGTCGGGCTAAGCATCATGTACTGTTTAGTGATTTGATTCTGTTATTCTCTTCTCTCCATTTGCTTAGGGTTTTGAAAACAGGTGTGGAATTTATGGAAATTGGGAGAGAACAGATAACCTAGCGCGTCTTTTCCTGAAGCCACTGAAGAGGCTAGACATTTGGCTGGTCTATGTGCGACATTCTCGTCAAGTACATGAAGGTCGTATGAATTGAGCAGAGTGCAAGGCTGGTTGAAAAGTATGTTCCCGGGAAGAAGTAGTCCGTTACTTGAAGTCTTGAGCACTTAGTAGGCTTGAGATTGTAGCTTGTCGTATTAGCTTTACTTTAATGAATTATTCGTAGTCTGTTGATTTTCTGGTTCGAGTTATTTTTGGTGATCGACACCGGTACCTCATTTCGGTGTAGTTTCTTACGTTGTGTTCTGATCTCACAGAGCAGTTTTTGGAGAGCGATATGGCAGAGGATTTCGAAGGTGCAGGACAACGTTATCTGTTCCTCCTCCGACCTGTGAAAGATCTAAGCAAAAATTTTGAAACAGACATATCAAAAGAACTTGATGATTACTGTTTATCGCTTGGGGAAATCACGGCAAATGAGGAATTTGGGATCGATAATCAGCACAGATTTAACTTTGCTGAGGCAGCCATGCTTATCCAGGGATCGGCGTTTGTTTTTGGTAGGAAGGTCGATTATCTTCACGCACAGGCTATGCACTTCTTCGAAACGCTGCAGCCGCAGAAAAGCAAGACGGCAAAGAAGATAGCAGAGGAAGATGACGAAGGGTTTGTCGGGGAAACCGAGGCTGCCATTGATCCTTGCGATTTGCTTGACTATGGTTCATTAAAGCCGTGCAATGTCGAATCGCTCTATAGAGTACACGCAAAGAGCAAATATAAGGGCAACCCTCCGAAGATCAAGGTTATGCCGATGTCGCTGTTGCCTCTGGCGGAAAATGAGAAAAGTGGTGCCATAATTTATTCAAACGGTCGCTGCGTGGAAGTGGTTGGCAAGATGGACGACTTCAGAATGAACTGCGGCTTCCTGAACAGCCGGGGTGTCCTACTGCTTCACCTGGGTCATGAACAAATCGTTGATGACTTTGCCAGTGACGCGTTTGTTCGCTTGTGGCAACCACAGCTCCTCTCATTAAATGGGAACGCTAAACCGCCAACTGTGCAACAAGAAGACATAGTCTTGAATCTCCATAACCAACCTGCTGATTCTGGAAGGGGGTCACCTGAAGATGGAGTTGCTGGCAGTGATCATGGGCATGTATCGAGCGTTGTGGAAATGAGTCGACGGGTAACTGCGAACACATTTAACGACATTACTTCTGCCAGGTGTTCATCTTTTTTCATGTCGTTTAAATTTACGAACTTGTCAATGAATTGTAAGATCAAATTATTTCGGACCAAGTACTCATCTCATGGAGGCAGTGGGAGCCGAGAAGGAGGGAGTAGAACTTCCAGCGGAAAGCGATTTTGGATGCTGTGATGACGATTTCTACGTCGGTGAAGCTCACACTCTACCTCTCCCACCCAGCAGCCGTAATATTCGCCGGCTGGAACCACAAGCTTCGCCTGTATGATTGTCATTTTTCGTTTCTCTTCTTTCGTTTTTTTTGCCTCAACGTTGCCTACTTTTGCTCTTTTTAGTGGGATGTCAATGAATCAGAAACCATAGAAAGCGAAGCCGAACGGATACTTCTGGATCCGTTTGAGCTCGTTCATTGGAGAGTCAAGCCTGTTGAGACAATTAAGAGCTTCACCAGAAGCACGGCTGTGGCCGCAAAAAAAAGAAAAGGTCAGTGAATCCACGTTGTTATTTATTTTTTCTGCCAAACACATATCCAAAGCAATTACTGCTATGGTCTTTTTTTTCTTTGTCTAGGAGGAAAATGAGAGTGCAACATTCCAAAAGCTCACGATGCAGACGAACGATTACGTCCAGGAACACTTTTACATGCGGAAGAAGCACAAAATAACTAAGGAGGATGACTGGCAAACGGATGCTCTTTATCGATTCATGGTCGCGGCTTCGAAGAAGAGAGCCGAGGCAAAGCGCGAAAGAGGGCGAAGGAAAGCGAATCCGTTGTGTGAAGGCTGGGTTTCCTTATATCGTTTCAAAATTAGCCTTTTTACCGTGTTTAAATTCTGTTTTTCTTTCAACTATTTGCTTTGGCATCATAAACGGCATTAAACAAATGTCTTCTTTTTTATTGGTGTTTTATTTCTGGGTTTCAGTGAACTACAATGGCGTCCAGAATGACGATGGTATTTTTGAATGTGACGATGAAGATGACGGCGATGAATTTGTCGACGTTGACCCTGTAGAAATTGAGGACATTCCGTCAAAATGTGGTGAAGTTGTTGCTAATGAGAAAAATGAGGATTCGGCACAGGTATTCGTTGCTTTTCTTGTGGTCAAAATGTCTAAGTGTAGCCACTTTTCGGCAAAAATAATTGTGCATTCTAACTGAAAGCTACACATTTTGAAGTTGAGATAGAATATTGTACGGTGAGCAGTTTTTTCTAAGAGCCTCTTTTTGTAGATTCCTAAGAAGACTTCCATTGAAGTTTTGATGTTTGGAGACATCGATGATGATGAGCTAAATAACTCAATAAATGTGGAGTCTTTGTACGGAGGCGAGTTTCTTTTTGGAGCACCTCGTGCAGTCACATGGTTCATTAGTTTTATGGTGGGTTGTATGCTTACCATGCTTGTTTTTTCTTCCAAAATGTGCTCCTCTCGTGAGTCATACCATCTTTTGAAAAGCACTTTTTCTTAGGCTGTTTGTCTGTTGGAGAAACTCGTCCGGTTGTTGAGAAGCGAACTGAGGCTCACACTTTTCTAGAGATTCTGCATCAGCGTATGTTGAGGTCCGTAGGAACAATTCATTCTCTTTCATTCGTGAAATGTTTGAAGACAGTTTTGTAAAACGAACAGAAAGCAGCTTACGGAACTGTTTTTGTCGGGGGAAAGTTCGTCTTAAAATTTATTTAGATTCTGGTCTACAACTGAGGAGATCACATCGGAAGTTCATGCCCGTGTTCAAGAATGGGAGAATGCCATGCTGCCTATACTGGAAGAGGAGGAAACAAGAAAAGAATTCGATATTCATGAATACGGTGACGAATTACTTAATATGTTCCACGAAGTTGGAGAGGTGAAAACGCTTGACGAGGTATAGTAGTGACAACCTTCCATTTTCTAGAATTCCTTCTTATTTTCTTGAAATTAGAAGATCCCGTGTTGTTTTAGCTGTTGGCGGGTCGCAAAAGATATGAGGTCAGTCGGTATTTCCTGGCTTGTCTCATGATGGCCAATACACAAAATGTACGCATCGAAAGCGACGTTCGGGTTGACGAAAACGGATCACCTTCAAGCATTACGAAGGTCACCTTGCTGAAGATGGGTCGACATCACGAAGTGTTCGATAGGGAAGGGGCGCTCTAGTGTGTTCTCTTCAGCGAATTGCTTTGCGTTGATTGTTTTTTCATCCTCAGCATTTTTTCTATTGTTTGCAATGTTCATGTGCATTTTTGTAGCAGCTACCCTTTGCAATGGTCTTTATTTATTCGTACTCACATATTACGATAAATTGTTTTTTTTGCCATACTTTCGGTGTTGTCTATAACAGTTTTTGCTTATATTTTTTATGACGATACGTTTTATGAAGTACATCATCTCTTAGAACATCTCTATGGGTGGATAGCTATCGTCTCCTGACGTTGAATGAGCACATCTCTCATCTACAACCAGTTTGTTTTCAAGTCTTGTCCCTTCCGGTGTGATGCCATAGGTGTCTGATGTCTTCAGAGTAGGGATTTCACTGAATGGGTGAGAACCAACGGTTTTCCCCATCTCATTCATGGACTGGTTTGTTCTGGTAAACGTGCTGGATGGAATTCACTGCATTTTAAGTCAGTATTTCACCTTTTTACCGCTGAGTGGTTCATTAGCGAAATAAGTCTGAGTTTACTGGAAAACCTCCCAACGGTTTGCCGCCTCATCGTGGTTGGGAGGTGTTTCTGGGTGTCGGAGTGTGATGTACACCGGGGGGATTGGTCCCCCGGCATCTCCCAAGCTGAGAACGAGTGCGGCGTTTCCATCAGGAAGCCTAGCTAAGAGTAAACCAGCACCAGGATCCACCACCGTCCTGGTATCAAAGTCGCACGGTGGCAAATCGCCCTCTGATCCACAAGTGGTGCGACTGCCTGTCGTTGTGACGACCTAGGGTAGACTTTGGCCAGCCTGTCCTCGAGATTCCAGGGAATCACAATGGGTTAACTAGCAAATATCCGAAAAATGGTGATTATTTTGGGGCCCGCACAACTAGTGAGGGCGGGCCATTCAAGTATTCAAGTATCAAGTTACCGGAAAACTGTAGAACTCGTGTTATTTCGAACATCAGCGTGAACTTCGCCGGACTATACAGAAATATTCGATGAGATGTTGTCCGAGTCGGTTTTGTGAATCCTTCAATCGGTTATTAGGTCCATGAAAGTCAGAATGCATGGCAATCAAAGTTGCCGTCCTAGTGATGACGAAATGAGTTTCATATGCTAGTTACATTTTCTGTTTTATGACGTACAACTGAGTTTCTAATAAGAATGCCTTGCTAAGTTGATTAGGTTTGCAAATAAGTATGTTTGTTAGCAGCGCTCAATGTTCGCATCTTGCGACCGAGAATTCGTTGTATATTGAACTTGAGAAGGGTTTATATGGTCGACGACCAGTAAGAGCTGATGGCAGCAATCTCGAGGAAACTTTTTACTTTTCTATTTTAGGTATGTTAAATGTGCCTAACGGCAACCGATAAGCTTGCATTCACGATACTGGATTCCATAGTGGATCAGGTATGCGCTGCTCCTTATTAAACTTTCAACTTAACAGATCTGCTATCGTAATTTCCTTTCTTTTTGGGAGGGAAATATGTCCAACATTTCACTGCGCCTGCTATGAGTCGCTTATGACCCATGCTGCCCGTTTTGTCCTCATCGAAGAAAGTTGTGCCGTTCTTCTTATTGCGCTCTGTTGTTCAGTTTTTCTGTGCATTTTCTTTGTAACACCGCTATTTTTCTTCTACTTCATGGACGTCCCCACTGTTCAAAATATTTTCAATGTACATTGTGGTATTATAAGAACGTCTCCAGAGCTCGAAATGTACCTGGTTTGGTGGTAATGAGACTTATAGGTGCCTTTTTGGATGAAAGAAAGCATTTATGCATCGATATATGCTAGACTGGAGTATTATTAGCTGTGAGTCTGTCACATAGGAAAAGCCCTCTGATTAGCGTGTCCAAGAAGAACAGGGAAGGAATCCTCAAACCAGTCATCCGATAGAAGGTTGAGAGAGACATTCAGAGGTCTACGAAAACTACTAGTTATTTGGATGCCTACCTAGTTGGACGCTTCTATGACCCATCCTCAGTGATAGTGCGGACACCAGCACAATGTCCATTTATTTCTCTGTCGCTCTGTCGTCGTTCATGGCAGTAGTCTGCTTTGAATATGGTGACGTTTCCGAGGCCCATTCCATAGTCCTGAAATCGTTCCTATTTGATAATGCGGAACGAAAATGGGTGACATTAGCCACGAACAGGTCAGCCCATCGTTTCTATGTGCTCGTACAAGAGGACGCTTGCATTCTGTTACACACTACTCTACTGTTTTTCTTTTTTCTTTTCCTCTATGCGTCATCTGTTTTTTTTTATAGTATTTGACTGTCTTTTCTATGCTTTGCTATTAGTATTTGACTGTCTTTTCTATGCTTTGCTATTAATTTATATTCTCTTCAATCGCAAAGATGAGATAGGTTTCGCAGATCTCAGCTCCGCATTCCATCTCGATAATGTTAGTGTCGATTAAATTTTGGAGGATATCGTTCAAGCGCTGTGTGAGTGGTGCGCAGAGTTCTTAATATGTCTGAAGGATCAGTCTACTTCTTTGTTGCATAACAGAGCGCTGATAGGGGTGCTGAGTTGAAAAGGTGAGTGCGGACTTCTGGGTCCGCTAGCTGTTCGGTTCGGTGGCTTCTCCGTGAGGCCCTAGTGCGGTTATGATGCTGTTTCTATCTAACTCCTTTCTTCATGTTGATCTCCTTTTCCATTGATCGGCTCTCCTGAATATACTAAGTGGCCTCTAAAATCAAAGAACCTTCGAGTTCGAATTTTTTTTTCGCCTCAAAACAAAGGTTTAGCGGAAATTTCCCATCAATATGTATGTCTACGTCGTCCAATAAAACGACATCATTATCCACTGTCCTGCGGCAGTAAACAGCTTTAGCGATGTGGTGTCGCCTTTTTCCAGCCACTTTTCCTATGCGTATGGTAAGGGCCCGATGAAGAAGCTGTTTCTATGCTGCACTTCCGATAACGGTTAGCTAGTGTTCGTACATAGGATGAGATCACTCTTTGGTCGTTGAGCGCCGATAGGATTGAATTCGTTTCGACAACACGCTGTCAAACACTTTTTCGTAGTAGATAAAAGTTAGGAGAAGAAGCAAATGGTACTCTGGCATGCTTCTATGATCCGTGATACGGTTTGAATGTGGTACGTGCAACAGAATCCTTGCCGGAATCCTGCTTGCTCAACCAGTTGTGCCTCATCAAAAGTACTTCTTATGCGCGAAGGGACAAGCTTGGTGCAGAACATTCCCGCTATCAATTCCATATCATGGCAGGTCGTGGTGATAGCCCTGTCATCGTTCATCGGGGGGATAGTGGAACATTACGGCTGATACCGACTACACTTCTTCGGAATGAAAAAGTTTTTAGTTGCTTTCAGTAACTTTTTCTGCCTATGCCGATGTAAATCCTTTTGGAAAAATGCTCTACAGCTAGTATTTATTATTAACCGCATTAGGTGTGTTCCACTAGGATCGAGCTTCAGTTTCCTTTCTTCGAGTAACTCCTTAGTAGTATTGGAGGTGTCATCTGATCATCCTGTTTGTAGAACTAAGAACAGTTCTACACAACTTCTAAGTTCTTCGACAAACAGGTTGTGGTCTTCGGTCGGGTCTTCCTTTATCTACTATTCTTATTAGGAGAGGATTTTAGTGAGCATATCCTCGTCGTATGGTGCAGTGGTCGGAGGCGCCCAGCAACACACATGTGCGATCGATCCCCGCACCCCTGGTCCACCAAGCCTTCCATCCTTCCGGAGTCGGCAAATTGGCACGAGACTTGTCTCGGAGGATAGCAACATTGGCTCGATACTTCGGTAGGGCTCCGCAACTCATTATAAAAGCCAGATATGCATTCAGTCACCTCCAAACGATGCTTAATGAAGTCGAATTCATGGCGCATCTCTCAGGGATTGATCAACGCCGAGAGATCTATCTCTTATCATTTATTCTCGTCGTACACGATTTGTGGTGTTTTTCTTATACGATGACGAAAGTTGTTGTTGGGATTATTGTTGGATCGAATTTTCGCATGGTAGTCGGATCCAGAAGAGAGTGATGGCAACATAAAGTTGTCAAGTCGACACCCTCTTTTGTCGAGGACAATGTGGTAGATCTCCGCGCGAGTCGAGTCGTAGTATGACTCCCATATCCATCGGCAATTTATTACCTTCTCGAAATATAAAAAAAAAAATCAATTCCTATGGAAGAGAGCTGCTGCGAACAAGAGTCCCACAAGACGGTTTCCGTTCTTATTTCGTTTTTCTTTTCCGAATTTCGGTGTGCTGTATTCATTTTCGTTGGGCGTTACTAATTTGTTATTAAAGTTTCCAAAAACGACTTTATGGGACTTTCCATTCATGGTCACTTCCTTCAGCTTGCTTAGAACGCGTCCATTTAATTCTCATTGTCTTTGTCCGTTGGTGAGCAACGGTCGTAGCAACCCCTTTGTTGCCCTACTTCTGCGAAAAGTAGACAGTCTGTCGCAGCAGTCTTAAAGGCAAACGGGCACGTCAAAATACTTGTTGTTTCTTTGTAAATTGTAAAAAGTAGAAGGCGTATCATCAGACAGTCCTGGGTACCATATCTCTCCCTAGGCAAACAATCGTTCTAATGCAAAAGGTGCAGCAAATTGTGGTCCGCTATGCGTCTTCCTTGTTTCTGCCACTTATGAACCAGATTGAAACAAAAGCGCGTGGTAACGTTTGGTGTGTTTCTTCTCAACGGAAGCAGTAAAGCGAAAAGGACAGTTTCCTAAAGATAATGAGCAGGTTCCTGAGCCAGGATGGGAGATATATCGTCGTGAATGAGCAGATTTGATATTGCGAAAGCAGAACACTGGAACGGTGCCATCAGTAGATGTTACTGTTTCTATCAAATGTTGTTGTCTTAATTTTCAAGCATTTCCCATTAATACAGAACATCTGCTTCTCATATTCAGATACGGTAGAGGTTATACGAACTTATTTCTCATTGTATTCAGCCAAATATTATATTCAATGTGTGTTTGAAATAACATCGAGATTACATATAATTAATAACGTGATGATAAAAGGGCAAAAGGATAAGGCTGTCGGCGTTGGTCAATCCTTGATTGATGCACCGTGCATTCGACTTCATTAAGCATCGTCAGAGGTGATTGAATGCATATCTCCCCATACATTAATTCGCGGTGGCCTACCAACATATCGACCCAGTGCTGCTATCCTCTCAGACAAGGCTGGTACTAATTTTACAACCCGGGAGTGACGGAGGGCTTGATGTACCTAGGGCGCAGGGGATCGATCCCATGTGTGTTGCAGGGCGCCTTCGACGACGCGCTACACGCGCCCCATTAACCCTTCACACATAACTAATTAGAGCTGTTTCAAAGTAGAGTAATAGGGATAAACGATTATTTGACTAACTAAAATAAACCGTGCTGACATATTCCTGTTCTCTTTGAGGAATGTGATTTCCTTCAAAAATCACTTTGAGAAATGACGGTGTGGTGAACTCCTGGTTATCAAGGTGGCCACTAAATTAGACAGCATCTCTTTGTTCGGAGATAAATTCCAACAGGTTCGCTCATCCTTGAGATATTGAAAGCTTTATTGACGCATAGACTGTGCGGTTATTCTTACACTGTGCTTTAGAGGTAAATACAAAACTACTGCCTTAGTACGATACATCTAGAATAAAATTTGATGTAGTGAAAAAACGGAATTTTAGTGTAGGTTTCATTCTCATGGTAATAACTGGTAAAACTCTTCTTCCTTTCTAATAAGTGAAATTACTACGCTGTTGAAACCTGAATACTGACAATATGACACATATTTAAATGAGGAATCAAAAAAGCTCCAAACTCATGGCTCGTGTGGCGCAGCGGTCGGAGATGCCCTGCAACACACATGTGGGATCGATCCCCGCGTCCCTGGCCCACCAAGCCTTCTATCCCTCCGGAGTCGGCAAATTGGTACCATACTTGTCTGCGAGGATAGCAGCGCTGGCACGATACATCGGTAGGCCACCACGAATCATTTTAAGGGCCAGATGTGCATTCATTAACCTCCAAACTATTCTTCATGAAGTCGAGAGCGTGGCGCATCTCTCAGGGATCGGTCATCGCCGAGAGCTTTATCCTTTATCCTTTTATGTGGTCAATCGCTCCTCGTCAGGGCAAGGAAATAGCACCTGAAGTGCCACCTGGTAAATGGTAAAGATAAATCACATCATGCATTCCAATAAATCCCACTACTTCAAGGTAATGGTTCCCTTTCACCTTTTAATTTCAAATAATGCCTTTAAATGTTTGGTAAGTATGGTTACTATTCACTGAAACAGTCAATACAAAACGACATGAACTGATCTAAAATTCCTATGGATCTAAAATTACAATAGATCTGAGGAACCACCCAAAGTGCTGGTTTATGATGAGCACAGGATTCCAACTCTTTGAAATCTCATCACAACACGAGTTCTATGCAGATATCCATGCATTGTTGTTCATTGTCGTATTTGTTAGGACGATTTCTGTCCACTCACATTTTTATCGTGGAGACTTCGTTCTGCTGCCACCCAGTTCCTTATATTCGTATATCTTAATTTTGGTTTTTCTATTTTTATTTCTGGGCTTTGTTTGGGGCTGTACACAACAGAAGAAGCACCGTCCGTCTCCAGATTATGACGCCTTTTTCAACCAGATTTCTATTTGGATATCTCTATTGTAGCGCTAGCTGAATAATCAACATTGTCTCTTAATCTCATCGCTTTCTATCTACTGCCTAATCTTTTTTAATGGCAAGGTACTCTATGAAAAAACAACCGTAATGACTGGGTTCAGTGCCGATTTGTACTTCCCAAATCAGTTCCGTTGGCAGGTAATTGCTGATAACACCTATAGGTGAATAAGATGGATGAGAGAAAGGCGAAGTGAAGGACTCGCACGGTGTAGTGGTGAACGCGTTAGCTCCCGGAAAGGGTAATAGGGCGTTCGTTCTTCACCGCAAACATCTGCGCACCGGACATTTGCAAATATCTCAGCATCACTGGAGTTGTGGTCTTGATACTTCAGTGGTTTTTTTGTAGGAGAAAGAAATAACATATTACGAAGTTAAAATCATATGTCTTTTTTTCATTGCGTATTGTTCTGAACCAGCATAGAACGTTTGGTTTCAGAATTTCCTAGTCCCGAATTCAGAAGAGCTCGTGCTGAAGACTTTGGAACATCTACAGTTTTTCTAATAATTGCATGGAGAATTGCGCTGGTCTACTATTATTCAACGACGTTCTGTTGAGGATGACACCCTCGAGCTGCAGCTGAACACAGGCGTAAATCGAACGTCCTGTTTTGATGATTTCTGTAAGGAAACGAAGTGAATTAAAAAATTGCTAGGATTCGCGTAATAGTGAGAAGACAGGTTGTATGAAATGTTAATTGAGTAATAATGTTTGGGAATCGGACCAGTGGTCAGTGTGCAAATTAGAAGGAATAAGTGATAAATATGTTGTCATTTCAATAAGCAGTGGTTGGCAAATCTGATTTCAAATTCAACCGTGATGTATTTGTAGAAGAGATCGTCGCGATGGTGTAGTTGTTATGTATCGTGTGGCTTTCTGGTTGGTAAAAGAGGGCTAAGGAAACAGCATTTCAAGTTACTAAATCCAACAATCGCATTTCTGGCACCAGTTCACATCAGTAAAAGTGAACGAACGACATGAAAGCATCTGATGGCAGCGCTGCAGAGACCAGGCAAGCGTTGGCATTGTGCGTTGAGTTTAGCATCAGCAGTAGGTCGACACCTCGGTACAGAGATAGGTTTGTAGTGAGTTGTTCTCATCATGAAAACACTGATAGGACAATATGTTTTTCCTAATTAATTTGCTAGCGTCTTTCCAAGAATAGTACCCGTAGTAGCAATAATTCCTAAAAAAGTGCCGTCGCTGTTCACCGCAAGACACCTGGTCAGGAGACAATCGAAGTGTGATTAAAAAGTGCCGAACAAACGATGCTACACATTTGACACATCAAATTTTTAAGGCACAGGAGGCGTTTTGTTGAGCTCCTAGAGGTAAAACCGTCTGCATAGCGAGAACGAAAAAACATCTGAAAACGTCGTGCCCCTTGATGGAAGGGAAAATTCCAAAGTTTTCATGGCATCGGTTTCTTCTAATGTATCGCTTTTTTTGAAAAGGAATCTTGCTTTCTGTTGTCAGCAACGCTCTTCTCCATATCCACAATCGCCGTGTTGTTACTCCATATTAGTTTTATGACCAAATTGCACCAACAACTTTCAATAGGTTCCCTGCGAAAACTGGGCGCAAAATTCACGTTCCGTAAAAAAATGGTCTACAATTGACCTCATTCTTGTTGTTGCCTTCACAATTCGCCTTCATTCTCAGACATCCCATCACCCGTTCATAATTATCATCTGAAATCGATCTCCATGACTGGTGTCTATTTATCCCGCAGTCGTTTCTTCACACACATTCCTTGCCAAATATGTAAGAATTGGGAGAGCATCAACACGAATCAATGGTGTCTTAAAGCGTTTCGTTGTGTCCAATCCGAGGCGAACACGAGAGGTGGATGGTCATCAGCCTCATTTCTATCCAAACCATCGATATGACCTGCCTTTAAAATACGATATCATCTGTACCACTGTCGTCCCGTTAATTGTCGTGTGACTTGAGCGGGCGCCAGTAAATTCTCCGTTTTCCCCTGTCGTGTGCAAGAGTATCCCGGTGGATTCTGCTCTCTCTTGGGACTCTGTGAGCGTCCAATATTTTTGCTAGAGTTTTCGCTCTGACCACAGGTTCTGTAGTTTTTTTGCGCGTTTGACATCTCCAGTAATTAAGTCGCTAACGGCTCCTGTCGATCTGTTGTCCTTCACACGCATCATGTTTTCGCCCAATCAGATTCCCGTCATTTTGTAGTGCACACTGACTTTCATGATGCCTCATTGTTGACCTTGGTTGGAACTTAATAATTGTTCTCCCATTTACATGATTCAGGATACTGCCAGCATTGCCCTCCTGCATGTTCGATAACGCTAATGATGTTTAATTTTGCTTACCCAGCTACCAGGTTTCTGACGCTTACGTTAAGATTGGAAGAATTATAAAACGGGGAGATTTCGGAATTTGGGAGCGGAAATGTCCTTGAGTGAACAAAAGATTTAAACACAACAATCTTATGGGTGGTCCTTGGTGAGAAGCTTATTTTTGATTAGAAAGTGAAAACTAGTGTTTCTCGACCTTCCTTAGGTTTCTAATGAACTTTTAGATATCGTTCAATCCATCTTTATCAGGTTAACCGAAGATGTTGATGTCGACTAGCTTATAATTGTTTGTACTTTTTTTAAAACTTCAAACAACATCGCAGCGTAAAACGTTGATGTGGTCCTGGTGTAATAGTAGGTCGTGGGAAATAACCTATGTTCGAGCGTTGTCTTAATTCATTTAGCTCTATTTCCTGTTCTTTTCGACTGACTGTCTACCGCAAGCTCTACTGGGTATCTACTGAGATCGGTTTTACTCTATGGTAGCTTTCTGTGCTCTTAGGAGGTCTTTTTTGGAGAATGTCTTTTCTCACTTCTTGAGTAGATAGTCGTAAACGTTGGAAGAGTCGATTTTCAAGGAAAGTCCGCACAAAAAGGTCCACCTGAGCGCATCTCAGAGAAGGAGCTCGCTCCTGAATCCGCTTAAGCTTCGAGAATGGTACTGGTTGTTTTTCCTAGTTCCTTAACCTGATATCCATCGCCTAGGTACTTGCCATAAAAATCAACATATATGTTTTTTATATATGTCAAAACATAACCGAATATAGACAAAATCATTGTTCCTCATTACTGTTTATTACTACTATTATCAGACCATGTAGAATTCGAAGAAATAAAATCCACCATCTATCCCTCATGAATTGCTGGAGGCTTCGAAAACTCCCTTCTGCCCACGAACTATCTACGTGTTTCGTGCATTGCAGTATAAAGGTTGAGATGCTAGAAAACGGTGCAGTAGGCTCTTTTTTCAGTACACTATCGGTCTTTGATAGGAAGAAGGTGGATTTAAGGAACTACTGGGCGTACAGTGGCGGTAGAGAACGTCGTCATTGTTTCTTCTTCGTACCTGCCCTGAAATTCTATGTGCGAACGTGTCAGGTTTCCAGATGTGAAGCTTCGGTGCTTTAGATTAAGAATAAATTGTGTTATCTGAAAGCTCTTAGAATCCTCTTTTCCACTTCATTCCCACTGATTTCTTCTATTTCGCGTTTTCTAACAATAGTTTTCAAGACAAGAATTGTCGCAAATTTCGGTTATTGTATTTTTATGATGCCGAATTGCGTTAAAGAATCGCATCGATGAAATTAATAGAAGTATTCAGGCAATGAGAACGAGCAGACGTGCAGCTTTCAGACAATGTAGACGATGGGTAAAACACAAGCATTTCCATCTTAAGTAGCCAGAAATAACAAGATCTGAAGTTTCTGGCATAGAAAGCGAAAACAATCTCAGTGGACGAACATCATGATTCTGAATACAGATGCGACATTCGAGACTTGTCAGTGTTCCGGCAACGCCCGCACACGTGACAACCGACTCATTGAGTGCGAGCTGCTAGCAAGTCTTGAGTGGTCGTTGAAATTCATGCAGGTTTTACTGCAACCCACTGCATTCACTTCATCATGGTGTCACTGTTTATGTTTAAAATTTTCAGTGTTCCTTACAGCAAATGAAATCCTTGTGGCAGTGCATTTTCTCAGTGATGCTTAGCCATTGATTTGCGCTGTTGCGAAGCTCTGAAGTGAATTTCACAACTATTTTGTTGACGTAGAATTAGATAAAGGATTGCATTTGGGGCCCACAGATAGCTTCCGATTCTTCCAACAAAATCCTGGTGCAGAGAACAATGGAGAAAAACCATTTTGTTGTCGTTCTTCGTCTTCTGTGCAAATTTCCTTTTAGACCAAAGAACATATAGGTAGGTTAAAAGACCGACTTACTCTAAACCTCGGCATGGATAATTAATATACGTAATTCCTACGAACTTCTCTTCTTGAACTGATGCCAAGTCTTATCAGTTGTTTTTGTTGTCGTGATTCGATGGCTGACGTTTTGACTTCTTCACCTTCTTCAGACCAATTTGTATGTTGTGAGACCAACCGTGTGTTATCAACGTAGAATGACCATCTAACATGTAGACGTTACGGATTAGTTATATAAGGATCATCATAATAACACGTGTAAGCTATCTCATGTAGTTTTCCAAATTCACATATGAAGTTTCCTCGAATGCAGCGCAAAATAGTTTGTTTCTTCCTTCTTCATCATAAAGCTGTCATTGTCCAACCATGAGATTTTTCTGCCTTCAAAGGGTTGTTCCTTCAAGGACTGCACCGTATGTTCGGTATCGCTCTTCATATTTCTTGCACGCCTCTCTCACTGACAAATTCACCCATGGTTCTATGTTTCCTGATAAAAATTTCTTAAAATTCTTTTTCATGTCCATCATTGAGCTATAATTTGTCACTTTATACTAGCCAGTGCGGTAAGGCGACTTTTCGTGTGTTCATTGTTCACGTGATCATGGAAAGCAGTAGCTGCATGAAATTATCGCACCGATTTAGATACATAACATCTATTTGTAACGGTTTAAACCATTGGATAAAATGCTACTTATCTCGTTTGATTGTAGTGCTTCTGGACGGAAATGACAATCGACTTACATCCTAGAAACACAAATGGGTGATTTTGGAGTAGCTCATTTTCAAGAACAACTGGTAGCATTTTATCCACCGATGTTTCTACGGTGTTTTTTCTTTGCCATGTATTCGTTGAATACTCACTACTCAGGAATGTGGTCGTGCTATCGGCAGGTTTCCAGCCGTCATTGTGGTAGGCGTGGCCACATAAAGCGACGAGGTAGAGAAATTCAAAGATTTTTTTTCTATTGCCACAGATAAATATCCATGGAAGCTTCTTTCCATTGCGTCGCTGTTTAGCATTCGTCCAAAACGTCGCGATGGTGAAATAGTGGGAAACTGAAGTGTAGGTGGTTTCGAGGATCCTGTCTTGTTGCAATTGTCTAATTGCAGAAGCCTGCTGTAATGCACCACCTTTTTGGTGAGTTGATTCCTCTTAATGGTGCCCATCTCCACAAAATCAAAGTTTGATCTAATTCTCATAATCCACTTACTATGATTAAATGAGAACGAACGAAACAAGAACAAAAATAAATAAATTTTTGCGAAGTAAGTGTCCGGGACGGTTTCTTTTCGCCGTTTTTTTGAAAATGATTCATTTCAACATGTGGCGATTCTATCGGAAATCAATAGAAAAATTGATTAAGGTAGGTTCTCAGCTGTTCCGTGAAAGAGTTCTGGATTACAGCATAATTAGTAAGAATATCTACTTTTAGTCCGATGGCTGTCTTCTATATTTTAGTTGCATTATTTATACGATAACGTTGGTCCGAAACCAGTAGAGTGCTGCCGCTCAATCTTTGTAGGGCAGTGATACCTGTCCCAATGTTTGAACGAAGGGGTATGAGGCACGTTTAGTTCAATTACATTGGTAATATTTGCAAACACAATAAAAAACCACAGTAGCTTTATATGTCCGAAATAAGAAAGACGTTCCAATGCATATAGAGCATTGATTCTTTACGTGATTTACAATGATGCGTTATAACTACGGTCCATAAGTTATTCAGTCTTAATTAGATACTTAATTCAATCTTTTACCCTGATGGAATGAGCAAGTGCATTTGCAAGTGTTCGCAAATTCCTGTTTACGTCAAGATTTCATGTTCTGTTTTGAGCTTAACCGAGAAGAGACCACGAATCCAACAACGATTTTGGGTTCTCGGAGACCATTCATCATTTCTAAAATAAATTATACTGCTAATTAGTAAAGCGACGTTAATCGGTATTTTAAATTTCTTAACGACTGTCGTACCGATGGAAAAATATGGACTCGAACTACCAGAAGTGTGGGCAAAGGCTGGAAAAACATACAAAGTATTGACAACCAGCGATGAATTGGTTCAATTCGGTCTCTTGTTGAGTGGCGAGGATGTCTCTGGTGATAACAAGCATACGCTGACAATAGCTTTTAGTAAAATTGTTGACGAACAGCACTGTTCAACTCGCGAACATGGTGAAGAAGATGAAGTTATTCCGGCATTAATTGTACGCTTTTCATTGTTAACGTAGCTGTTATATCATAAAACGTACGACCTATAATGAGAAGATAAACTCCGCCTAGATTTCTACGAGGAATTCGTTGCTTGTGAATCGAGCCCTTTAAGTAGAGTTGTTAGTAATAATTATGGGTTGTACTGCGAATACCTCATAACTCATGATTTTATTGTATCTCATGATTATCTCACTTTAGAGGTAGTAATGCTAAGTACTAGATCTTGTGCTGCATAGGTTTTTCTAAGTTATTTTTTCAGACTCTTGAAGTGCTCACGATCCTAGTTGCCACGTCATCACCATACGGCCCGTGGTGATCAGTGAAGTGAGAGTTTAATTACACTGAGAACAAGACTCCATCAGTGTTGTGGTAACTTCTGAAGTTGGTTTTCTTTCAACGAATCGTCCGATGAAAATCTCGACGTCATTCTTTACTTCTGTGAAGGTTTTATAAAGTTGACATCTCGACATATTTTGTGCTGTTGTTCATTGTTTCGGAAAAACCTGTCCAGTTTCCGCATTCACACTTCTTGCTGCTTTAAATGTTGTTGACGGTTTTAAGTTCTAGCATATTGCTCTCACCCCACAGAAGGAGACATAAATGGTAATCTAATAATTAGTTTTGACGGCAGGATATATTGCGAAATATAACTTCAACGAAGCTGAGACATTTGCAAACTCTGGACCGCAGGTGCCTATGGTGGAGAACGAAAGCGCTGTTACCCTTTCCAGGGGCTGATGCGTTCACCATCACACCATGCGGTTCCTTCGTTTCGCCTATCTCTCAGCTAGTTCTATCGATTCGTGCGATCAGCATTCACCGGTCCATAGAAGTAGCTGAGAGACAGGCGAAACGAGGGACCCGCATGGTGTGGTGGTGAACGCGTTACTCCTCGGAAAGGACAATATCGCGTTCGTTCCCCACCACGGGCACCTGCGGTTCAGAGTTTTGCAAATATCTCAGCTTCGTTGAAGTTATATTTCCTAATAATTAGTGCTTCATTGCCATTTTCAGTATGCTTGCACGAATCTTCATCATTTTAAAAACTGTAGTTCATGCGGTTTGCCCAGATTTTTACATCGAAATTGAACAAAGCTTTGTGTAACTTGTGTAACAAACGTAGACTCAGTTGGTTCAGATTTCAAGAAATGCCGAGAGAATCAGTTTTTAGTGGATGTTCACGTGCAAGTTGCCGCTGCATCACATGCACTTGGGTGTTGCGAATTGTTTTCTGTCATGTTGTTTTAGCGAAAAGTCCACAGATGACTAGAGAAGGAGATGGAATATCATTTCGAATCGCACCGGAGAGTTAAACTTTTCTGCACTCTGGCAGAAAGATAGGATAAGCTACTTTTTAGCACAACCAGCACAGAGTCCTTCAAGTGTACTAACAAAAGACGTATTCCTCTAAACCAGCAGTATTCCGATATGGAATCTTTGGGCAAAAAGTTGAATTGTTCTAACTTTGGCCTTTGAAATTGGAGAAAATTTTTGAAAGAGCTACGGATCTTCTGAGAACTATCTCTCGTTACTGTTATTAACGTATGCATGCTTCATTGCCGCGGCATTCAGGGAAATCGACGCGTCATGGAGGACTAAGTACAACTGTTGTCAACCTTTTCGTTACCTGAAAAGGCTTCTGAACGATAAAATCAGTAAAAGAGGAAATTTTATAGGATTAAGAAAATCAGGACATTGTTGTAGCAGGATAAAAAATGGCACTGATGGAAAGATGCCCTTTTTGATTGAAGTACCATGCTCAACCATGAAAAGCTACAAAGCTTTCGTCTTGCTGGAGCTGCTGCGATATTCTCAGAAGTATCGGTAGATCGGATACCCAATGTGCTTAGCTACTAAAATAAAAAATGGTTGTGAGAAAATCGTAAGGATAAGCAGCTCATATGAAATTTGATGCAATGAAAAGCGAAGAAAGCGACGTAGTTTTTCTAATATTGAAAATATCCTCTGACATGTAGCTAGGAGGTCTAGTTGACCCAGTGAGGAACTGGAAAGTAGAATCGTACGGAAAGGGTAGAACAACATTAGCCGCATGTGAGCCTTTACAGTAAAGGAAATCATCGACTAGATGAGGGATACAAAACGCTGCCCTCATCTATTCGACTCCGTGTCCTTCTGAGTATTTCCTTAGGAGCTTAAAAATGTGTTGATATCTCAACTGCAAGGAAAAAGACACGGTTTCTAAAATATCGTCTGCACACAATATTGAGCCGCACTTCACAGTACACATTATGCTCGGTACTCCTTCGAACACTGAGAAGGTGGAGATTCTAAGCGAAACATGGATGGGTTTAAGTGATGAGTTGATGGCGATAAACAGGAGCGGTGCACAAACCCACCGAAAACATTCGGATTGTGCTGACGCCCAGATAGTTCATGAAAGCGGATCGTCCAATTATTTCGACATGTTAAGAATTGTACTCGCACATATAATCAGTTAAGTCTTTTCCCTGTTGTTGCTTGCCGTCCTTTTCCAACCTGCTTTTCGCTTTTTTCTGTATTTTTACGTTCTACTCAATTGTTTCTCCAACTATATTTTTCATAAATACTTTTCCTTTTTTTATATCTTCTTCCCTTGGAACGGTGAATATGACGGAGCATTACACGTGAGATCGTCCGTTGTCGAAAATTCTTGGCTGCCGTCACATATTTAATACTTGGATGCTTGGATGGCCCGTCTTCACTGGTTGTGCGGGCTTGTGCATAATTTCTATTCTCCGGAGAGTTGCTGCTTGGGCCATTATGGTTCCCTGGAGTGCTTACGTCAGCCAGGCCAAAGTCTGCCCCAGGTCTTCATCACCACAAGCAGTCGCCGGCCTCTGTGGATCAGAGGTAGATTTGCCACCATGCGACTAGTTTCATACCAGGACGGTGACGATTCCTGGCATTGGTTGACTCTTAGCTGTGCTTCCTGGTGGAAACGTCGGACTCCTTCTCAGCGTGGGAGACTCTGCCGGGTAGACGAATCTCTCCGCTGTACATCGCAACCTGACACTTAGGAACACCTCCCAGCCACGATGAGGCGCTAAACCGTTGGGAGGTACATATTTAATAGGAAGGAAAAAAAGATGTTTTGCAACGTGTTTATAGCCTACAATAGAAAGTTGGCGTCCTCGAAACAAACTCGTAGAACGGCTTTTCGTTGCGGATCACACCTTTCTAATGACCATAGAAACCACCTGATTAGCTCCAACACAGCAGTGCAGGCTGACGAATAGTATTTCATGGTCCTCATCTGTTTTCGCCACGAAATTTGAGAACGAAGGACGACTAGAAGAGTTGATTAGACCACATATGTGTCTATCAGAAAGGTTGTACGATTTTCACTGGTGGTATGAAGCTGAGCATTTCCTTTTGAACAGGTTGAGTTGACTGAAAAAGTGGAAATCGGTTAGCTACAGAAGAGACAAGCACATGTGATGAGGGACAGCTTATGAGCTTAACTCATTCATCTAACGCAGGTTCAGTAGTGCAGCGTATGGTTAAGTGTACTTCTTCAAGAAAACTGGCCCTTTCTTTTACAAGCTTTGAAAGGAAGCTACATAGCAAGGTTTATTTAACGATTTGACGGCAACATTTTCCGCCGCAGTTCTTTTATCAGGATTTAGAAAGTTACTGTCAATGAGTTTAGCCGAAAACCACTCTGTTTGGTACAATCACTACTCTGAAGATTACCACTTCACAGTGTGGCTGAGACTGAAAATGTTGTTGCGAAGGTGAGCTACAGAGTAGACTCGCTGTCCAATATTTAATCCGTGTGAACCATTTTGTTTCTCGAACCTTTCGCCTTTCGAACGTTTTCCAATTAGCCAACGACTGTACACTGGTCAAATTGACCTCTGCAGCCTGCCGATTTGCCCTTGTAGAGTCTGCTTATTATATTAGGTTGAAAAGTGTCTTGAACTGAAAATCAACTTCTTGTTCGTTATCTTATCTTTGTGAATTCCTTATATCCTAGTATAACCTAATCGCTTGTACTCTTAAGGTTCAATCATATCGTTATTATTGTATTATTATTGATATCAACGGTTTAATTACCAAAGTTCGAGATTTGCGCTCTGAAGACAACACTCACAATGCTCAAATGGCATCGGAAGACCAGATACAAGTTCATTCAAGCGGACACCTCAACACCGTATGGCACTACATTCGAAGCAGCAATCCACCCTACACATCCCCGATTAAGATGTTTTTGACTGTCAATTACAGCCTCTCAAACGTTATATTGAAGAGTAAATACCTATATATTATAGAACCATCAAACAGTGGACATCATTACCCAGATTCACCTTCGAGAGCCAAGCAGAAACAGTAAGGAGTAATCAGTAGTTTCCATACTATCTGTCATTTAATTCCACTGATTATTCGACTACTGGACTACTCCAAAATAATGAGTACCTGGGGTGGTAACCATCTGAGGAGAAGATTTTGTGGTCGAAGTTAATAACCTCGCTTAGGAGTGGAAAACACCAGCGCGCGAAACTCTCGAAGCTATGTAGATAATGGTAATATTAACGTTTTTATTCACTAGCTACTCTTTTTTAATGGCAGAATATGTTGCGAAATATAACTTCTATAATGCTAAGATATTTGCAAAACTCTTGACCGCAAGTGCCTGTCTGGAGGATCCTTTCCGAGAGCTAACGCGTTCATCACCACACCATGCGGTCCTTCGTTTCGCCTGTCTCTCAGCTAGTTATATCGATCGCTGCCATTAGCAATCACCCGTCTGCGAGAATGGTCTGGAGAGCCCAAATCGGCAATGAACCCAGCTAAGCTGAGGCTGTGGTTATAATTACAATTTTAACCTGTTTATCTACAGTCTACTCTTTTTACTGGCAGGCTATGTTGCGAAATATAACTTCTGTGATGGTGTGATAATTGCAAAACTCCGGACCGCAGGTGTCTGTGGTGGAGATCGAACGCGCTGTTACCCTTTCCAGGGGCTAATGCGTTCACCATTACACCATGCGGTTCCTTCTGTTTCGCCTGTCTCTCAGCTAGTTCTATCAATTCGCCTGATCAGCAATCACCGGTCCATAGAACTAGCTGAGAGACATACGAAACGACGGACTCGCATGGGTGTGGTGGTGAACGTGCTAGGCTCAGGAAAGGGTCCCCCCCCCCAGACAGACACCTGTTGTCCGGAGTTTTGCAAATATCAAAGCATCATTGTTAACCATATGACCCGTATGAACCGCATTTGTCGAGGATTTTGCCCTTCGGACGTTTTTCAACTGGCCAACGATTGTACATTGGTTTAACTGACTCCTTCTACAACCCGTCAATTTGCTCTTATGAAGAAGGATAAAACTTTCGCGTTGATCAATCCCTGAGGGGTGCGCCATGCATTCGACTTCATTAAGTATCGTTGGAGGTGATTGAATGCATATCGGGCCTTTACAATGACTCACGGTGGCCTACCGATGCATCGACCCAGTGCTGCTATCCTCCCAGGCAAGTCTGGCACCAATTTGCCGACCCCGGAGGGATGGAAGGCTTGGTGAGCCATGGGCGCGGGGATCGATTCCACGTGTGTGTCGCAGTTGCGCCTCCAACCACTGCTCCACATGCCCCCCTGTCTGGTACATGTTCAGGAATGAACAGCAATGAACACGAACTTATTTGCTCCTATAGAGTCTGCTTATTTTATTAGATTGAGACCTGTCTTGAACTGTTGATGGGTGTCATTCATCATCATTAATACTCTTATATCTCGTATGAAACCTTCCCAACCACTGAAGTTTCAGTTTAGAAGCAGTTCTTAAGCCGAAATGTTTCTCTATGTAGTCACTCTTTTTATTCACTGCTTATTCATTTTCAATGGCAAGGTACTACGTGAAATATAACCCTAACGACTAGGTTCAATGCCGATTTTCGCTCCACAAATCAGTCTCGATGGCAGGTAATTGCTGATAGCACCTATGAGTCCATAACATGGCCGAGGGAAATGCAAAACGAAAGATCGCGTGGTATGGTGGTGAACACGTTAGCCACCGGAAAGGGTAATAGCGTTTTTCGTTCCCCACCGCAGATACCAGCGGTCCAGAGTTTTGCAAATATCTCTGCATAATTATGGTTATGTTTCACTATGTCTCTATATCTCAACTACTTGCACGCTATGTTAAAATGTAACTCGTGAACCAAAACGAATGGAGTTTACTTTACCGGTGAACAACGTTTAACATACACCTTGTATAAAAACACATTGCCCAGTGAGGTTACTTCACTCGAATCGTGTCCATCCCCAGAACCTTCGAATTGGTGTGACTAGAAAGATCCATAGTGGAAGGACAAGAGGCAGTGGGGAATCGTCTTGGCTTGTCGGGACCAGAAGACGGCGGAGGAGAGAAAACGCCAGCCAAAAGAAAACAGCAAAAATATAGTGCGAGCTGAACAAACAAGAGAGATATTAGTCATGAGATTTTTACTAAATAAAACAAAGAATACAATAAGCAAAACTGCACGCACCTTGCAGGCCAAGCATCAATTCCATTCGACTTGAAAACACCTGGCAAGAATTCTGAACGACCTTAGAAGCAGGTGCTAGCAATTTTCTTTTTTGAGGGGTTAATATTAAATGAATGCTTCGTTTACATTATACCGCCTTCCCTCCTGGCCTTGTGCGCAGACACCACAGACCAAGAGGAAAAACGACATAAGAAGATAAACGGAATCTCTTAGCTGGGCGATTGCTATGCTTTTGCCTCAGCGAATAGGCTGCACATTCCTCACGACTTCCCTTGCTCGAGCGTGAAGCAGAGGATAATTGAATAAGCTGGAAAAGCAGTCGTGGAATGGACACGATGCATGGGTCCGCGACTGAGTAGCAACGCACCCGCATCGTTTGAGGAGTGGGCGCGGCGTGCGCACTGTACGGACATGGACGGTGCTGGAATGGCACTCAGTCGATGCACTGAGTGATCGAGGAGTGCCTAAGGGGTGCCTGCGGACGGGTAGAGACGCAGAGATATCCTAGGCGCCCTGGCCAATCAGTAGCTACCATGGCACCACAGGAACACAAACGGCATGATCAAATCGATCGATTCGCATGCGTACAGGCGGCTGCGTCTTGTTAGGCAGCACACAATCAATGTCGACGGTTTACGGCAGTACGTGGTGGACGAGAACATTCGAAACTGCCCACGCCTGAGTATACGGATTTCGTCACCTCTTCTACCCAGGTTGAAACACTTGATGTCGTTGAGGAGATTTCACTTCGAGGATAAAATCTGTTAATAAGTCTTTTTATTAAAAAAGCCATGTTCCTTAGTCACCTGGTGCTATTGAATATCGTATTTCTAGACGCAGAACGTCCCTTCTCAATCGATATTCACCTCGCAGTGACGAATTGGTGTGTCTGGGTGTCCATGTGTGATGTTTAGCATGTATTCAACCCCATTAGGGTCACTGAAACTGAGGAGTTCCAAATTTCGCACTCGGCTTTCCTACAAACGATGTTTCTGATACTGCGGACAAGCCCGAAGTAAAGTTAACATTTTGGAAAAGCTAGTTGTTAGGCAAACACTGCAACGTTCCCTCGTTGTTTCCAAGTTCTGAGTTCACCGATTGCTCCTGTTATCGAGACACCAGCATCACCTCAAACGTTTCAAATGATCGCGCGAGACATTTGTGAAAACAGTTGGGGCATGCTGTGTTTATTTCAAATAAACCTTTGCTAAATATTGGTGAAAACAGGAAAGAGCAGCCAAAACTGGGACGCTAATTCTGTGATTAGGCATAAGCGACATTTCTCTAGTCCAGCAATCATATACTCGAGACACACCGAAATCTATTTATTGCTACACGTCAGTGTATTATCACAAGCGAGGATGTTCTGCTCAGCAAAACTTTCGGTGAACGATGGAGAGTCCACACTCATTGTACTCCTCCTTTGTGATTCACATTTCCTGGAAGCTTCACAAGGAGGCTAGGACAGATCCACCTATCCAGACCGAATATTTAAGCTCAGGAACTTCAACGATCATGATTTTCATCGACCTGGAAAAGAAGTCTGCATAGATCTATGCAGATAAAGTGATTAATGAGTGACTCATCCCTAGGAACAAACCACAGAACTAGGAACTAGAGCAGTCAATTCTTTGTCCATGCGCTCTACAAGGCCGGGAAACAAGGTGTTTCCTCCTATCAAGATCGTGTTGGCCCACAGATCTTCTCGAATGTCGACACTTCACTTCATAATCGAGTTGAACAGGATCTGGTGGACTCCAGCCGCTTCCCAACCCGAGCATTGATGGCTAAAAAATCGTCCTTCTTTTCAAAGGAATGAAAGAAGCACATTCCAAGGTACACACCTGGAAGAGAACTTCAGTTGGAAGCGGAAACGCTCGGCTCTAATGAAGATTAATTTACCGTCAGGGAGCTCAAACGTCATGTGGATAGAGGACGGCGAGGCAGAACAGCAGGGCTTGGATAGCTGGGGCCATACTGGGCGTATTGAAAGTCGCTTCCAGGCATACTACTGGACTAGTTCTGAACTCCGGAGACGGAGCTACTCACATTGTTCCTATATATGAAGTGTAGTCTCGCTGATAATTTGCTCGATCACCTGGCTAGCTGACTGGATAACTTGTTCCAGGGATGCGCTATAGCACATGGAATCTTTCGCCTTAACCTTGCGGGTAGTCAACTAACTGACTACATGATGAGGATTCTGACCGAACGAGGCCACTGATCCACCACCACTGCAGAGCGTAAAATTGTTCGTGAACTTGAAGAAAAGTTGTGTTACACCGCTCTAGATTTTGAAAGAAAATATCAAGGAGGATTGAGCAGTGCCTCGGTTAGAAGCACGCGGCGCTCTTCAGGAGTGACACGAAGCTCATTGTAAAAACACGTGGTGCCAGATCTTCTCCATGTCATCCGAATTCGTCACGATACCTTGATCTATGGGACAACTTAAAGTAAGCAATCCTAGAGATAAGAAAGTTAAGAAAAAAGTGCTGCACAGACGACTGAAACGCGAATACATAGGAATCGTCAACGCAAGCTCTTTTGGCCTGAGCCCCCATCTCCTACATAAGTTTCCTTTCGTACCAATCCAACCATGAGCTTGTGTTGACGAGGCCGTCCGACGATTGATGGAAGCACAGAACGTGGATCCTCCTCTCAAGAAAAACCTGCCTAAAAGTGATCACTTTTTTTAAAATCCTAACTAGAAGGTCTTAACAAGCACTAACAGCTTTTATCAAAACATATTTGATAAGAGACCTTCAACTTTCAGGGGTTTCCAATAGGTCTGGTGCTGAAAGGTAGACAGGTAGAATTGCCCTACTATAAACGCCAGACTTGCTAAACCAAGTGCTTGTCGACTCGATCTCTTTTAAGAAGTCAAGAGTGTATCGCTGTGCAATAATCAAATGACGATCTTTGTTTTATCTTCTATCTGAATAAGCATACCCACTTCTGATCGGCAAAATGCGCTTGACTTGTAGGGTCTTCACACACAACCTGTCCTCAGGTAGGGTTTAATAGCATAGCCAGTAAGAATGTTAGAGAGTTGGACATACTATGAGAAAAATCTGAAAAAGACACGTCTAGACTTATTGTATTCAAGTCGTCGCTTGAGTAAACGTGTTTGGAGGACGATTCTTTCTGCATCACATTCATGGTTGATATACCATAAGATAAGAGCATAAGATTCCTAAAAGAAATAGTGCGAAAAATGTTCCCCTTACAATTTTTGGTCACAGGAGCTTTAACGAGTAGAAACAATGAGAGAAGCTGTGTCACAGTAGCACCAGAGGAGATTCGAAGTGTTATCAGAATATGGTTGAAGAAAGCCGCTAAACAGTGCGAATATTTATTATCACAGTTCCAACATCTCGGCCACCATTTACATTTAGTAGACGTTCAACTAACTACCACTGTAGAAGTGTTCGAGAAAGAAATGTTAGCAAAACGAATAGCAAATCCACGTTCACTTTACACATTCCGGGAATCGTTGCCGACGAACAGAGCACCAATATCGTCGTAGCACATTATGGTCAAGAAGTCTGCTGTCGGCTAATGACCTTATTGCATGTTGGTCTCTCCCTTTGCTTATATAGGCTCACGTCACCGCTAACACGCTGTACCAACGCTTTTGAACGCTTTCATTGACTACCGCTGTGTGTAATCACTTCGCCTATTGACTACTGGTGTGCGGTATCTGGAATAAAATGTAAACTTGTTTTAAACATTCACGTCAGTAGCCAGTCATGGAGCATGCTTCGAATTCAAATTAATAAAAGAAACGCTACTTTCGGTGCACCACTACCTAGTTGTCGTACACAATCTACTTCTCGTCGCACGTCACATTTCCATCGAGAAAATCGTGGTTTTCCTGAGCAGAATAAGATCAGAGGACACTTCAAAACGGTGATTTTTTGATTACCCTTTAATTCGTGCGGCACCCACTTATCGAGTTTTTTTTTGTCTTTCCTATGCGATTCAATTGAATGGAAAGTTTTCCTGTGCTTACGACAAGCTGTTCTGCAAGGTCTCGAACACTACGCGTGTTTGCTTCCACATGTACCATGAATTCCTCGTAGTCAGGTCCATTGGAATATCAATGTTTTGAGCCGTCTCTGCTGCACTGCGACCGAGTTTGAACTCATAAAAGAAAATTTGAAAAAGAAAAAAAATTGAGAAAAAATTCGTTTTTGACGTCTAAAATTGCGAGGCACAAAATTGTTAAAAAAGAAATCAAATTTTGACAAAATATAAAAAAAATGCTTAGAAAAAGCATAAAATCGGGTTTCTAATGATGTTTAATATTGCAAAGTACAAAGGAGATTTTATTTATAAAAAAAATACATTAAAACGATAGATATTTTAACACGATCATTCATTTCTGAATAAACTAATAGATTGGGGAGAGGGAATTAACTCCGGACAACTGTGGTGCAGAGTTTCCGATCAAGGAGAGGAGGAACAGATTTTGAAGAACAGAGAAACGCACTCGAGTTAGGTGTTATGTTTGGTGGTTGCGCTTCATAAAACATCGTTTAGTAGATGGTAGCAGAGCATTTAACGTTATTGGATTATAAACCTATTTATCTGCTGGATGGCGAACAGCACCGGCGGGCTATGCAATGAAAAAATTGGACGCCAACTTTCATCTCTGTGAGCTGCTTCGTGGCTTCTCTGACACGAGCAGAAGAGAACCATTCTTATTACCGTTCTTCTGTGTAACTTCATCTCCTTGTTGTTCCTTACGTCTAGTGAATGGTCAACGTACAGTTAGTTTCTTGGCTTTCTTCGTTCAACTGTCTTGGCTCCTTCTTATTCATTTTGTTGAAGAATCATCCCGTCATATTTTCTTTAGTGTTAATCTTTTTTTGCTTGGTGCGCAATAGTTGGAGGCGACCTGCAATAAACATGGGATCTATCCCGCCGCCCAAGGCTCACTAAGCCTTCTAACCCTGCGGGGTCGGCAAATTGGTACTAGACTTGTATGGGAGGATAGCAGCACTGGCTCGATACATCAGTATGCCACCGCGAGTCGTTGTAAAGGCTAGATATGCATTTAGTCTCCTAAAATAAAGCTTAATGAAGCCGAATGCATGACGCATCCCTCAGGGGATTGATCAGCGCCGAGAGCTTTATCATTTATTTATCCTCTACGAAATTTTTGACGTCGTTGTGGGTCGATTTTGCGTATGTAAAGCGCAGAAAGGGTTTATTACAAGGTTTAGAATTTTACAGAACAGCATAGGAAGCGTAGAAAGTGGAAAGCCTGTTCTCTACGTCCCTCCTTGAACGTAGGCTGATGGCCGCCTGAACAAGCATGGTGATCTCCAGCAACTCGCCATACAACCCCCTTACACACGTCTACTCTGCACCTCGGCAAACTTCGAAAATTAAGGGGTTCCAACAGCACTGATTGATAATCACAAGATTGCTGAGATATTTGCAAAACTCCGGACTTGAGGTGGAAAAAAAAGCTAAATATTGTGAATTCAACTACAGCCTCAGCTTAACTGGGTTTAATGCCGATGTGGGCTTTTCAGATCAGTCCCGGTGACGGGTGATTGCTGACGGCACAGATCGATAAGAACTAGCTGAGAGACAGGCGGAACGAAGGATCCGCATGGTGTGGTGATGAACGCGTTTCTGCCCGGAAAGGACAATAGCGCGTTCGTTCCCCACCGCAAACACCTACGGTCCGGAGTTTTGCAAATATCTCAGCAATCTTGTGGTTGTATTTCGCATAATAATAACCTGCCATAAAAAAGTATAAAAGGCAGAAAAATAAAAAGCTAAAAAGCACTGATTGAGTTACGCGCGGCAAGTGCTCTGTTCCGTAGGGAGAAGAAGTTTTTATGAAGTGGTACCATCGGCAACAGAGGGATAGGTGATATAAAGGGTGCTCCCTCTTGTTTGATGAACGATATTGACTTCTATTTCGCGTGATATATTAAGGGGAATACTATCCCGCTTGTATAATGAAGTGCCTAAGAGGATCGGAAGTCTGTTCGTTTTACGTTGTGGTCTGCCTTTATTACTTTTTCTTACGATGTTTAAATTCCTGAGTTTTGAGCTTCGTTCCCACTGTGATACACCTACAAATGACGTGTGGTAGTGACAATGAATCTCATCTGTTCGCCTTTGCCACAACTCATGAAGCGCTCTCACCCTCACTAGAATCGCGGGAAGAAAAGCTTTTGAAGTAGTGCGTTACTAGTTAAATGGAAATTTTGCTCGAACATGCTCAGATGGAATGGTTAGCGTATTTAAGGAACTATAGACAGGCATCTAGTAAAGCACCTTCGAATCTCATCTGCTACTTCATTTCAAAGCTCTATGTCCTCTTATCGGTGGTCCCTACTCTGAATTATTCTAGCTTGGAATCTCAGACCTAAATTTATAGAAGTTAGTGTAATTGCAGAAAATACATTAGTGGATGTATTTTCTGCAATTACAAAACATAGTTATGTACACCTCTCCCTCTGATCCACAAGAGCTGCGACTACCCCCGTGATGGTGACGACCCGTCGCAGACCTTGGAGAAGACAGACCGCGGGATTACAGCGAACCGCAATGAGATAACCAGCAAATCTCCGAAAAAACGGTGATTATGCTGGGGCCTGCACAGCCATTGAGGACGGGTCGTTTAAGTATCAAGTATCTAAGTAAGTAAGTAAGTGTATCACTTCCTCGGCTTCAACCAAAGTAAACCTGTTTTTCAGACTATGGTGTTAATTTTTTGTTTTCTGTGTGATGGTGTATACCGCTTGAAACGCGTAGTCAAATTTAGTTTCGTAGGCAACAAGTTCTTTTTTCCTAAACGGACGCCTGGTTATGTGGGCTGAAGTAAAATACAGCACAGGTATGAAAATAAAACGAGCAAGCTAAAGGACATATGAATTAGACTAACAAGTCCTACAAAAGTGGATTGTGGAACATTTTAATTATCATGGGTCAAACGTCTGTTTCAGGGTACTACATAATATTGTTGCCACATGGAACAGATCTAAGAATACGATCGTCCTAACACGACCTTCCGTGAAATTCTTAGTTTTGATTTCTTTCTGATCACAGTATTCTATATCCACGGCAGGTAGTTATGTCGAAAATAGGAAACAAGGAAGATGACCTGCTCAAGTTTACAAAAGAAACCCTGGTAATGTAGTTACCTGGTGGTTCATGACTATGTACAATAGTATCAAGTCACCTTCATGGCCCAAGAATATCCAGCAATCGAAGCGCGCCACTGTGTTGGCGAAATAATACATCTTGTACCATCTTCTGAGGCAGTGTTGTTTCTACAGTATGTTTGTTGATGTTCTCAATGTCACAATCGCGGGCAGTCAGAATTTTTTGCGTTGTTGTTAATTTCCCTTTGGTTTGGCCAGCAACACTGAAGAGTTGGCCAAAACGTAACAAGCATTCGTTCGAGAAGTACGCGAGTTTTTATGGTAAATGAAATGAACATGTGTTTATTATGTTGTATTCCCCTACCTTCTCAGGATCAACTAGCTGCGCCCTGAAGTTCTATCCCACCACGCCCACTGGTATCAGAATCTTGTCAAATTTCCTGTCATCTAGTGATTTCAGGTCTGACGTTCTCTGTATGGTCGACAACTACAGGGGGAAGGAGCGTCCTTCGTCAACACATGCACCGGCATACCTGGCTTATTTCGAACCCATGCTTTTTTGAAATTTATCATTCTTGGGCTAACACAGCGATGGTTTCGGCAGTATCGCCTTCTTCAGAGCCTGGAAGGGTATACTGACATACAATTTACTAGGCCAAACGCTTCAATGACACTTACAAAAAGACGAAAAACTCTATGGTAATTACATGGTCAACAGCTTCTCGAAAAAAAACTCACCGCTTTTTTACGTGCCTTCCCATGAGGAAGATTAGAACAGCTGATTATGGTCGCATAAGGTTGATGACTCTTCCTCATGGGAAGGCACGTAAAAAAGCGGTGAGTTTTTTCGAGAAGCTGTTGACCATGTAATTACCATAGAGTTTTTCGTCTTTTTGTAAGTGTCATTGAAGCGTTTGGCCTAGTAAATTGTATGTCAGTATACCCTTCCAGGCTCTGAAGAAGGCGATACTGCCGAAACGTCAG